>AYKW01000006.1:0-110701 GCA_002760635.1 Ganoderma sinense ZZ0214-1
CTAACCCTAACCCTAACCCTAACCCTAACCCTAACCCTAACCCTAACCCTAACCCTAACCCTAACCCTAACCCTAACCCTAACCCTAACCCTAACCCTAACCCTAACCCTAACCCTAACCCTAACCCTAACCAGCCGTTCGGTGATCCTCACAGACGGAGTGTGAATCTGGATCACCGAATCTCGGCTGGAATCGAGCCTAGAAGGAGAGGGAACAATAAGAAACCGGGCACCTAGAGAGAGACCGAAAGGTGAGACATGGAGGTCGAGGCCAAGGGAGGAGCACGCGGAGAGTTGGGCGACCGACCGCCCGATTAGGCAGACGAGACGCTGGAGGAGGTACGAGACGCCAGAGCAGGCGCCGATACCTTACACCCCAGTGCTGGCCTTGGCGTCGCGCAGGACCACCACCGATCTCGAGACGTCCTTCGACGGCGCCTGAGATAACCGAGGCAGGGGAAGCATGCCTGCCTTGCGGAAGGTGCTTGGGATACTAGAGTAACGTCGAACGCGGATCTCTAGCCTAGCGTGATATATGTCTCCCCGGGCGCAGCCCGTACAGTGCAACATTCGCTACTAAGTCTATATCTGCAATAGATTTCAGATACATACCTTGAATACCTGCACACGATGGACGTCGCTCTCGCTGTGCGACAGGATCGTGTGTTTGTCCGGACTCGCCTGCAAGGGCCGGCAAGATGATATGCGCGACGAGGAATGGCGCCCGCGTTGCGTCGAACGCGCGCGCGCGATAATACACCTCGTTTTCGAACGCCTTCAAGTTGCATGCTCGTTCAAGTTGGGCCACCATTCGCTGCGACCCGCGCTCGAGGTACAAGGGCGATCCGCCTTGGTGGCCGGTGCACAACATCGCGATTGCCCGTTGACGATTACCGAGTCACAAGGAAGAACCGCCGGTCAGCGACGTTGCGCCCGCAGCCGACCGCGAACCTCGAGACCTCGAGCTCTGATCCTTACCGAGCCCCGCGGCTCTATCTCAGCCCCTCGATCCGAGAAACGCGCTCAAGCCTCAAGAGCGGTACCAACAAAGTCGAAGTTGAAACCAACCCACCCACCGCCCTGCGTGCGTCGGCGGCGGGGGAGATCTCGGAACGCGACATCGATATCGAAGTCGCCGAGATGTTCGAGTGCCTTCGGGCCCCAGATGGCGGGGACGGATGCGCGCGCCGACGCTGAACGTTGAACGTTGAACGTTGAGGGCGCGCGGTCCGACATGCGGTTCTGCATCGTTTTATAGATATCTTCTCGGACCAGGTACCGTGAGCGACTGAGAGCCTCTCGGGGTGCAAGGACAGCTGCAGGGAAGGGGGGACAGGACGGACTCTGGCGCGGTCTGTTTCGCGCGAAGACGACGTGTACGCGTGAAAGCGCAGGGAGAGACGAGGCTTAGCTGTTTAGTGAGAGTGGATGTCAGTGGACGTATCGCGCTCAAATCGTGCTCGAGGCACTGGGCGTCTTGTCCAGGTCAAATGCTTGTACATATTTGGTCGCATGAAGCGCCCGTCTTTGGATTCCTCTTGCATTCAGCCGCAGCCCTCTACACTTATCTTCTCCCTCTCTCTCTCTCTCTCTCTCCCTCTCTCTCTCTCTCTCTAGCTAGACTTAAATGTCCGATTTTCTGCTTGTCCCTGGTGCACTCTCCTGTTATGCTACCGCTCTCTTTGCTCACATTTACCAATATACTTGGAATCGCAGCCGCTCAACTAGTATGGGCGATAACTCCCATACACCTGGCGGGGTCCTTCAAAACTCGGAGGGTCTGCATGAAATGTGGAGGACACCGAGGTGTAGTGAGAGGAAACTGCCTTCAACTTCTCGGGTGCGTGTTCCGCAACAAACGCCCTAGACCTCGCGAACTTGTCAAAACATTGGCCATGACTGGGCATGGTCGAAGACTAGCTATATGCGCGTCGCTTGGCATACATACGTGCATGAAAGCGGATGAGGAGCGATCGCGTCGTTGCGGTAGAAGTGTGGTATCCGGCCGACAATGAGCAAGAGAGTCTAGCTTGCGCGTGTATCCTCAGCTGAACGCGGGCCTCTCGCGAAAGATCTCACAACGGGACGGGGAGTGGACGCGCTGTGTTGCAATCGCGAGTGAGAGGAAGGGGAAAGTTCCCCATCTGTTCATGCGAAATTCACCAGACATTTAGGAATGCGTTCCTCTCCTTCTCGTCATCTTCCTGTTTTCCTTTTCAGGACGTGTTCCAACACGGATAGATTCGAGACTATAGAAGCGACTCTGGAGTCGCTTCTGCAGCCAGAATCGCCGTTTCTGCCCCTGGATTCTTGGACGACGCTGCTGCGGGTCTCTATACACCAGTTTTGGGCTGGCAATCCTAACTTAAATTATGCTGGCATTCCAGTAAGTACTAGTACATCCACACTCGTCAGCCGGGCGGCTCTTAGCCCTATGATCGCGTCCGCTGAATCGGAGTCCACAGAGGCGCAGAAAGTTGAATCTTTGTTTGTTCGTACCCACCTGCGCACCACTGCCTGAGTGCGTGTTTACACCGAAGGACACGGGGCAGGGCTTCTTTACGTGTCGAAAAAGCCGGATAGAGAATCGGGGTGAGAACGGGGGCAGTTAAACGAGAGGCCGATTCTGAGGTAGGTGACTCTTGATCTTGACTTTTGGCAAAACCATTTGAGCAGCGACCAACTTGAATCGGGAGCAGAATCACCTACTCTCTCTCACTGCTCGATCTCCGTCTGCGTCCATCCTCGCATCCCGGCGGTCTCTGCGCATGCGCCTAGCGATTCTCCTTTGCGCTTGCATTTGCATTTTTATTGCGTTTCACGTATATACATATATATCGAGCACTGATCCCGCACTGCTTGTGGGTGCAAGGCCTATAGCTAGGTGGGAGGTCTACACCTAACCAGGTCAGATCTCCGCTCCTCTAGCACCCCTCTCGGCTTGCTAACGCTAACACGAGCTTATCCTCGGAGACGGTCGGCACTGGCAGTGGGCGTGAACAGGACGAAGGGTGTGGTCGGCCCGGCTGTGGTGGTACACAGACCAGACGTTGCGCTGGGAGCGCTCAGGTTCCTCTCGCGCCCAGTCTGCCAGCAAGTACGTCGTTTTGACGTGTAATTGGAATGTCGGTCTCCGACCCTTGCTCCGACTCCGCAGACGTCCAACTTGAAGCACAGCTGGACGTAGTCTCGTTCCCATCCGTTCTAGCGCTTACTGATCGTACCGCTAGAACGTCTGGTGCATTTGGGGCTCGGCTGGAGGCATTGTGACGATCAGTCACAGCACGTGGGTGGCGGGCTGACTAATGTTAGAGCGGACCGAGGCTTTTGCGTCGGCAAGCGCCAACTCGGACTCCTGCATTGTGCTCTAACGCTGTCTTTACTGTGCTTGACATTGTATGCTCTCTTCAACTGTAATGCAACCCACATTCTTTTGATCTATACCCTGCTTCCACCATGCCTCTGGCGTCCGAACTTGAGGCCCGCACCGCGAGGCACCGCGAGACCCGAGAACGCTCGTATGCGCTTCTTGATGCTGCGCGCGCCGAAGCCAAAACGAAACGGAAGTACGACTCGGCGGCAGTGCGGTGCACCATGACGGAAATGTGTCAGAAGAAGACGGGGCTGACGCCCTACCCGGAGCAGTTGGACTTGGCGGAATGCATGTTGCTGGGTCTGGACGCAACTTGCATCGCCGGGACAGGCTGGGGAAAGACGTTGCCTTTTGTGCTCCCACTTTTTGTCTCGCCTCGGAAAATAATCATTATTATATCCCCCCTTAATGCACTGGAAGCTGACCAAGTGAGCATGACGGTAGACAATGAAAAGCTCAAGAGCTGACGGTAACTTTCAGGCTAGTCGCTTTCAGAAGATGGGCTTCCGGGCAATTGCCATTAACGGGACGACATACAATTCCGACATCGAGAAGGTGGGCCATTGGCCATTTTCAATTGGAAAATTACTGACAATAATAAAGGCAGTCAAACTGGGGAGTTACTCGATCATTCTCGTCGGGCCGAAGATGTGCGTGGACACTCAGTGCAGCTTCCGGGACGTTCTTAGCAGCCCAGAGTTTGGAAAGCGCATACTCGGGGTGCATGTTGATGAAGCCCATTGTATCGCCCAGTGGGGTGGTAAATTCCGTCCGGAATATTCTCATCTGGAGTCTGTGCGCGCGCTGTTTCCCTGCCAGGTTCCTGTTCAAGTCACATCAGCAACAATGCCACCTCACGTTCTCAAGCTTGCTCACGAGACGATGAATATCAGTCCATTGGAATCATTCCATCTCAATCTTGGGAACAATCGCCACAACATTACATGGAAGGTTCGGTACATGAAGGCTGGACGCCCAGAACTAGACGAGCTCGACTTCTTGCTTCCGACGAGCCCGGATACGGTTACCCTGATGCGAACCATGGTGTTCTTCGATGACATTAGCCTGTCAATGAAAGCCCGGCGTTGGTTCAAGAAGCACTTACCTCCACATTTGTACGCGAGGGTCCGCTGCTACAACGCACGGCGAGGGGAGTTGTCAAAGAGGCTGGTATTGCAGGACTTTCAGGATGGGAAGATTGATATACTGTTGGCTACAGAAGCGGCAGGCATGGTCAGTGGACACGCCTAAGACTCAAATATAACACCGGGCTGACGAACCAGAAAGGGATGCGATATTCCCGATGTGGCACACATTACCCAGTTCAAGGCGCCCGACTCGCTGTCAACTTGGATGCAGCGAGCTGGACGTACCGGACACAACCCAAGGATTCAGGCAACAGCGGTGCTGCTAATACAGCCGTCCGTGTTTCAGGAGATGGGGAAGACGACTCGGAAGGAGGGCGACCCGATTGTCTACCGGAAGACCATCGAGAGTGGGTTGAGGATGTGGGTCGACGCGCCGGATGAGCAATGCCGACGAGACATCGCCGATGAGTATTTTGACAATCCTCCAGAACGCAAGCGTACGTACCACGTTTGTGAATTGGCACATGATGCATAGGAACTGATGAAATGAGATTAGCTCCCACCGGCGAGTGCTGTGATAACTGTACTCACCGCCGAACGAGGATGATAATCGCCTCAGACGACCACTCCCCTCCCTCTTCCTCCTCCTCGACAACTGCAGTGCAGATGGCATCTACTACGGCAGCACCGGATGCTGTGGAGGTCGCCCTTCTAGACCGTCTTGACCCCGCCAACTGGGCTGCACGCACACCCGCGCTGCGTCGTGACAACCACCTCAAACAAGCGCAAAGGTTGCTCGAGGAATGGCGTAACCGAACCTGGCTATCACGCTACAAGACTCAGCCCTTCGGAGCCCAAGGGATCCTTCCGGATTCTGTGCTTACCTCTCTTGCCTCCCGCACCTCGTTTCGCACCCTCGAGGATGTCCGCGAGCTTCGCTGGGTTCTCGCCAAGCAACACGCAGCCAAAGTGCTCAAGATGCTTGAGGAGCTCGATCGCGAGGTCGCACTAGAGGAGATTGCGAAAGAGCAGGCCCGTCACGATGAGGAGGTGGCAAGGCAGATGGAAAAGGAAGCTGAATGTGAGCGAGAGCGGATTCGGAAGATGATCGAGGCGGCTAAGAAACTCGAGGCAAAAGAGGCGGAGAAGGCCAGGAAGGCGGCTGAAAAGGAGGCCAAGAAAAAGAGAAAGGCGGCAGAGAAGGAGGCCGAGAAAGCTAGGAAGTTGGCAGAGAAAGAGGCGGAAAAGGCTAGGAAAGCAGTGGAGAAGGAGGCTCAGAAGGTGCGAAAGGCGGAAGAGCAGGCAGCTGAGAAGGCTCGAAAGGCGGCGGAGAAGGCGGCGGAGAAGGCACTGAAAAAGTCTGATAAGACAGGAGGCGGTAAGAGGGCAGAGGGGACGAAGCGGAAGTCCTTGGACAAGGGAGATGAGCCTGCACGAAAGAGACCCAGGTATGCGGATGAGAACGAGCCGCCCCTTGGCTGCAATGGCCTTATTGGGGCAGTTCCCACATTAGGCGCCGTCTTTGTGGCGCCGCAGCTCGACGTTCCACCTCGTCCACCCCCTCGCCCTCGTCCTCTCAAACGTGCGCGTCCCCCCTCAGATACTGCTTTGACCAGCTCTAGTTCACCTCCATCCTCGGTACTTCCTTGGCCTCAGGGGCCCCCTCTCACTCCTCTCCGAGCAATTTCATCAACTTCGTATATCCCACCAACCCCCGATTCCATCCCCCGCGCCCCATTTTCACTTGGCCGCTTTGGCTTCAATCCCCCCCAGACGTAGCAACCAGCCACATAGATTCTATTCAATGCATGCATATTATGGAGGGCAAACTAGCTCAAAGTAGAATTGTTTTGGGTTACAGGTGCGTCGGCATATATCTCGGTGGTGCTGCGTTCAAAATTCCTCTCGTCCCACCACCTCTCAGCCGCCCCATCCACTATGAGCTTTACGCTCCCCTGGGTCATCACATCTACTGCATGTGCAGCATCTCCACCGTGAATCCGTCGTCCTCCCTCGCGCGAATGCAGCCTCGAGGTGCGATACATCTTGACCACTCGCTCGACGTCTTGATCCTTAGATGGCGTCCCGTGGTGAGATCCTCTGCCGATAACACTTGCAAACTGACTTGAGACGTTTGCTTTCACTGCACGCAGTGTAGGTATCGCAGGCGAAACCTTTTGAATGTAGGCAAATGTCGCGCCGGGTCCAAACGACCGCCAGGTGACCTACTTATGGGTAAGCTTTCTTTCGCATCCTGCAGCTATCACTATAACAGACCTTGATGTCCTTGATATTATGCTCTTGTGCCATGTCAACAGCCACAAAACCGTTGCGCTTGCCAGTAAAGTTCACCAACCAGCAATGTCGTCGCACAAAGTCTCTGTGAGTGAGGCTTGCATTAGTATCTGCTCTCTCATATTTACAACAATACCTACCTGAATTCTGGTGGCCATTCGCACTTCAGCTTCTGCAAGAGCTCGAGGATTTCGATCGTATACTTCGGATTAGAGCCGCCCGCGAAGCGGAACAACATCGTTGGAAGAAGGTCCTCCATTCGGCCCACGTCCCCGATGCGCACCGCCTCCCGGAGGTTGAAGTATGGCAGGACATCAGTAGCAAACATCACGGTCTGCCGCTTGACCTCGTCACGCTCGCCGGGTGCAACCAAGTTCAGTCTGTGGACTGCTTCGAGGGATGCATGATCGGTCACGATCCTGTCCAGTATGTCCACGAGCTCTCTTGGTGTCTTGCTGGTGAGCTTACCAAGGTCGTCTACGCCTGCGACCTCCATCCAGAGCGAGAGAAAATGTGCCTCCCCAATGTGCCACAGCGCCTCGTCCAGGTGGTGGTAGAACACACCCTTTGTCTCCTGTTTCATCAAGCCCTTCCTGCCCAGCGTCTCAAATGCCTTCCGGAGTCCGATCCCAGCAGAGGTACCAAGATACTGTGTGTGTAGTGAGTTCGCAAACGCCATTGTTGCATGAAACCATCCGAAATGGGGCTCGTAGAAGTCCATGCGTTCGACGGTGTTGACGTCATCGTGCCGGTACCGGATCAGCCCCCGGATGCGCTCGACCGTGAGTTGGTCACCGACCCACACGAGAATCTCCACGGTCTTTCCCTCAACAAGCCCCCTCAAGTCATCCTCCGAGATGCCCATCTGCTGGAGCCAGATATTATTGCACAGGCGGTCTGTCCCATCGTAAGTGCTCTCGTCAATTTCGACTGTCTGGAGAATGTGTTGTTTGGTCACGTGTTCGGGGCCACAGGGAAGCAGATCGGTTGGTGGTGGAGCAGCGAGGAGGGGATCATCTCGATAATGATATTGAGTGAAGACTGGAGACTCGAGGAGGAAGCGGAGGATCTGGTATCGGTTTTGAGCGGCGACGCGGGTGCAGGCAGCATCGCACTCAGGATAATCGGGATCTCCGGCGGCGTAAAGAGACTCCCAGGGGAAGTGAGCCTTGCTTCCCTCACGCCGCTGATCTCTGACCTTTTGCGCGATATTGGGGGGAAGTGTTGCCTCAAGAGGAAGGATATATATCGTGGCAGCTGAGGCATTGATGAAGTGGTTCATATTTGCGATTCGCTGTGAGAATACTCGCATCGGAATGTTGAGATTGTCATGAGAGCCGAAGTGGGGGAACTCGCGGATAGCCTTGCGAGTGTCTGTGGATGCGTTCCGTGAGATGGATGCGAAGGCATTTGCAGTCCACTTGTGGCTCATAACGAGGCCAAGTGCGTGAAGGACATCAAACGCTCGGGCGGGAACACCACAGGCTTTGAGATAAATGGACCACAGGACTGGCAGCTGAGCGTTATCGTGCGAGCGGGAATAGAAGAGCATTGATATAATGGTGAGAATAACCTGATATATTGGTTTAATGGAGCAAGTACAGGCCACTAAAGTGCAACATACATGGAAGGGGTTCTTCGTAGTATTTTTCTCCTGTTGTCGTTTCGTCCATGCGAGCCGTTGCAAGAGGCGCCAAAGAAGCGGAGTGCCGGTGCACTGGAGCTGGGTTCCGAAGGCTCTGAAGTTTATGCGCGTCAGATTTTCGTGCGAGAGGGGGTCGGTCTTTTGTGGGAGTTGGAACAGTGGGGTTGCCGTCTTCACCTCCTTCTCCAACATCTCTCCTGCCCGATCCATTACAAACTCCCTCAGCCTCTCCTGGCCACCACCCTCATGGTGATATGTTGGTGGGTTCCACCACCGATGTAAAACGGCAGAGAAAGACGTGCTGTTCATAAACACAGTGCGCTCATGGCGGATCTTGCTGTTAGATGTGCAGCGGGTGTCGCCCCAGAAGATGGCATTAAGAAAAAGCTCCAGATTAATGCCGACCGAGTTCATGTGCGCGATACAACTGAGTACCCGGTCTTCGAGTGTGTCGCCTCCGAGATCTATGTTTTCTCGCAGCGCACGCGTGTAATTTTCGTACAGATCAGATCGCGCCTGTGCCGGAGGAGGAGGATCTACCAAGGGAGGTGGTGGTAAAGGTGGATCCTGGTGAGAGTCGAGGTAATCGAAGTCAAGATCAAAGTTCCCGGGGTCATTGTCAAAGGCAAAGTAATCCTCCTCAGCGAACATGGTGGTCAGTGGGTCAAGGAACTGTGCACAACCACCTACAGCCTCATCCCGCCGTAAAGTACAATCAGGCGCCGGAGGTCGAGGACAAAGCCACGAATCAGATGTTGTATGCAGAAAGACATAACATTCAGAAAGCATAAAACACGGGTTACAAAACATGTTTCTTGCTACTGTTTTCCTTAGTAATTTATGCCCCATCATCTAGAGGTAAAACTGTCCAAAAACCGTCTTGTGCGCGGGTGGGCGGCTAACTCGCGCGCAAGTCCCGCCAACTGATGCGCCACCCACCCACGTCACAGTTGTAACGCCGGATCCCGGTTATAGTGACCCGGAGGTCACAATGCCTCCATCCGAGCACCAAATACACCAGACGTTCTTCAGCCCTCTCCCCCCGGCGCTCGTTGTCCTCCCCTCCAGATCTATTCACGATCCATTCCATCAATCCCTCCTTCCTTATCCGTCTCGCTCCCTCGTGAGGCTGCGGAGCGTAGCGAAGCTGCGAGCGCTGGGGGGAGAGGGCTGAAGAACAAGTCTGGAGCCGAGACTAAGCTGGACGGAGTCGGTGCCGCTACTTCAGCGCTCAGCACTTACTCGCATCGCCTACGCGCGGACAAGTCCGAATTAGTCTGCCTCGGTGCGGGAGCTTGAACACGATCTTCACGGTGTGTGTTACCTCCCGTGGGCTGAGGGTGCGTGAGGCCTTGAGCTTGGAGGCTGGAGCTTGAAGCTTGAAGCTCGAGGCCTTGAGGCTTTCCCCGTGTCTCAAGATCTCACCGTTCAAGCCGCATGTTGAGCGCTGAGCTCCGGGTTTCTCTCATCCGCGTTCGCGGAGACTGCGGTCCAAGGATGACAGCGGTTAAGACACAGGATGTGGTTCCCGCCGTACGTATACCTCGTGGACAACAATTCATTTGCGGCTGTGACTTGAAATTCCGATGCAATTTTCAGGTCCGGCATGATGACATGGCATGCCCGAACGCGCAAGACCTAGACTCATCGCCGACGCTGCCAACTGCAAACAATGGCAACGATATAGTGCCGCAACGCTCAAGATTATGTGGTGCGTCGGGTTCTCTCTGACCGAAGTTTATCGTCGTCTCCAACTGTGACTTGCTCAAGTGCTCACCTGGCCTCCCAGATTCATGACGCGGCCGAATTTCAATTCGAGCAGAATCTCCTATGGCATCCGGTTACGTCTACTAGAACCCCAAATGGCATCTTCCCATGATCGATGTCCGGTATTCTGAATCGCAATCCGACATCACCGCCCTGGCATAGCCTGGCATACATGGGAAAGCCGCTTCTTGGCAACGCCAGGCCCGAAACGTCGAGGCACGCCCAACGCAACGGAGTGCGCATTTGAATATGCCAAACATTATTAACGACCGCGTACGCTCTCCTCCATGTACATTGACTGACCTTCGCTCCTTGTTCGAGCTTGTTGCTCACCACACCCCGCTCCTTCGCTCACAATGCCACCCTCTCCTCGTCCCCAGTCCCTCTCGAACGCCCTGCTGCTGCTGCTGCTACTGGCCCTCGGGGCCGGCAGCGGCGTCCTCGCCGACAGCGGGCCCGTCTCGCTCACGGTGCACCCGCAGACCTCCCGCTCGCCCTCGTGCGCCAAGGGCACGAGCCTGCTCAAGACCGCGTGCTCGAGCATCCTCGACCACAAGACGTACTGCAGCCGGTACCTCGCCTACTGCAACAGCTTCGCGGCCTCGTTCGGGGACACGACCGACCGCGACGTCTTCTCGGCCTACTGCTCCAAGACCAGCAAACTCAACTCGTGCCGCCAGTTTTCTGAGGCCAAGGGCCCCGCCACCACCACGACGAGCGGCCAGGGGCACCGCCGACGATATGATTCCATCAGCTCCGGATTCGCGAGGAGGGCCGATCCCCCTGCCAATGTGACCGCCGAGAACCTCGATGTGGACACCTCGGACACGGTTTGGTACGCCGTGGAGATCACCCTGGGGGGTCAAAGTGAGTGATCGATGGGCCGACTGAGGGGAGACAGCTGACGCGGCCCCGTACGTTGCGTTGCGGTGACTTGCACTTGCACTGTGCAGACTTCACGGTGCAGCTGGACACGGGCTCGTCCGATCTCTGGATACACCCCGACGCGGGCCGCGCTGTGCACTTCACGAACACGACGGACCTGACGGCCTCCGAGTCGTACGGAGAAAACCACGTCGAGGGGAAAATCAACTTTGCCGATCTCAAGATAGGCGAGCTCACTATCCAGCGGCAAGGTGCGCCTCCCCCTCCGTGTTTCTCGGATCTCTGACCCGTCGCTGATCGTCCCTCCCTTCCCGCACCTTGCCCTCCCTGGCGCACACACGCACAGCATTCGTGCACGTCGCAGACCCCGCAGACGTGCACGGCTTCGACCTGAAGGGCTACGACGGGATCCTGGGCATGGCGTTCGACGTGGGCTCCATCCACGCCAAGGTGCAGCACGAATGGGGCCTCGAAGCGGCCGACGCGCTCGCGCGCTCACCAATGACCGCGCTCTTCGCGCAAGAACCGGCCCTCCCGAACAGCTTCGACGTCCAGCTCTCCCGCCCCGCGACGGAGTTCGCAGAGACCGCGTCCGGGCTCCTCGTGATCTCGGCGCACGCGGCGGGGTACGAGGGCGTCGCGGGGGCCCCACAGCTGCCGCGCCCGCGCGCGGCGCCGCAGCACTGGAGCGTCGCGATGGACGCGATGCTCGTGAATGGGGAGAGCTTCGCGTTCGACCGGTCTGCGATCGAGGGCGTCCCCGCCGGGAAGGTCGTGGCTGCGCTCGACACGGGCTCCTCGTTCCCGGCGCTGCCTGCGGCTGCGATTGCCGCGATCTATGGGAGCGTGCCCGGGGCTGTGTACGACGGCGACTCGGGCCTGTGGCTCGTGCCGTGCGACAGCAGCCCGAACGTCACCTTCGTCTTCGGGTGAGTGCCCATCCTCCGTCCGTTCGTTGGCTCAGTCTGCCCTGGAGCCGTGTCTCGATCGGGAACTGGGCGAGTGCTGACTTGGTGCTTCGCAGCGGCCAAGAATTCCCCGTCCACCCGCTGGACCTGACGTTCCCGGTGACCGTGACGCTGTCGATCAACGAGAGGTGGAACAACGAGGTTACCGGGTGCATTAACACCTTCCAGTCCTTCGGTACCGCCCCGACCGCCGACGACGGCTACGACATCGTCCTCGCCGACGCGTTCCTGCACAACGTCTATGCCTCGTGAGTAGCTGCGCTTTCTCTTTCTCGTGCTCAAGCTCGAGCTGCGGCTGACTGCATCCGTCGTTCGCGAATCGCTGCTCGTCTCCCACAGGTTCGACTACGGCGACTGGAACCTGACGAACACGGACGGCATCCCGTTCATGCAGATGGTCTCGACGACGGACAGCGCGACGATGTGGCACGACTTCAGCGGCAACCGCACCGCGACGCTCGCGCAGCTCCCGCTCCCGCTCAACCCAGCGCAGATCTTGTACTACGTCAGTGGTACCGGTTCGGCGCTCCCGGCAACAACGTCGACGACAAGCAGCCCTGCCGGCCCCTCCACCACGACAACGACAGCGACAACGTCGTCGTCCGTGGCGGCGACACAGTCCCCCGACACGCTCGCCGCGCACCTCTCTGGTGCGGTGGCGGGGGACTCGGACTCGGCCGGCGGCGGCGAGAGCTGGGGCGACAAGTACGGCAAGGTCGTTCTTGCGCTCCTGGCCGCGAACCTCGCCGTCGGCGTCGCGCTGCTTGCGGTGGTGGGGACGATGTGCGTGCGTCGGACGAGGAGGGAGAGCAGCGGGCCCGGCCGTTACGCCCCCGTCCGGTTCAAGGAGCCGCTGGAGGACTACGCCGTCGGGCGGGGTTCGGCTGTGTCCAGCGACTAGTGCTGAATACTCGGACTTGGGGCTGGGGCTGGCTTCTTTTATACTTGGACACGTTCATCTTAATCTCTTTTGACCGCTGGACTGCTCCACATGCAACGGACTTCTCTTGGTACATTCTGTGAAATCTATGCTGTCCCGGACTTGAGCTTGGAGCTTTGAAGCCTGATGCTGGCGCACGGATGGCTTTAAAGTTGGCAGCGAGTCTTGAAGGGACATTCTTTTGCAGGGACTACTAGTACTATCTGTATAATAAAGCTGGACATGCTCGCTGCGTTCCCCTGGTAGACGACTCGCGATCACTGCATCCGGAGGGAGAGGAAGCCTCGAGCTCAGATGCCTTGCCCTTGACAACTGTGCTGTCGCGACAAGTCGCGAAGGACTTTTTCACCGAACGCCGACTTCCGAGGAGGTCGGACTCGGGCCCGCCGAGCCGCTGGCCATGTCTCCCCTAGACCGCATCGACAGCCCAGGTCCCGAAAATTCCCAATCGACGTCAAATTTGTCAGATGAAAAGGTGATTATCGCTTGATGGGTCTTGTACATTACGAGTAGTTCCCCTCCGTACTGACGAGGCGGTTCCTTCCAGAACACCTCACGTAACCCACGCGCCCCATCGTCGCTGCGGTCTGCCTGACGCGTTGGCCAAATACATATGTAAGTCGCAGCTTTTCCGAGCGGCCTCCTCCAATCCCATTCCGTTCCTGCTGCCTTAAGTAAGTGCCTCCTGACCTCTCGCCGACAGCGCGGACCGCAAGTAAGTAACGGTGTAAGCCAACAGCATTCGGGATGCCGTCATTTTTCGGCAAAAACCTCAAGACCCCCAATCCCGTCCCACCATCTGTAGATGCGGATACGGCGGCGGCGGCGGCTTCGAGCAGCGCTGCGCCAAAAACGGAAGCGTCGGCCTCCGCAGCAAAGCCGGATGGCAAGGACGAAAATGTCGAAGTCGCCGCGATCGACCCCATCAATGGGGCTTTTCAGGCAGTCCAGGGCGCAGAGCCATCGGTCCAGAAATATGCAAGCTCGAGACTGCGTAAAACTCTCGATAAGACGGGTAAGCAAGCTCTGCCCTGCTGTTCACGACGAAGCTCATGGGAGGCTCTACCAGGGGATGTGATAGGATCCGTGCAGGGGAGCAACGATACCGCGACGAGTGTTGTAGACCTGGTGAAGCCGGCGTACGACAGCGATCTGATGCAGCCGGTCAAGGACGGGATCAATAAGCTCGGCGACAGCCTTCCCGGGCTGCTTAAGGCGTTGAACGAGGTTGCGCAAATCCACCCGTTCATCGCGAGTAAGTCGTTTTGTAACCTGTACATTGTATTGGAACAAACAGGTCTCATCGGCTTAACAGTCGCTGTCGGTGCTTTCCGCGTCGTGGTGGAGCTCGACGTGAAGCGCCGCGACAACGACAAGAAGATCGGCCTGCTGTTCGTCGAGATGCGCGACATGATGGAGGCACTCCTTCAGTGAGTATATCCACAGTTCGTGCTTCTTTGTACCTCTGATCTACGCTCATGACCGCACAGATTGCGCGGAATCACGGACCCGGAGAGCGTCGGCCCCGATGGCCAGACGATCAAAGCCCGGATGCAGGAGCTCGTCAAGCAGACGGCGGAAGACATCAAGGCGTGCGCCAACGAGTGCGACACGTACGCCAAGAAGAAGCTCCTGGTGAAGGTCATCGCGAGCTCGAGCTGGGACGAGCGGCTCAAGACCTTCATCGACCTCTTCGCGAACCGGCGCAAGGCGTTCACGTTCGCGCTCTCGATCCACGTCGGCGTGGGCGTCGACGACGCGAACCGGAGGCTGAAGGAGATCGACGCGAAGGTCGACGTGCTCCTCGCCATCTTCCCGCGGATCCTGTCGCCCGAGCAGCAGGAGCTCGCCGCGCTCGTGGAGAAGAAGGGCGGGCCGAGGGTGGTCATGGGGGACAACGATGCGCTCGTGGAGCTGCTCAAGTTCCGGCCTGCGGTAGCGCTTGACCAGGACAAGCGTAGTGGTGGGCGGGAGGGCGCGGAGTCGCATAACGGGCACCTGGGCGGAGGCGACCTGGCTGCAGTGAAGCAAGAGCTCTTCGATAGTCCCGAGTCGGCAGTCAAGAAGAACCTGGAGGCGTTTGAGCGCAAGTTTGATTTGCAGCATAAGGCCCTGATGGATAATTTCGGGGCGGTGGTCAGCCATGAAGGCGACCGTGTTATCCAGGCCGTCACAGCTGGCCCCCATGACAGGATTATCGACCCGGTGCGTTCTGCGCTCTCGTCCTGTGTAGGATACCTAATGTGCTCTTTAGGATATCCACGAGATATGGAAGGACATGGTAGGTGAATCGGTGCTAATTGCACTCCAGCTCGTTTATGGAAAATATTATGTGTAGCGATGGCCAGGCCACGTCAAGGCGCGGCATTTCGTACTTGCTCTACGTGACTATTACCGACAACAAGTCAGACGCAAGCGGGAAGCCTCCCCCGTAGATAACGTGAAGAGCCGGCTGGCCGATGGAGATGAATGGGCGCTAGAATGGATCAACATCAACAGACTACAGGCCATTGTGGAAGCATTCGACGACGACGCGTCGGGGTTCATCACCGTCGAAGAAGTGAACTACTTCACTACATCGCGTCCGAAAGGGTGGAGGTTGGTCTGAGCTTGCGGCACACGGGACAGACACTGTAACTGAAATCATCTGGGCCCTGGCCTTTGTTGACCTTACTAGTCTTCCTCACTGGCTGGCGTACTGGGCGATCGGATGGCAGATGACGACGACGAAGTACCGGGACATGGTCGTCAACATCTGCGCGAAGATGTTCGCCATCCGGCCGCACATCCACCCCGCGAACCGACACGCTGTCGACAAGTACCTCCAGTCCGTCTGGCAGAAGATCACCACCCTCACGTTGTCCTTCGTCAACACGAACCAGCCCGACTCGCTCCAGGACCGGTTCAAGAGCTACGTCGAGGCTGAGGAAAACCGGCTGCGAGAGGGGCTAGAAACTGTCAGGTACGACATCGACGCGATGGACACGCTGTTGCTCGTCACAGGACCAGGTCGGATTGAGAAGGCGAGTAGCCTGATGATTCTATGTTGACACTGATCTGAACCTACCGCAGCATTTATTCCCTCTCTTGTGGCTCCTTCTCCGCCGCGACTTCGAAATCTTCCGTTTGTGCCGGCACACGCTTATCCACAAGGATGAGCTATGGGATTCAGCCGACACGATTCTTTGGGTGCTCGATGCGGTGTCCGAACGTCATAACGATCTCGATGGTATGTCACAGCGGTGCAGAACTGAGGGTAACGGCATCCAACTCATTCACTTCCGTCCCCGTAACAGCTCTATTCAAGCAACAAAAACTGGATCCGGGGTCACAGTTTAGGTCATTCGCATGCGAACTCGTGCGTCGCAGAACAGTTTTAGCTTTTCTCGTCCTGATCATAACCATTCACGCTCGACAGTATGATTACTGGCACGACTTCGACAGGTTCTGGATGCTCGAGAACCAGCGGGGGCGCGACTTCGCCGAGGTCGAGTACGACGACGCGAAGGAAGACCACACCGTCGACGTCAGCAAGCTCCTGAACTACCCATCTGCTGCCGACGACCTGTACCCCGCGCGGGTGGAAGACTCAGCCACGCACAACGACGCAGCAGCCGACGAAGGGGTGCGTTTGGTGTACGTGTCACGCAGGCACCCTCCCTCGTTCTGTGCCAGCTGACTACATACTGCATTCTCCGCATTCGCTTTACAGTCTTGGCAGATGGAACGGCATCCAGATCTCAGAAGACGACATCGTGTCGCCCATGATCACGTTCTACCTGCACGCCTCAGTCGACCCCCGGACATACGGCGCGAGCTCGGTGGGAGCGAATGGCACTGACTACAACATCCTCGGCGAATACACGACCAATGACGATGGCACCACTGAGTATTCGTTCACGCAGACGTACGTCGCGCGCATCCCGAAGACGTACTGGACCGCCACGCTGGAAGACGACGCGCAGACGCTGTCCGGCCGCTGGGGGTACGACAAGGACGACCAGCCCTGGACGTTTGTGTTCAAGCGCGTCTCGCCTGAGGTCCTCGTCGACCGGCCGCATCCAAAGGAGTTCGCCGAGAACAGGATAAAGGCGCTCTGGAAGTACGCGCTGACGGCCGTCCGCAATCAGGTGCGACGGCGGCTCTTCTCATGGGCGTACCTCGCGGAACGGCGAGACCGGCGCAAAGAGTACCTGGAGCTGCTCCTGAAGGAGTCGGACGGCCAGCTGACGCGCGAGGACACGGAACGGGCCTCTGCGCTCGCGCAGCGGTCGACGTTCGACGAGGTGCGGTGCTTCTACATCCGGCAGGAGTACAGGCAGCGCGCCGTCCCGCCGCATTTGTGAGTGCACATAGCCTATGTCCCTATAGCGCTATTTCTTGAATATCGAGAGGAGCGACATGCTCACGGCCCAGACCTTCACTCGCAGCGGGATCACATGCGACAGCTGCAGAGAGCCGATCTACGGCACGCGCGTCGTGTGTATGGAGTGCGGCCTGCGCTTCACGTTCGACTTCTGCGACAAGCCCGCGTGCGTGGGCTGCACGATCGAGTCGCGCGACGACCTCTCGTCGCCGCACGTCCCCACGCACGACTTCGTCAAGGTCCGCGCTCCGATCCTGCACCACCGCGAGATCGGCAGGGTCCTGCGGGACGCGAAGGCCGGGCTCGAGCGCGCGAAGGGCCTGCTGGACGAGATGGAGTTTCGAAGGCGCGCTCGCGAATTTTTGAAGATCTTCGAGGAGGGTCAGGGAGGAGACGGGGAGAAGACCGGCGAGGACGGCGGGGAAAACGGGGGCGATGGGGACGACGAGGACGAGGAGGGGACGGCGACTTCGCCGGAGACGGGGTTCGCTCCTGCGAGACCAGAACTCGTGGAGTCTCCCAAGGCGGAGTTGGATGACGAGGTACCCGCACTGGCTTGCCTCAGATGCAAGAGTGTAATCTCTCGGCCATGCCTGTACTGCGTAGACTGTCCAGGTGCGTTATCGACGACCCAACCCGCAACGTAGGATCAGATCACTGACCACTATGTATGTGTATGCAGAGGACTCGGCGCCATTCATCTGCTGGGATTGCGATGAACGGGAGGCTGGGTTCGACCAAGGCGAGCATCATCTTGCGACGCACAACCTCGTCCGGTGCATGGAGGTGCTGGAGGAGGAGGTGCTGGGGTCCGGAGAGGATACCACAGAGAAGCGGTTGGGCGCACTCGAGGAGCAAATGGTAGGGCTTAGGGACCAGATGGCGAAGATCGAGGCGCTGCTGCACGCGCTCGCCAACGCGCGCACCGGATGACCGTGTCGAGTCGAACGGTGTTACTTTGTTTTTACCTTTACCTTACTGTTTGTCGCTATACCATCTTCAATGGTTCTCTAACACGCTGTCGAGTAGGAAGTGAGATCAGCACACGACCGCGAGAGTCATCAAACGGATCGCACCAATTTTAGCGCTCATAACACATCCCCGACATGTCCGGCCAAGAGCTTGTGCCAGCCTCGATGTCATCCACCTTGCGACCCAGCCCATCGATCCGGTCCTCCAGCTCCCGGACGCCCCCCTCCGGCGAGCTTCTCGTTCTCTGTCAAGGCGGCTCGGTATAAACGGGGCAAGGGTGAAGGCGACGCAAGCACACGCATGGTCTGCGACGCGGACGGCACGTTCGACTTCTGCGACAAGCCCGAGTGCACGGAGAGGGACGACGGCGCTTCGAGGCTCCCCAAGGTCCGGGTTCCGATCGTCGACCACCGCGAGACCAGCAGGACCTTGCGGAAGGCGAAGGCCGGGCCCCAGCGGGGGAGGAGCTTGTTGGAGCACATGGAGAATATGAGCGTAGGGATGCAGAATATGCCCAATGGCCACCTCGGCCCGGGACAAGGTCGAGACAAAGGATAGAGCGAGGGTACAGGAGCAGGATGATGAAGGCGTCGAGGGCCCTCGGAATGTCGACGACGATGGAGTCCAAGAGGACGAAGGGGGAACGGTGTCATCATGGGCCACGTACGAAGGCCGCCTTCGCGGGACAAGAGGTCGTGGCATCACCCAACTCGGTGTCAGAGAACGAGGGCACTGCTCTTAGCTCTACATACCCTGGCTCAGTTCAAGGCCGCGATATCCTGGTTGTGCCTGTACTGCATAGATTGTCCAGGTACTCTATCAGCAATCCGTGCGAAGGCCAGGCCGTCGATCTCGGTCCCAGCAAGTCTCACCTCGCTTCGCATAACCTCGTCCTCTGCAAGGCGAAGGAGGTGCGGATAGAGAAGGACTATGGGTTGCCGTGGGAGGTATGGAGGACGGAGCGGAGCGGCTTGGCGCGCTCGAAAACAAGGTGGAGGGGCTCACCAGCCAGCTGGAGAAAATCGGGGAACTGCTATACGACCTCGCTTATGCAGGCCGTGAATGATTGTTTCGTATCGGATGCGTTCCTGGGCAATGACCGTAGCTGGACCTTCCTCCGGGACGCGCTGTTTCGACGTACCGATCGGAGTTATGGTTCTGTAAGACGCTGCGGGAATGGAGTAAATGGTATCAATGGACAACAGCGGAAGCTAGTCAAAGGGATCGTACCCAAACCTTCAATGACAAATAGCCCTCTAGTTCATGCCAACCTTAATGTCATCCACCCTGCGAGTCAGCGACCCAGCTCGTCGATCCGGTTCTCGAGCTCGCCCAAGTCTCTTCACGGGCTTCTCGTTCTCCACCAGACTGCCCGCCACTCCCTCCAGCGTCTTCTAGAACCCAGCGGTGGAGGTGTATAACGCGGAGAGTGTGCACAGACGTGCCTATGTTCGGTGCGAGGTCGTCGTGACTCGTTGTGAATGGGGTGGCGTGGGGGTTAGTGTCGACCACATACAACAGCTGATTTGCGAGTCAAGGTTATTACCAGTGTGTGCTTGCTGTAAGCCTATACCATGTGTACACGGTGTCTCGTACGTAGATCGGTCGTACGAGGGTTCCAAAGAGTCCAAGAGTAGACCAGTAACTTCGAGTATTGCGAGCAAACCGACCGAGCTCAGAAGGAGCCTGTGCCAGATGTTACATGTCGGTACCGGTCCGGCCCGCCCGCAGTATTTCCATCCGAGACGCCCAGGGTCGCGTCGCGTCTGTGGCGCGTCACCTTCATCCCAGTCTGTTTCTCTCGACGACGAGGTGCGGGTCTCACCTCGACCTCACATCGACTATCTGCAGCGAACCGTCGACTACTTGGATACTCGGCGCCTGCATAACACCCCGCTGCACTGCTTGAACCCCTACTCTCTGGTGTCCGATACTTCCTTCTCCTGGTTCTCAGCCGATGGCCACTCCTTTCGCCTCGACCTCCAACCCCAACGGCCCCATCAAAGTCCTCGACCCCGCCTCCGTCCACAAGATCTCCTCCGGCCAAGTCGTCGTAGACCTACAGACCGCCGTGAAGGAACTTGTCGAGAACAGCCTCGATGCTGGCTCCACATCCATAGGTGCGTCTCTCTCCCTCCCCTGCGCATTTATGCATACTCGCCGAGCTGTGAACCCTCAAACGCGTCCCATGCAGAGGTCCGCTTCAAGGACTACGGCCTCGAATCCTTCGAGGTCGTCGACAACGGCTCTGGCATTCCCCCCAAAGACTACGATTACATCGGTACGTAATTCACCCTAGTCTCGCAACCAGCTCTTTTGGAACGCGTCTGGACTGGGAGAAAAGAGAGGACGATTTCAAGAGGTGTGGTGCCTCGGGAAGACAGCTCGCCTCTGTCGTCTCAGTGCAGCGCTGTGCAGAGGCACTGAGATCACAGAGATTTGCGTGCTGTGCAGAGGGCTAGCTTCTGTGGTGGACCCACAGACACTGGTGCCGCGTGCCGACTGCCAGAATTCATGTGAACCGTTGTGTGATGTTGGTCCGGTCTTTGTACTGAGCGCCGACTCCCTTTCTCACTCAACGAAAACCTGTCCTCGTCCTCTGGCCACGAAGGGATCATGGTGTCAGCCAGCATCAGCCAGCTTTTCGGTCATCCAGGCTCGCTTATGCTCTCTCCACCCTACGTCGGCCCTCTGCCTCGTTGCCGCCTGGCGCCCCTACCTGGATGTGGTGCCCACGAGCTACCGGGCCGCGCTTGTGTGCCTCGTAGTGTCTGAGCATCTTCTGGCAGTGGAGATGCTGCGCCGTGCCCCCCATGACATCCCTCGCCACAGGAGGCTTGTGTGGAGGACGTGGTGGCTGCACACCGTGCTGGCTTCTTTACGATGATGCGGGAGCGATTCCAAGTGGACCTAGCTTACCTGTTGTCCGTCTCCTCCATGCACCCAGGGGAAGTGCTGGCCATCCCAGTGCTTGGTGAATACGTGCAGCTGGTGTTCCATACCTTACAACTTGTACCCCCACTCGTCTTATCAGAGCGTGGGCCTTCAGGGGACTGTGACACCAATTCTGTGCAGTGAAATAACTGCTCAAACATGCCTCGATGTTCGTGTGTAGTAGTCTTAGTTACTGGTTTCGGTCGGGGCAGCTGCAGGATTTCCAGAAAACGTCGCACGTGGCCTGGTTTTTTAAGTGGTACCCCTGGCTGGCGCCTGTAGCTCGCCGAATATTCTCTCTCTTGCGGAAAGACATCGTAGTGGGGGCGAAAACGTGAGTTCTTCCGAGGGTCCTGTATATGTCCGAAGGGCGATACGCAGCTGAATAAGAATGAGTATTAACTATGAATGGCTCAGACGACCTGAAATCGTAGCCCACAACTGGCAGAGCTAGTATCAACTAGCGCTGTCACTGGAGATCGTGTCGATCACGGTAAGAGACGCAGTCTCTAAGAAGCTTGTCGAGAGAGACAAGGCCGTGTGCGAGAGGGAGCGAAGAGAGTGTAGCGCTCCGACTAGGGTAGCCCCCGGACCTTTTGGGACGCGTCCCCTCCCTTCCCGTTGTCTTCCTATTTTTCCTTCTTTCCTGCGTTCCAAAAAGATGGCCGGTTACATCCATGCTGACTGCCTGCCTACCCAAGCACTCAAGCATCACACCTCCAAGCTCGCCTCCTTCTCCGACCTCGACACGGTGACCACGTTCGGCTTCCGCGGCGAGGCCCTGTCCTCCTTATGTGCTCTCTCCGACGCGGTCTCGGTCACGACTGCCACTGCTGCGGACGCCCCCGCGGGCACAGTCATCGACTTCGACCGTGCCGGCAAGGCCAAGCCGAAGAAGGCCAAGGCCGCCCGCCAGGTCTGTCTCCTCTCCTCCATCCCCCACTCCCCTATCGTCTTCCCCCAATACGGGGGAAATAATAAGTGCCAGGAATTTCTGGCTGCGCTTACCAGTGCTCGCGAGGCCCGTTACAACTCGACTCTTGAATTAGGGTGATTATGGATGATTTTGACAACTTGCAAGGCAGGTTCCCGACTTGTAACCCACTTTAACGTCTAATCATCCTCCATAATCCCCCAACGCGAAGAGTCAGATTGTGACGGCTCTCGTACGCGCTGACAGGCGTACCAGGCAGTTTCTGACATCCGTGTTTTCCGCATTGCCGCACTGACCCGCCCGCGCGCAGAGAGGAACCACGGTGTCCGTCTCGGGCCTCTTCAAGCCCCTCCCCGTGCGCCGCAAGGAGCTCGAGCGCAACGCGCGGCGCGAGCACGCCAAGGCCCTCGCCCTCCTCCACGCGTACGCGCTCGTCCCCTGCGCGCACGAGAACCACGGCGTGCGCCTCGTCGTCACGAACCACACGCCGCAAGGGTGCGTTTCCTCTCCTTTCTCCCAACCCAAGTCTCCGCCAGACTGACGGCAACGTCTAGGAAGAAGACGGTGCAGATCCGGACGGACGGCACGCCGTCGACGCGCGCGTCCGTCGCGGCGATCTGGGGTCCCAAGGCGCTCGGGCACCTCGTCGACCTCGACCTCGCGTTCGCCGTCGAGGTCGACGCGGCTGTCCTCCGGCGCCTCGGGCGCACGCCGGACGACGGGTGGGTTCCAATCCCGTGCACAGCACTTCCGCTCGCTGAGATCGTACGGTGGCTGCAGAGACGCACACGCGAACGAGGTCAGGGTGAAGGGCCTGATCTCGAGGTTCGCGGTCGGCTGCGGGCGCAACGGGACGGACCGCCAGTTTTTCTTCGTCAACGGGCGGCCTTGTACGCCGACGAAGGTGCGTTGGCTGTTTGCGGTCGTAGGGGATGGATGCGGGACTAATGGGCACGGTCGGAGGACAGGTCCAGAAGGCGTTCAACGAGGTGTATCGGTCGTTCAACGCGACGCAGGCCCCGTTCCTCGTCGCGGACTTCATCTTGCCGACCAGTGCGTGTCTCCGTGTTCTCGTGTCGCTGAGGGTAGGGAGCGCTGCTGATGCCACGTGTCGACCTTGCAGACTCGTGCGACGTCAACGTGAGCCCGGACAAGCGCACGATCCTGCTGCACAGCGAGAACAACCTTATACAGGCACTGAAGGTGCGTTCCTAGTGGCTTCGCTTTTGCTATGTTTTGGAAATGACACGCTATGCAGGCTGCGCTCGAGGAGACGTACGCGCCGTCGAGGGCGACATTCGACGTCAACCCGTCACAGGCGCCCCGCAAGGCGGAGATCGCTCCGCTCCTGTCGCAGCGCGCATCCGCGCGATCCAAGGACAAAGCTGCTACAGTGCACGACAAGGAGAAGGTTCCGCTCTTTTTACCGGGCGAGGATGCGGAGGGGGCACATCAGTCTTCGCAGTCGGATGGCGACGAGGAGGTGGGGGAGGAGGCAGACCAGTCCGCGTTTGGCGAGCTCGCGCTCCTGCTGGAGCCTTCACAACCTGGGCCTTCCCGCACATTCGGCGGGGATGAGGACGAGCAAGGAGATGCTGATTCACTTGCCAGGATCGAGGATGAGACCCGGGGGTCGCAGACCGTCACGCAGATGATGAAAAGGGGTAGGGGTGTGCAAGACGTAGCCGACAGGGATAAGTCTTCTGACGCCGAGGACGACGACGCGGGGGAGGACGTTCTGCCACGGAGCCAGCAGCCCTTGGCTAAGCTCGTTGAAGCGCGGCGGAAGACTACGCTTGTGGTCGCCGAGGCCTCGCAGGAGGATGACCAAGGGGAGGAGAACGCTCCGATACCGTCCCTGCGCCCCCCGGTGCGTCCCGTCGCGCGCGCACCCGAGTCCGTGCGCGCGAAAGCTGGCGGGAGCGGCCCCTCGCGCGGTGGAGGCGGTGGCAGTGGCGGGGGTGAACAGATGGTGCTGAGCACGTCGGGCGCGTCGTGGAGCTTGCGGAGGAAGGCTGAGGCCGAGGCGTCGGACGGTCCCGAGAGGGCGCGGAAGAGGAGGAGGGTGGAGGGGAAGGAGGCGCAGGCGGGGATGCGGGTGCTGTTGAGCCAGTTCGCGAGGAAGGGGAGCCGGGTCGAGGAGGTCGAGGAGGTCGAGGAGTTTGAAGAGGACGAGGAGGACCGCACCCACGCCGAGGAGGAAGACGGGGAGGAGCGGCGGGACGAGGAGTCGACGACGGACGAGGGTGAAGATGGGATGCGCGAGCTTGTTGAAGAGGAGATGGGCGACGTCGAGATGGGCGAAGCGGTCGAGACGGAGCTGAACGACGGTGTCGCTCCCAACGAGGACGACCTGGGGGAAGAAGAACGTCCTATCGCGATCGATGTTGACGACGACGAAGACGACGCGATCCACGTTCTATCTCCTGCGAAGGCTGCAAAGAGAGCACCGGGAGGGAGCAACGTTGGGACGAGCGCGGTGTCTGCGACGAGCGAAGAAGTCGTCCGAACGTCAGACTGCGCAGCCATCCCCATCTCCATTGACCTCTCCAGCCTGACCGCCTCTTGGAAGAAGCTCCGCGAACGCCTTTCCGACGCGCGACAGCGCGAGGTCCGCGAACGGGACGCGAAGGCGAAACTGGACAGCACAGCGGGGGTGGGCAACACGGACGACGAAGAGGCCGTGGAGGCCCTGTCGCGCGTTATCGACAAGCCTGACTTCGCGACAATGGAGGTCATCGGGCAGTTCAACCTCGGCTTCATCATCGTCCGCCGGCGCAAGTCTCGCGCCGGGGGAGACGGCGGTGTGTCTGCATCTGACGAAGAAGAGTCGGTCATGGACGATCTCTTCATCGTCGACCAGCATGCTGCGGACGAGAAGTACAACTTCGAGACGCTCCAGAGGACGACGAAGATTGAATCCCAGCAAATGATAAGGTACTGCGCCTTCCTCCTTTCCGAAGAATGCTGCTAACTGTATTCAATCCGAAGCCCGGAAGTGCTCGAGCTGGCGGCGGCGGACGAGCTGGTCGCGCTCGAGAACATGGACATGCTCCACCAGAACGGGTTCGAGCTCGACATCGCCGACGACCGTCCGGCCGGCCAGCGTGTGCGCATGACGGCGCATCCCGTGAGTGGCACCACCAAGTTCACCGCGAAGGGTGAGTAATTAGACCTACTCACCTTTTTTGTTCGGTGACACTGAGACGTTCGGCTTGTGTGCAGATCTGGAGGAACTCCTGCACTTGATGCACGACCGTCCCGCCGGGCAGATGGTCCGCTGTTCCAAGGCGCGCGCCATGTTCGCGATGCGTGCCTGCAGGAGGAGCATCATGATCGGCACCGCGCTGAACAAGCGGCAGATGGCTCTGGTGAGTTGACCTTTCTCTGGGGAGGTTTTGCGCTCATGGACTGAGTACCGTGCTCATGCTCGCGTTTCCGTTCTTCGTCTCTCGTAGGTCGTGCAACACATGGGCACGATGGACCAGCCCTGGCACTGTCCTCACGGGCGGCCGACAATGCGCCACCTCTCGGACATCGTGGGTATGGGATGGAACTGTCGTGGTGGATCCGTCAAGGCGGTTGACTGGGCCGCGTTCGCGTATACCGCTCGCACGGTGGCAGATTGAGGACTTCAGTGCTTAAACGTGTTAGTCATCTCCTCCTGCGCAATGTATACGCATCTGTCTCGTTTCAATAACATGCCGCACGGCATGCTGCAGCATTTCTGACCTCGCGAAACGTCGAAATATCTTATCAAGCTGCCGTTCGCCGTCTCGGGCGGGCGGTATGCAAGGACGGTCGGAGACTCGGAGGGATTTGTGGAAGGCTGCGCCTGTGTTTGGTGCAAGGTCGTGGTGAATAGTCTCAGCTGGATATGCATATAGGTCAGGCTATCAGTTGCAGGGTGTGCTTGGCGTGCTTGCACTTAAAAGTATGTATATTGTATGGTCTCACAGTTCAAGTTCTCGCATGACATCATGCAATTACTGGTATCATGCAATGAACATCTGTTACAGTCCCGAGGAAGGGAATACAAGCCATTATCTTCTGGGAGTGACGATAAAGAAACATTAACATTGATGTATTGAAAGCAGGGGGGGGGTTTGCAAGTTGAAGATACCGTGGATCAAGGACCTGGCCATGCGTGGGAGCCCGAGGTCTGCGCGCGAACGGGCGGCTAAGGTGCAAGGTGGGTGCCAAGTGTTAGACGCTTAGAGCTTGCTTTCCGTCCTCATCCTCTCTCCAAGTATTCCTCCTCCCCTCCTCCCCTCCTTCCTGCCTCCAAGCCCCTTCCCTACGAGACCTCTCCGTGTCGCAGAGAAAAGATCCAGTAACTGCGCAGGTTAGCAGGAACCGTCCCAAAATAATGCTCGCACGACAGGGCTTGGCACGAGTTTGCCCTTGCAGCGGTGCACGCTGTCTCGCAGGTACGTGTGTCCATGTCAAAGAGTAGTTGCTAGGTGAATCATACGAATTTGCAGCGTCGTTCTCGGGTATCAGGGAGGCAGGGAGGCAGGCTGTCCAAAGACGAGGGCTTTCGACCGACCAAAAGTATGTCGCGTGTCACCTCTTCCCCACCCCCACTCCTTAATATCCCAAAGACCTATCTCCATCTTCTCCCCGGAAGCCTCCCCCTGGGACGAGATCTTCGACGACATAAAAGACACGGCCGGGCCTCCACCCAGGGTCAACCCTCGCAGCCTCAAGTCCTCGTCTGTCGGACGAGGCGATAGCCATGCCGCCCGTGCGGTCGCCATGACGCGCCGCGAGTCGGCCGTCTTCAACAACATGTTCAACCTCATCTTCGACTCCGCGAACGCGGCCACGGGCACCGAGGGCGGCATCGGCCACCTGCCGGGCAACAGCCCCGTCGCGGGGCAGCTGCGCCGGCGGCTCCGGTGGACGACGGACGCCGACCAGGAGCTGGACCGCAAGAAGGAGGCGATGGAGCTCTGCGAGACGGATCTCGAGCTGCTCGAGTGGGCGATGCGCGAGGTGTTCGGCCAGTCCGGGCCCGCCGCGACGGGGACCTCGACGGAAACGGAGGCGGGGACGGGCGGGGGTGCGGCGGCGAAGATGTCGTCGGCGTACCCGCACCTGCTCGCGGCGCTGATGCGCACGTTCCGGGACAAGTACCGCGACCCGCACCTGGCGCTGGCGATGTTCGACCACGCGCGGAACCTGTCGATCGCGTCGTACGTGTTCGGGTGCACGACGCCGGCGTACAACGAGCTCCTCGAGACGCGCTGGTGGTGCTTCCGCGACCTGCGGGGTGTCGTCGACGCGTTGGAGGAGATGCGTGTGAACGGGATCGCGCTCGACGGACGGACGCGGATGCTCACGGAGACGGTGCGGCGCGAGGTCGGGGAGCGGACGTTGTGGCAGGAGGAGAGCTCGCTTGGCTCGGGTGAGGTGTGGGAGATGCTCGCGCGGATCGAGCGGCTGACTGCCGAGAGCGTCTCGGAGGGGAAGAACAAGCGGAGGGGCAGCAAGACGAGTGTGGAGGCGAAGGGGAAGGGTCCGGCGACGGAGCGTGCACGGAAACCACGAAAGTGGAGTGCAGCGCAGGAGATGTGGAAAAAGGATGCGCTGGATGCGAATGCACGGGACGGATGGGCGTTCGACCAGTGGAAGCTTCAGAAGCCGGCCTCCGTAAAAAAACAACCGCTTCGGTTTTAATGACGAGGAATTCGTCCAGGCGTATTTGTCCTCCGCATAGATAGTATCGTATTGGGATATGCTAAGTACCTTACATGATGTATAATTCTTCCTCACCTTTCTTTCCTATGCGTATCCATTACTTGAATGAGCCTGATGGTGTATGAACCTACCTCCCTATGATCTGAGAGCTACAACACAAGGCATCCGATTTGTATGTGTTGATCATCTTCTCTTCGTTCGCTTCTTTGTATAAACTCAAAATGGTGAATACAGATATCGAGAGTCTTACTAAGTAGTGTCACCAGTATGCGGCCAAATCTGTGATCCTCGCTGAGGTCTCGCAGATCGGAGTAATAGGCGTATTTGCGCCTGTGGTTGAATACACAATATTCGCGTGGTAGCGGCCCTACTAAATACGTGGGTGGTGTGGCAGTGCTCGGACTAGGGTTATGCCTTTATGCCATATGGAGGTATTCGAGTATAATGCCTTCACCCATCCGGCAGGAAAGTGCCTAGTGACCGCTCCCCCCGGCGCAATACCAGTTGCAAAAATGTTGTTAAGTTCGTAGTACAGTAGTAAAAACGTTGACGTCGCGTTCAGTCGCGTTCATACAAGCAGTGTACCAAACACAATACAGAATTCCACCAAATCCAGCCCACCACACGGAGACTCGGAGTAAGATCAAAAGGGAGGCACGACACGCCTCCCCGCCAAAATTGGAGGGCTCAAGTCTGAGCAGGGGTGTTCTCTGCGAAGTACTCATGGCTGTCCGCGTTGAAGACTGCCTTGTCGGGGTCGTTCACAGCCAGCGCCTTCGCGGCGCTCTGACCGTACGCATAGTCCTTGGTGCCACCGTTCACGGTGAAATGGGACGCCTGGATATGTCTACCGTCAGACTCCACGAACCGGAATCGCCCGGCAGCAGCCCAGCTAGTGTCAACCTGGAACTTTAGGACACACCTCGTGCACGAGCGTGCCCGCCTTGGAGTCGGTCCCGGTCTGCGACACGCGCCAGAACACGTCGCAGAGGTAGATGGTACCGAAGTCGCTCGCATAGACGTACGCGTACACGGTGCTGCGCGTGCATGTGCAGTCGTACTTGAAGCCCGCGAAGTCGTTCGCGTTGATCTTGCTGAAGTGGTCGACCACGGTGTCGTGGCGCGTGCTCGTGTAGTCGCCGAACCACGTCGTGTAGCGGGGCGTGGCCGCGGTTCTGGCCCGGAGGTAGTCGAGGGCGGCGCGAGCGTAGCTCTGCGCCCCAGCGGCAGCGGTCTCCAGTGCGGCCTCCTGGTCGGGCGAGCAGCCGTTGAAGGTCGCGCGCTTAGTGACCGCGGGGTGAGCGACCGCGAGCTTGCCACCGGTGATTTTGGCAACGAACGGTTCGACGTCCGGGCGGATCTCGGAGATCTCGCCGTTGGAACCAACGACATGGAGGAGGCTGGACGGTTCGACGGTGTACGTGCCGTAGCCCGCACCGGTGAAATTGTATGCCGCCGAGACTGAGGGATACCCGTCATCAACAACTATTTTATTTATACATGATACCAATACACTTACGATCGTGCGTGAATGAAACCGACGTGCCAGGAGCAATGATTGTCACAGCCGAGGGGTCGGTCGATGTCGCAGCCATGGTGGGCGAGTACTTGACTTTAGCACCGATGAAGTCCGGGGTCGCCCCATTATCGTTGGTGATGGTGAAACTGTCGGCAGGAAGGGTGTCCAGGATACTACTTGGGTCGTTAAGAAGCCTAACGGTCTCGTCTCCGGTGTTGGTGAGCGTGGCAATGACTTTCAGGTTTTCGACGCCATTGACAGCTTCGGGGCCGGTCACGGCGACCTTGAGAGAGGTAATGGCCGCCGCCGGAACAGCGGAGGTAGTGGCGACAAGAGCGATGAGAACAGCACGAAGAGGGTTGGAGAACATGATGTCGAGTTCAAAGACGGGGTCACTGGAAGACGAAAGTCCCAGTGGTTGAGGGAAGGCCAATCCTGAGTCCAACCTTTTATACTTCAGCGGTATGTGCGTTTAACATCGGCTGGGCCGAGGGCAAGGCCAAATGCTGCTAACCTCCTCAGGACAAGCAGCAAAACGACGGCACGTATCAGACCAAACCTGAAGTGCACGGGCAGGCATGCCGCAGTGGCGTTCTGTAGATGAATAACTCATTAGAAAGCGAACAAGGACATGAAGGGCGTAGAACAAACTTCTCTGAGGATCTATCCAACATGCACGATCTAGAAAAAAACAGCCAAGTCAGGTGTGAATATTACTACAAGGGGCTAAAGCCACAGGGCGGTTTCCCTTACCTGGGAAAGAGGGCGATGAGTATCTCTCAGAAATTGCACCCTATGCCAGGGTCCAGTATCATGGTCATGGCTCGCTTCTCGACTTATACGAGACGCAACATTCCAGGAATCACGGCAGTGCCTGCAACAGAGATGAAAAGTGAGCTTCCGAGGTGATGTGACAGAGACATACTAAAGAGCCCTAGTAGACCAAGCATCCTTACGAGTACTGGCAGGGGGGAGAGAGATTATTGGTTCCAGATTAGTTCCAGACAAGGAGGGGTCTATAATAGCAAGCATCAGACCGAGTGAGCTAGCTTTCGGCTCCTTCGTCCTCGCACCAAGCGCAACCTTCAGGAGGACCCAATCCAAGTCTTCGGCAGCTGTCTTCGTCCTTCACGTATCCGGTATAATAGCGAAAGCGACCGAGAGAGACGAATGCTGACTCTGCCGGCGGAAGAGGTTCAAGTGCTAATCGAGAAGACCGCCGGATCGTAATCGCGACGAGTTGTTCGACATGATTGTCAGTCATTGAAAGGATCTCCTCCGGAAGCCTGAACGCCAAGAGGACACTATGGATCCACGGAAGCAGCACAGTGCCCGCTACCAATATATTTCCCAAGTTTTATTTATAAGAAGATCCATCCCGTCGACCGGGACAGGACAGAAAGCAATGTCATTGTCAACACGGCCCACAGGCAAGGTACCTCAAGGGAGGGCAGGGTTGTTCTCCGCGAAGTACTCATGGTTGTCGGCGTTGAAGACAGCCTTGTCGGGATCGAACTGAGCTAGCTCCAAGGCAGCCACCTGGCCGTAGGCGAAGTCGCTCGTACCGCCGTTGACGGTGAAGTGAGACGCCTGTTGGGATATCGTTATCGTCATCGCTTTCGTTGGACACTGTCGCGTCAAGCCATCAAGCAGAAACACCAGCCGGAACGCGAACGCACCTCGTGGACAAGCGTGCCCCCCTGGGAGTCGGTGCCGTTGAGCGGCGCACGCCAAAACTGCCCGCAGAGGTACACGGTGCCGAAGTCGGCGGCGGACACGAACGCGAAGACGTCGTCGCGCGTGCACGTGCTGCAATCGTAGGTGAATACCGAGAAGTTGCTCGCGCTGATGTGGCGGAAGTGGTCGCTCACGATGTTCAGGCGCTGCGGGGTGAGCGTCCCGAACCATGCCGTGTAGCGGGGCGAGGAGCTGTTGGGGGAGAGGGTGAGGAGGTAGGCAAAGGCCTGCTGGGCGTAGGCTGTGGCTACAGGGATGACGACGTCCAGCGTGGCCTCCTCCTGGCGTGAGCAGCCTTTGAACGTCGCACGCGGGCTGAGGGCCACGGCCCCAGCGGTGAGGCTACCCCCAGTGAGCTTGGTGACGTACGAGTCGACGACAGTCGCGCGGATCTCGGAGATGTCGTCGTTGGCGTCGACGATGTGGAAGACGTTGGACGCCTCGATGATGTATGTGGTGTACCCGGTATCGGTGAAGTCATAAGTCGACGAAACTGCAAACGGTGTGCTTCAGCCGTTGTAACTTGTCAGGGGAGAGACGCACGATCGTGGGTGACCGATACAGATGCGCCGGGCTCGAGCACGGTCAGTGCAGAGGGATCGGTCGAATTCGCAGCGAGGCTGGGAGAGTACTTGACTAGAACACCTATGAAGCTCGGGCTGGCGCCATCGCTGTCGGTGATGGTGAAGGTGTCCACAGGCAGGGCACTTAGTATAGTGCGGGGGTCGTTGAGGAGCTTGAGGGTCTCGTCGCCGGTGTTGGTGAGAGTTGTGACGACCTTCATATTCTCGACACCATCGACGACACCAGGGCCGGTGACGCCAAGAGAGAGGCTGGGTGCAGCGGCAAGACAAGACGCAGCGGCGACGAGAACAATCAGGACGACGCAAATTGAGGAAGCGAACATGACGTCAAGAAACGTCGGCGAATGGCGTGGCTGTAAGCTGAGCGGCTCGGACAGTAAGACGATATGAGCCCTCTTTATACGCCGATAGGATTAGTTGAGCTGAGGCGCACCCAAGGGAAGGCAGGGGGCGTAAGGAGGCGACGAATAGTGCTCCTCCCCCCTCACTTCGCGGATAACCTTCAACAACGACATTGGACTACAAATTGAGCCCAACTATCGGAAAATTGTGACCAGGAGACCCTCGGTTGCCAAGTCAAAGCACGAGTATCACGAAGGATCGCACCGTGCAGCTTTCTAGATGTCGTGATATGGAGAGCGAGGAGTTCACGACCGGTGTGAGAGCATTAGTGTCGACTGGCCGCTAGAAAAACGATGTCGATAAGATTGGAGGGAAATGGACAGCATCAATGAGGAGTACGAACAAATAGGGAGGAATCCGATTAACATGCCAAGCTATTGCAACTTTGCGGATGGCAGGGTGGCTTTTCTTACCTGGGTCACCAATAGGGTGGCCGTGAAATTCATCATGGCAGTCGTATGGCGATGAGGGATGTGACGGAACTCAAAGCGGTAGAACGGGTTCAGGTGTGAGAAAGAGGGAGTAGGAGAGGACGTTCGAACCTGATTTCGGAAGCTAACCCGGACCAATAACGAGCGCCTGGCGGGCAGCCCGTCGACAGCCCCTATGAGCTGCAGAGGATGGATACGGACTCTTATAGTTAAGTTCTATTCCATGTTCTCCCGACTACGGGTATTGTTGCGGTGATTGAATCGAAGAATTTGGAAGGTAAGCTTAGGCGAAGCTGCAGGCTTGACACCCATGTAACAATCTCCGAGTCAATATACTCCTCGTCGTGCGGCCCCGCCCGCCACGGTCTGACCTGTTACGTTTCAACATGGCCCCCAAACTAACATTAGAAAGTCTTTCGAGATTACTTAAATCGATTCGTCCATACCTCTAATCAAGCTCGTCGTCATCAAATATTGCCGTCTTCGGGACCCCATCTTCATAGACGACCCCTCTGTACATGCCTGAACAATTCATCGGCATCGCGACTGGAAATGAACGTCAATCAGTTGGTCATGGTCACGGTCAGCAACAAGAGGAACTGACCGTTGCCAGCACTATCAAGGGCGATCACGCCGCCCACCCCTCCGTCCCGACGCAGGTCTTCGACACAAGCCTTCGCAGCCACAGCCACGGACTCGTGCAAGTACTTCATCCTCCGCCCGATGGTCGACGCGGTCGCGAGCCTGATGAAATACTGCACATCGTCGCACACAGATGTTCAGCTCGACGCGACTGATTATAGCAGCAGCACGTACGTCGCCGTCGCCAGTCCCGCTCACACCCATCGCGACCGTGGTGCTCTTGCCCTGTATCCGCAGCCACGCCCTCCGCGACCAGCCTTTCACCGCCCATTCCTCGGCCCAGAACCCTGATCCCATGCTCGGCGTGTCTCCAACGCGCCCGACCAGCTTGTTCGTCCGTCCCCCAGTCGAAGTTACGGATGCGATGCACCCACGAACGTCCAGCGCAACCGCGCCCACCGTGCCCGTCGGGAGCTGGTCGAGTGGCACCTGCGTCTGCCCGTCGCCGGGGGCCGGCTTGGTGGGGTAAGGTAGAGGCTCATCGGGGAGCCCGAGTCCGCGCCGGTGCTCACGCCACCGCTGCTCCGTGAAGAAATAGCTCTCGTCCACGAGCTCGATGCCGAAGGGCGCCCCGAGATCCTCAGCGGCCGTGCCGGAGAACATGGTGTGCGGGGCGGTGTCGGGGGCGAGGTAGAGGGCGCGTGCGAGCTTGGAGGGGTTGCGGGTGTGGGTGAGGAGGGTGATTCCTACTCCTCGGCGGGTGGATGGGATCGATGGGTGGGTGGAAGGCGGGCGGGAGACCATGAGGGACGTCTCGAGCTCGTTCTACGGGGGCTAAATAACGAATATGTGGTATATATCGGGACAACTTACCTTTCCCGCTATGTTAAACACTGCGCCCTTGCCCGAGTTGAACAGCGGACAGTCTGTATGTCCAGCGCGGTTCGTTTCCACTGTACTCACAACAAATGTTGATGTTGCGAGACGCACCTTCCATCGACGACACTGCGGCCACAGCTGCATCCATCGCCTCCCCTCCCGTCTCAAGGACCGCATACCCCGCAAGCAATGCACGACTCAGCGCGGCCTTGTACTGTGCGCGCAACTCCGGCGTCGAGCGCGACTTGTCCATGGTTCCCGCCCCTCCGTGAATGACGAGGCGAAACTTGGCTGCTGTTTTCCTCCCTGGCAAGCTCGAACCCAAGGCCTCATTGTCGGCGAGGAGAGGAGCTTTTTCCAGGATAGACATGGGTGGATGAGGACAAGATGTGACAGCGGTCCGTCGGCATGTCCGTTATACTTTATCGGCGGGCGGTCCCACGAGTCCACGGCATGCTACCCAGGCCCCGTCTTCTTCCTCCTTGCAGGCTCCTCGTGTGCGCACGGCTTGCTATAGCTGGTCGATATCGTCCGAAACAGAACGGTGAAATCATGAAGCGAAGTGGTCAAAATCAAGAGGGGTTCAAGTCGGGGTCCTGCTGACCTGGACCATGGCGGTGAGATTATGATTCCCTTTTTGGCTTGGCACTGGGTATTTGCGGCGATGTTGGGTTGTTTGGGAATCAAATCCACTTTTTACAACCATCCCTTGCAGACGAGGGAGGGCTCTCGCCGACCCGTCAAGGAGGCTGGCACATTACAGTCTACGGAACAGCGGATTTCAAGTCGCGGCCGTTCAACGGCGCAGCAGAGACCATACTAATATACATGACGCAGAACAGGATTAAAAAATGCTACAGTAGATGCTTCGCATGTTTCTCTTCCACCAACATAGACTCGAACGACAGCAGATTTTCCTCAGAAGACGACGGCCCGCCAGCGAGCTCACTCCAGCGGCGGGGTGTTCTCGGCGAAGTACTCGTGGTTGTCGGCGTTGAAGACCGCCTCGTCGGGGTTGCTCTGCGCGAGCGCCTGGCAGTTCTCCCGCCCATACGCGTAGTCCTTCGTCCCGCCGTTCGCCGTGAAATGCGTCGCCTAATACACGGACGCGGGCATCGTCAGACTCGGACCCCACCAGAAAGACACGCGAGCTGGGCCATAGTACGGTCGCGACTCACCTCGTGTACGAGCGTGCCCGCCTGCGAGTCCGCGCCGGTGCTCGGCGCATTCCAGAACGCGCCGCACAGATACACGGTCCCAAACTGGTCCGGGTAGACGTACGCGAAGACGGTGGAGTCGGTGCACGTGCAGTCGTACGTGAAGTCGCTGAAGCTGTTCCCGTTCAGCGAGTCGAAGTGGCTCTGCACGGTGTCGTGGTGCGCGCTGTCGTATGCGCCGAACCACGTCGTGTAGCGCGGCGTGCCGTCGGAGTGCGCCCCGAGGTAGGACGCGGCCTCCGACGCGTAGTCCTGCGCGGAGGAGGCGGCGGTGAGCAGTGTGGCCTGCTGGTCGTCGGAGCATCCGTTGAATGACGCGCGCTTCAAGAGCCCTGGCCGCCGGAGGAGGCCTCCGGAGAGGGCCGCGGTGTGCGTCGGCCCGGGGGTTGCGTTGATCTCGGACAGCTCGTCGTTGGAGCCGAGGAACTGGAAGCGGTTAGACGCAGCGGTGATGGTGTAATTGCGGTGTCCGGTGTTGGTGAAGTCATACGAGGACGAGACTGTGTGCAGAAAATGCAACTGTTACCGACCGTTCTGTCGAGCTATGGCAGCAGACATAAACATTCACTTACGGTCGTGGGTGACGGACACACTCGCCCCAGGGGCAAGGATGACGAAGGCCGCCGCATCGGTCGACCTCGATGTCTGGATGGGCGAGTACTTGAGCCTGACGCCAACGAAGCTCGGGCTAGCACCGTCCTCTGTGGCGATGGCGAACGTGTCTGCCGGCATAGTGTGCAGAACACTGTTGGGGTCCTTGAGGAGCTTGAGGGTCTCGTCGCCAGTGTTGGTGAGCGTAGCGACGACTTGCAGGTTCTCCACACCGTTCACAACGGTAGGCCCGGCGACCTGGAGGGAGAGGCCGGGTACGGCGGAAACGGCGGGCGCGGAAGCCGCGAGAAGGACGAGCGCGGCGCGAAGAGATGCGGAGAACATGGTGTCAGAGGACGGTGGCGGACGATGCAGCGGACCGAGGGCTTGAAAGCAACGACGGCAATGTTCTTATGCTGCAGGAGCGTTATTAAAATAGCACGGGGCGGGAGCAGAGTCCAGACCTCGAAGGCCGCGAATCGCCACGCTAAAGACTATAGTTAAGAAAGTGACAGGAAAGATTACTGGAAGATTCGAAACACAAACGCCGCGGGATGGCGCCGTGCAGGGCTGTCAGTAATAACACACTGAGCCATGAGTGTAAGAGAGGACTGACCATTGGGTGCCGGGTCGAATACCACACCATGTTTCGCCATCACCAGGGTATTACCTGTGGTACGAGTGACGATAGGTAGGAAATACTGGTGGAGGGTGCTGCCTACATACGATAGTTTGGTTGAAGGACCACGACAAGAACGTACGCACCGAGGGTCGGAAGGTGGTAAATCAAGCATAGCTGCCATTTGTCGCGATGTAATATTGCTCATCGATCGAAGAGCGAGAGCGAGATTCTGTCGGAAGAATACTAGTGATTGCGGCTGTGGTTGTGTTGCAGGGAAGCCTGGGATTTAAGGCGGTTAGCGTGTTGTTTGCAATGTTCCCATGTCCTCGCCAAGAAAATGATGATACGCGAACGGCAATGTTGACATGCAGTACAAAGTCGGATGCCAGGAGTCAACATGCCGTAAACGTCAGACCGTCGATGGGATTTCCCGAGCCTCCCGCCGGATCGGGAGCCTGCGAGCGACTCGGATGCCATTCACGCCGCACGGACAAGACGAGGCTCCTTAAGCGTCGCTAGTCAATGTAAGTAGTGTCATGCTCGCGCGATCGGCGACAGAGGAATGGAACAGACGTTCTAAGTGTAGCGATAGCCTGAGCGCCTGGACAGCGTACTGACGGGGCTGAGGAATCATGTTCCCAACGTTGTTCTTTCGGGCCCCGAGACAGACATGTTATGAATGAATCCTGTAAAGGTAAATGTCGAGAGCTCGAGAGAAACAAATAGTGAGAGAGCCATAACATACAACACACAGCACGTACTAGTAGTAGCATCGTCGCGTCTCCTTGACACAACATGCCCTTGGTCCTACAACGAATTACGAATGTTCCGAAGTGCCAGTAGCACCCATGACAGCGGCCTTCAGCCGCTGCCGCAACCTCGACTCTTCCTTCGCAGGCGAGCTCTGCGGCGTCACGCCGTCCTTATTCGCGCCATCCGAAGGTGGAGGCGGCAAGCTCGCAGTCGAACTTGAAGAGGATGTGTGATGATGTCCCATTCCGTTGGTGGAGGGATCCGAGAGCGCCTTGACCGGGGTCCGCGGGGCCGTCGTCGCAGGCTGAGACGGTGAGGGGGTGATCGGGTCCGACACCGACTTGGACACGGACACTCCCGCCGGCTCCAGCTGGTACTCGTCCCTCCGGACGCCAAGCTCGCCCGGGCCCACGATCTCAATGGTCTCCGTGAGCACCGCGATGCGCGTCCACCTCCGGAATCGCGTGTACTACGCACCCAACCCAGTGAGAACCTCACGGATGACAGAAGAAAATCGACACGGGCGCACCTTGCCCATCCCGCCCTTGCTGCTCGCCCCTTCCCACTTGTTATCCGCATACATCCACCCGTCCGGGTCCGTCGACGGCTCCTCGACCTCTTCCCCGTCCCCGACGCCCTGCCCGTCCCCACCCGCACTCGCACTCGCCCCATCCACGGCATGTTGTCCCTCCCCGTCCTTATCCGCGCCGCGCTCCCCCAGATCCAGGCTCCCCGCGCGCATCTTCTTCAGTATCCTACTCGCCCCCGCCGCAGCCGCGCTCTCCTCCTTCGGCTGCGGCACCGGCCTCTCCACCCTGCTCACCCCCGCCACGCCCTCGCGCCGCACGACGACGCGCCACTCCTCCTCCTCCCACCGCCAGCGCGCGACGCGCTTCACGCGGCCCTTCCCGTCCGGGGTGAGCGTGTACGCGGTCGTCGCGGCGGGGAGCGTGAACGCGCTGGGCGGGGCGGCGGCCTGCTGCGAGACGGAGCACCACGAGGGGCGCTCGCCCGGCAGGAGGGCTGCCGTCCAGTCGAGCCCCATCCACCACCGCTGGTTCTCGTAGATCGTGAAGAGGAAGCGGAGCGACGCCTCTGGCAGTTTCTCCTTTTGCGCCACTAGGGAGGAGGAGGAAGAGGCAGAGATGGACGCGAGCTGCGCCTCCGAGTCCGACTGCGGCGAGCGCGGGACTGGGGGCAGCGGTTGGCCGGAGAGGAAGGACCAGGCGCGGTAGACAGCCCAGCGGATGTGGGCGCTGCGCCAGAGGGCACCACGCAGGACGGAGGCCCAGCGGGCGCGCCAGGTGAGGAGGAGCGTCCCTGCGAGGGCGAGGAGTATCCGGATCCGGACGGCATACGTGAGTGCGAGGTAGGGGACGTAGACGACGGCGATGGAGCGCAGGAGGATGAGGGGGCGGATCGTAGTGATTTGGGAGGGCGTGCGCCCGGGGATAGATACGGAAGTGAGAACGGTGTGGATGGCGGTGAGGTCGGCGATTGCGCGTTGCAGGATGTCCTCGGTAACGGGGGGCCAGCTTGCTGGGAGCTTGGGTCCGGACGGGAGCGGAAGAGAACGACGAACAGCGCGACAGGGAACAGGTACCTATGTGTAATGCTCGATTAGCCTTCGAAAGAGCGTGCAGAGTGCTAAAACCAGTCCGTCTCTGAGGGTCTCAGCGCACAGACAGCTGGATCTGCGGCTCTGCGGCTCTGTGCCGGTGGAGGCAGAGACGTCAACTCCCCTAAGAGCCACCATCTCACCGCAGAGACAGTTGCCTCTGAGGGAGATCCGTCTGGTCTGAAGCTGATGCGAACGTCCCAGCATAGCTCAAAGCCTCTGCCAGTACCAGTAGGAATAGTCGGTTATAGCGACTCGCTGAGAGATTCGGTGGGGAATTCTGAATCGAATCAGTTGGCCGACTTGCGCGGAATGTCATGTCACGACAGGCAATGGCGGATACCGCCACCCGGAATATGACTGTAACAGGACTGAGAATGGTCTCCTGTTACAACTATATTCCGGACCGCGATTTCTAATAGAGCTCAATAACGACCGATACTTAATTGTCTGCGACAGGAGACCAGTTCCTATCCTTTTACAGACTTATTCCGGTCGGTGGTATCTACCACTGCCCGTCGTGTGTCACAACAGGCAAATGACCAATTTCGGACTCCAGAATATCGTGATTGAGACTGAATATTGGTCTTCTGGTCACAAGCCATAGTCGCAAGATTGGTCCACGACCTGAATCTCGGAAGCACCGCATACAATGAGTAACAAAGACCTTATAATGGTCTATTATCCGAGATTACAATCCCGAGCAGCCTTGTAGACTGGTCTGTGATAGAAGACCAGTCGCAGACCATTTTACGGGGATATTCCAGGGTGCGATATTCGCCACTGCCCGTCATGCGTGAAAGATGGATTCTGGATGAATTCCGTGGTTAATTCCGAATCGCAATTCTGGGGGGGGGGCGAACCTCTTCTGGAGGTGGTTTGACGATGAGACAGAACTACCTCCTCCCTGAATCACCTCCCGAATCCACTTCTCAAATCTCCTCCGAGTCACCATAACCGACTACCCCTACCAAATGACTCCACGGCTGGCTACCCACCGCATCAGCAAAAGTGCAACTACCTGGGCCGACGGTGGGCTTCCCCGTCGTCCTGGGCAAGCGTTACAGGTCGCCTCAAACCGTATACGGCCGGCAGGAAGCTCCTTCCTGAGAACCTAGGGCTTCTGAAGGGTCCTGAGGCGACTTCTCCGGGCATCCAGGAATGTGTACTTTTGCTGATGCGGTCCTGCGCCCCCAACATACTCAAAGGGAGCTCTAAAGATGTGTGCTGTGCACTCGTGCACCCGCTCGGACCTTCACCACTCGACCTTGTACCCGTCGGACCGCGACAGAGCTCGACCGCAGGGCAGGCAGAGCTTGGCGCTACATGTGCGGCACGTCTCTGTGTGCGTCTCCGAAAGAGTTCGGATCTCTGAACAACACAAAGTCTCCATCATCTTTGCGTCTCCGTATAGCAGGCCACAGAGAAGAAAAGGTTTCTTGATGTAGAGTGCAAGATAGTGTACAAATCGGTGTCACGCACCTCAAGCCCAGTTCAGGGAGCAGACAGACCGCCCACCACGAAGCCAGAAATAACCAGCAATCCTCCCACGATGCCTTCCATGTCAGAATGTGGGCAAGATATCGAGTCCTTGAGATAGCTGGTGCGAGCCCGACGAGGGTGGTAGTGAGAGGCGACGGAAGGGTGTTGAGAAACTCAACGAGTGGTGCCGACTGGGCGGGAGGAGAGTCGTCTGCGGGCCTGGACATGGGGGCGATGGAGAGCAGAAAGCTTCAGTGTGGTCAGGTTGGGAGACTCATTGGTGAGAGAAGGTCGGACGACGATGGGGGAGGAGGGAGAGTCGGACGACTCGCCGAGGGCAACTGAAATCACAAGCTTCCCCCAGATTCGTGACGTATGCCTTTAGGCGCTTAGACCTCCTTTTCAAGCCTAAACAGGCGCCCATCCCGGTGTGCTGGCCGGTAATCCCCGAACTAAGCACTCCTTGTTACCGCCACGTCCGTACGTGCAGCAGCAGTGCAGCATCCATGTTTCTGGCCAGGTATGCTTCATTGAACTGGTCAGCAGGGCGTGTATCCTTTAGACAGAATGCTCTTCATGTGCGGACGATCCAACGTAAGTCTTATTAAGTAATCACACCGAAGTCTTACATGCTGACCCAATCTCAACTTGAAGATCAAGCACCTCAAGCTGCAAAGTTGCCTCCTCTTGTTTTCACGTTTGACATAGTATGTCGAATAAATTTGGAGCTTATTCTCGTGCTCACGACGGTTTGTGTAGGATGGCGTCTTGCTTCGGGGTCCTCACACTATCCCCGCCGCCAGGCGCGCCTTAGACATGCTCAACGGAGCGAATCCCATGGGCGTGTAGGTTGACTTTCTTTATCCTGTGAAATACTAGACATAATGCTCACGATTGCGCAAGAAAGATACCCTTCATTCTGGTAATAATTCAACATCACGGTTTCTCCATATGTCTAATCGTTCGAACCGGATCGCCTACGAAGTTGACTAATGGAGGCGGTGTCGGTGAGGAAGCACGACGACATAAACTAAGCTCTCAGCTTGGACAGGAGGTGTGGACGTATACGGCCATGTACGACGTTCTTTCCTAACGCCCGGCAGATCCACGTCAACCAAGTCGTCCAAGCTCATACCATTCTCAAGTCGGTGGCTAACAAGTACGCCAAAAAACCGGTTCTCGTATTAGGTGGTCGTAACGACGCCGTGCGCAAGGTTGCGGAAAGGTACAGTGTACATTTTCTGGTTATATACTTCAGGGCTAACGGACCTCGACAGCTACGGATTCCAGCACGCCTACACCACACTCGACGTCCTAGCCTGGAAACCCGAGTAAATCACACCTCCTGCATGAAAAGTACAAGTACTGACTCCGCCGAGCCTAGGGTCTGGCCATTCCACGACCTGACACCCGAAGAACGCGCCTCCGCGAAGGTGAGAACTCGTCCTCCACCTCCATGTCCTATGACAACGTCGATCCCCATGCTGCTCGCAATAATAGCACGCGGACTTCTCAAACCTCCCGATTTCCGCGATCTTCGTCTCCCACGACCCACGGAACTGGTCGCTCGACATCCAAGTCATGCTCGACGTCATCCGTTCGCGCGGCATCATCGGCGGCCCCTACCTCGATGTCGATGCGCACCAGTCATCCTACTCCTCCAATGCAAGTGGCCACAGCAGCGACCCCGTCGAGCTCGTGTTCTGCAACCCCGACCTGCTGTGGAAGTCGGACTTCGCACAGCCGCGCATCGGCCAAGGCGCGTTCCGCGAAGCTTTCCAGGCCGTGTACAAGGTGCGCCTCCGTCGTGGAATTGGGTTATAGACTGCGTGCGAACTACGTCCGACTTCGTACGCGCGTGCTAGGCCGTGGTGGGGAGCCCGTACCCCTGCGTGCAATACGGCAAGCCAGCGAGGGCCACGTACGACTTCGCAGAGCGCGTTCTGAGAGACCGGCTGGAGGAACTGAATGGCGGGCGGATAGTGGGCATGGACATGCCACGCGTGTGAGTCCCCGGGGTCTTTACCGTTACCGTTTACCGCTACCGTCGACCGCGCGCTGACGTGTGCCCGTCTCGCTGCTAGCTACATGGTTGGAGGTGCGTGACGGACTCGAAATAAAGCGCATATACTGACGGAAACCACGACAGACAATCCAGAATCCGGCGCGTTCCTTCATATCGAAGGCTCATTCGATTCGCAAAAGCTGCGACTAATACAAATACGCATGCAGACATCGCTGGCGCGAACGCCGCGGGCTGGCCCTCGGTGCTTGTCAAGACGGGCGTGTACGAGCCGGCACGTGGTCCTCCCACGCATGAGCCTACCTACATCGCGGAAGACGTCGAGGAGGCAGTGAGGTGGGCCATCGACCGGGAGATGGGGCGAAAATAGGAGTTTTGTCCGAGAACGCACGGCGACCTGCAGCCCATTAGATACCACTACTGACCCTTCGGTGCAAGCTGGCATGTAGAAATCTTTGATGAATCCTTGAGGGGGCTATCCACCAGCAGTTGCAATATCTTCCCCTTGTTCGTTGTTCAACCCGTTCACACCATCCTTGGTCCGGTGACTTGAGAGAGTGCGTCCGTATACTTTTCCTGGGATGCTAGTCCTAACGACCACCCACTCATTCAGTCATTTTTGCCTGCTCGAAAAGTGCTCAGTTGACCTTGGCTCGGTTCAGTGGGACCTCTCCGTTGACTACTTCCGGTGTCGGTCTCTTGGGCAGCACTCAGTCGCATCCCGTGTCGCAATCGACCAGGATCATTTGAGCATAACTCTGCTCCCCGGGCCCCGACACTCGACGGCACCTGGGATATGGGTCCCGCATTGTGGGTGCATCAACGGAGTCCAGTTGCTCGCTACGTATAAGTTATACGCAAGCTCGACTGTAGCCCTCGACCAGCCAGCCCTGCTCCCACTCGTCTCTCCTATCCTTCGTCAAAGCTTTCCCTCCCCACGATCCACGCGTTGCAACCAACATGGCTACTAACGGTTATCAGGAGACCCCTCTTCTCTCCCTTCTGTCCGTGCTGACCACATCCATCCACACCATCGAGGACGAGCTCAAGACCGCCGGGCTGCCCCCCTTCACTTTGGACCCGAAATGGCACCCGCTCGACTCGCTCGACGGCGTCCCCCCTCCCCGGCTGTACGAAGCCCGCCGAGCCGCCATGGCCGCCGCGAACATGATCAAGGCCCTCGTCCAGGACGTCGGCACTGCCATGATGGCGAGTAGCCCCGTTTCCCCGTTTCCCCGTTTCCCACTCACGCCCGTCGAACCGCTGTAACTAACACCGAGACGGGCTCGCTATGTAGGACATGTCGGTGAAGGCGCTGGACCAGACGGCATACATGCTGACGGCGGACATCGACCTGCTGGACGTGTTCCGGACCGAGGGCGAGAAGACGGGCGGGCTGCACGTCGACGAGATCGTCGCGCGGCTCCCGGAGGGCAAGAAGGTCGACCCCCAGAAGCTCGGCCGCTCCCTGCGCCTGCTGAGCACCGAGCACTGGTACGTCCGCCCTCCCCCCCAACCCTGCTCGCGGCAGAGGACACGAACTAATCAAAACCCAAACCCTTGTGCCCGCGTGTCCCGCAGGTGGGTCGAGAAGTCCGCAGACGTCTTCGCGCCGCTGCGCTGGGCGCTGCTCAACACCCCGGGCACGCCCTCGCACGCGTGGGCGGACTCGTCGTCGAACGCGGCGCTCATCGGGAGCCACGCGTTCGTCGCGCAGATGACGGACCCCGCGCAGCTCGCGCGCGACACCATCGAGGCCGCGCCGATCGTCCGCGGGCTCCACGCGACGGGCAGCACGCACATCAAGAACTTCTGGGGGTGGCTCGCGCAGGACCCAGACCGCCTGGGCGGGTTCGCGCGCAGCATGGAGGGGCTCGGTCAGTGCCTTTTCCTCACCCTTCCGCTTCCGTGCACGCATTGATATCTATATTCGATGCTCCGGTTCTATCGTCTTTGTGGTGTGTTGAATAACGCACAGGCTACATCAACCTCCCGTCGCTCAAGGCGGACTACCCGTGGGCGGCGCTCCCGCCCGAGACGACGTTCGTCGACGTCGGCGCGGGCCAGGGCACGGTGTCGCTGCACATCCTGCGGATGCTGTACGACGCGAACCCGACGCTGCGCGTCGTGCTGCAGGACCGCCCGCAGCACCTGCAGGAGGGCGAGAAGTACTGGGCGCAGCACCTCCCCCGCGCGATCCGCGACGAGCGCGTCGCGTTCGAGCCGCACGACTTCTTCCAGCCCAACCCGCGCACGGGGCCGAACACGATCTATTGGTTCCGGTTCATCATGCATGACTGGACGGATAGGTGTGTGGGGTTTGGGTTTGGGTTTTGTGCGGAAGGGGTGGCGTTATTGAGAGGAAATTTGGTTGGGCAGCTACTGCATCAAGATATTGCGGGCAGTGCGCGACGTGTGCCACGCCACGTCTCGAAGTAAGCGTCGAGAAAGGGTGTTGGGGGTCACCGCGTCCGTCTGACAATCGTTTTCGTAGTCCTTATTTGCGACTGCGTTGTGCCCGAGGCGCCGCCAGCTGGGTCCGTGACAAACGGAGTCAAGTTTTCGTTCGAGGATACCCTCAAGTCGATTGATAACGATGCGGTCAGTGGTATCTTTTCATGCTCGAACCCCTTGTAACGTCCGTCTATCTTAGCCCTACGCGCCGATTGAAGCACCGTATCCCCTCCCCAAGAACTTCGGATTTGCCACGAAGGCTACGTATCGTACCGACATGGTGAGCTCTTGCTCTCTGCGTAACGCGAATCATCTCCTCACGCCGCGTCGATCCCTATAGCTCATGTACAATTCACTGAACGCTCTCGAGCGGACGACGAGGAACTTCGAGAAGATCGTCACAGGGTCGGGCTTCAAGATCTCCCACATATACACTACCCGTGGAGCGTCCAGCAGTGCGTTTCCGGTTTGATGTTGATCGCTGATTTCCACTTACTCTTACTGGTGTCTTTGCAGTTATCGAGGCGGTCCCCAACTAGCGTATCCTTCAAATCGGCCTTTCGTGTTCCGATCTTCTTGGTCAATCTCTTCAACAGGAGGGCGACTTGGAGTGTTTCGTGGGGCGGGGAGTGGCCAAGATTACGGGGTAGAGGATACATGTAGGAAAACGCCAACTGTGCTTGTAACCTACAAATGAAGAGCGACCCAGTCTGCAACTTGCGAGGAATCGTACCTTATTCGAGTTATAAACTATACCATAAGGACACATCGCTAGGTCACTTTGCCGGAGTGGTTAACGGGATCGCCTGCTATTCATAGCTGCCAGCGGTTGGGCTTTGCCCGCGAGTGTTCGAATCGCTCAGGTGACGCTTTTTGGCGATTTCCCGTAGTCGCCATCACAGAAGCGCCGACCGCATACTTGCTCTTGACCTCGAACCTCTTCCTCGCCAACTCCCCTTCCTCACCAGCATGAGTGCCAAGTACGCCAATCTTCCAGATATTGTGCGTATATTTGCCTACATTTGACATGCGATGGCATTGAGCTTGAGCTTTGTGTTTGTGTTAGGACACAGCGCCGGATGTTTACGAGACGGAGGATGTCTTCCCCACTGCCCCGGATAGCGTCAGTCTCCAACTGCCCTGTTTCATTCACATCCGATTGATGGGTTTCGGTAGAAAGGCGACTCGAGCGACGAGGAGTCAGGCGCACCAACGAGGGGCCATGGCCGAGGCAAGCAGGCAGAGCCTGCGGGGAGGGAGGAGCTGGACCTGAGCAGTGTGGATCCGGACGATGCATCGCGGAAGTTTAGGAAAGCTGAGAAGAGTGCGTATTGTCTATTTCCTATCTGTAACGCGAACTTCGTCTTGACTCGATGCAGAGCAACGCCGTCCGAGGGTACAATATGTCTACCCACCATCGCCGAACGGCGAACTCGCCTCTGGACCCCCTTCTCCCACCCAAGGCCCCGTCCCACTCTCCCAACGCCTACGGCTCTTGCAGGCTGAGGTGGCCGCTCTGGAGATCGAGCTTTCGGACCCCACGAACCCGCTCTTGCGGCAGGAGAAAGAGACGGGCAACGCAGACCCCGGTGAGCTCATCCGCGGCATGGTGGACGTGAAGCGGCGGATAGAGAAGATCAAGAAGGCACGCGAAGGGCGGGGCAAGCTCGTGAGCGTCATGCTCGGCGACACGACGGATGCGGAGGACGACGATGTCGTGAAGGTGACGGCGGAGGACAAAGAAGAGGGGAAGGACGACTCGGAGGAGGCGAAGAAGCCCGAGACCGCGCCGCCCAAGCCGAAGGAGCCGCAGGCCAGAGACATTGCTGAGATGGACAAGCGCGTTGGTGAACTCGAGAAACTGGTTGGGTCGTCGAATGCCACGTTGGACGAGGTGCGTCTTCGCTTGTCGTGTTCCTCAGGATTGTCGTCGCTCGGGCATCAGCAAAAGTGCCATTGCCTGGGGCGACCCTGAGCTTCCCTGTCGCCCTGGGGAAGCGTCACAGGTCGCCTCACACGACGGGCAACGCCCAGGTTCCAGCCCGGTTGGAATCGCGGTATTTTCCCGGATTTCTGCATAGTGAGATATGCAGTCCGTGCATGGCATTCACCGGACATATCACAGACGGGGAAGATCACCCTTTCCCGCCACCCATGCAAAGAGTTGGCAAAGGCGATGTTCAGCGCCCCTTCCCCTCCGCTTTCCCGTGGTTCATTTGGAAAAGCTCGCTTTTCTTATGCCTTTCCATTCGTCGCGCCAAAGGAAACCTTTGACGGCTCCGATAAATGTCAGCAACTCCGAGGGGAAGTTATCTTGTTCCTCATGTGTAACAGCTGTTTTCATAACGATAGACCCCTCGGGCGTTTTCTACACACAGAGACGGACCTTGAAGTTTAGACATCGAAGGCGTGCCATCAATGCAGAAGGCAGCTGGGATTTTAATTTTGAAACAGCGACGTGGGCAGATCACTCGGATCACCAAGTTCAACGTCCGTCTGTGTGTGTTTAAAGTCGCAGAGGGGTCCATCGTTATGAAAACAGCTGAAATGCATGTCAACTCTACGAGAAAAGTAGGGCTATCCTGAAAAATAAAATAACGCGATTTTCCCTCCCGACGTATAGAGCGGTCAGGAAGCTGCTTCCTGATAGCCCGGTGCTCCTGACTGGTACTGCAGCGATTTCTCCAGGCACTCAGGAGCGTCCAGGAAGGTGTACTTTTGCTGATGATTCACCGCCACCCAGCTCTCCCCGCTTCCGCCTCCCCTCCTTCCCCTCTTGACGCGCCTGCACGCGCAACTCACACTCCTCACCCAACCCCGCCACATCGACTCCATCTCGAGGCGCATCAAGCTCCTCAACGCCGAGTTCGAGCGCGCCAACTCGAGCAACAACCAAGCACACCACGGCACACAGCGGCGCGGCACCCACCAAACCGCCGGACCCGCCTCACCCGCCGTCGCGTCCCCGTCCGCCTCGCTCCCCGCCCCCGCTTCGTCTGCGTCCTCCACCGCGCTGCAGGAGCAGCTCGCGCCCGTGCTCACCCGCCTGGCGCCCCTCCTCCCGCATATTCCGCACATCCTCACGCGGCTGCGCACGCTCTCCGCGTTGCACACCTCTGCCGCTGGGTTTCAGAAGACGCTGGAGGGCCTCGAGGAGGAGCAGCGGCGCGTACATGCGGCGCTGGAGGACCTGCAGAAGGCGGTGGAGGGGGTGGAGAGCAGCCTGGCGGAGAACGAGAAGCTGGTGAAGGGGAACGTGCGGGATCTGGAGGACCGGATCGATGGGCTGGGTCGCAGGGTGGATGACATCAAGGTTGGCATGGCGTAGAGGGTCACTCTGATTCGCTCTCGCTGTCGTTCGTTGATACCATTCAGTCTATTCTTGCGAATGCAGCATCTGCAGAACCACGATCCGGCGTGCGTGCCTCAAGAGTGCGCATCCTGAAACGAGGTGGTGTGGCTACAGCCATGGTCTAGGAATGCTGTCCGTCCGGTACGGTCATTCACGGCCTGTGGCATTAGCGAGGTCGTGCAACAGCTTCTCGATTCTCTCCATCTGGTTCGTGAGCCCCTCCAGCTTGTTTTCGAGCGCCCCCAGACGCTTCCCCGTGTCGAATACCCCTGGCCATAGCCCTGAGTAATCGTCTGTCTGCTCCTCCTTCACCGCTGACATGCAGGGAACGAGGTTGTGCGTCGCTAGGTGAGACTTGCTGGGATCGAGGTCGACGGTCTGGTCCTCGCATTCCCAACAGATGAACGGCTTAGGTTCGTCTTCCATACGCTCGTTAGCGATTCTCCAGTGTAGGCACGAGATTGCTGATAACGTACCTGGGCAGTCTGTGCAGTACAGGCACGGCGGGGATATGGGGACCTTGCAAGCAAGACAGGTTAGGATATTGCCCGTCTCCTCTTCGTCCTGTTGGGATTCATCGTCCTCAACATTCCAACGGGCCTCAACACCTTCACCGTGCTCCTCGACCCCCATCCCGTCCTTTGTCTGGTCCGATACGCTCCCCACATATTCAACCCCCCAGCTCCGATTCTCCATCTGCTCCAACAGGTTCCTCGCCCGCTGGAGCCCGGCCTTCGCCTTCCGCAAGATCCTGCTGATCTCACGGTGGTCGACGATCGGAACACGGATCTTGACGAAGTCGTGTGTGGGCCGGTGCGGCCTCCCGCTGCCGATGTCGCCCCTCTTCGTGCCCACGCCACCTATGCACTCGGGCTCGTCGCAGAAGTCGAACGTGTCGTCCGAGTCGCACTCCAGGCAGACCATGCGTGTGCCGCGGATGAGGTCGCCGCACTCGTCGCATGTGATCCCGCTGCTCAGGCGTCAGCGCGACTCGAACCATCGTCCCCACCGGAAGCAAGATTAGAGAGCCTGAGCACGGTGCACTCACAAATGCGGGCGAACGGAGCGCAGCCGGTACTCGTGGATGAGGTAGAAGCACCGCACGTCGTCGCACGTCGCCAGGCGCGCGAGCGCCGTGGACCGCGCCATGTCGTCCTTCGTGAGCTGCCCGTCAGCCTCTTTCAGCAGCAGCTCCAGGTACTCCTCGCGGACGTCCCGGCGTGCCTCGAGGTCGCGCCACGAGAACGCGCACCGCCGTCTGCGCACCTGCGCGCGGATCGCGGTCCGCGCGTACTTCCACAGGGCCCCTATCCTGTTCTCCGCGAACTCCTCGGGGGGCGGCCGGGCGTGGAGGACCTCGGGCGGGACGCGCGTGTATGCGAACGTGTGAGGCTTGTCGTCCTTTGTGTACCCCCACCTGCCTGTCAGCGTCTGTCCACCATCAGCCAGCGTGCTCGTCCAGTACGTCGTCCGGAAGCGGGCGGCGTACGTCTTGGTAAACGAGTACTCGACAGTGCCATCGCCCCTTGTGGTGTGGTCGCCGAGGATAGTATAGTCGGTGCCGTTCGTGGTGAGGGCCTTCGCTTCGTACGTCTTCCCGGACCGGTCGGTCTCTGGGACATGGAAGGAGAACATGATCGGCATGGACAACATTCCTTCGTTTTCTAAAATTTGGACCCCGTGCCATCGGCCCAGACTAATGACGAAGGAGAAGTTGAATAGAGGAGTCAGCCTGGATAGCGTACTCTTGTGTTGTAACACGTACATTGAACGGACCGGTTCCTCGGCAACTGCATCGAATTCGGTGGTGCAATCGTCCTGCAATAGTGGATACAGGTCCTCTGCGGTGGGTGCCAGTGGGTAGTTAAGGACTCGGAGCTTGTTGTCGTCGACGTTCGGGTCTTCCTTCGCGTCGTCGTACTCGACCTCGTCGAAATCACGGTCCCGCTGGTTATCAAGTGCCCAAAACGTGTCAAAATAGTGCCAATACTCGTACTACGGGGCACAATCAGAACAAGCTGCCCTAGTGTCGATTATATGACGTACGAGTTCCTTTGCAACTGCCTTGAACTGTGACTCTGGGTCGAGTTTTTGCTGTTTGAAGAGATCTGTTACCGTTACCATTCGGAATGAGTTGAACGCCGCTACACCGAGGAGCGCTGATCCATGACGTACTCTCTAGATCGTTATGGCGGTCGGATACAGCATCCAAGACCCACAGAATCGTGTCGGCCGAGTCCCACAGCTCATCCTTGTGAATAACCGTGTGCTGGCACAAGCGGAATATCTCGAAGTCGCGACTGAGAAGGAGCCACAGGAGAGGGAATAGATGCTGCCGCAGAAGGCTCCGATCAGCGTCTGCATGTAACTAGACGTCAAGGCAAGCTAGGCTGCTCACCTTCTCTATCCGACCTGGTCCGGTGACGAGCCAAACCGTGTCCATCGCATCGATGTCGTACTGGACGGTTTCCAACCCCTCGCGCAATCGCTTCTCTTCAGCCTCGACGTAGCTTCTGAATCGCTCCTGCAGCGAGTCCGAGTTGGGTTGGTCCGCACCGACGAAGGACAGCGTGAGGGTGGTGACCTTCTGCCAGACGGTGTTGAGGTACTTGTCGACAGCGTTCCGGTTCAGGGGATGGATGTGCGGCCGGATGGCGACCATCTTCGCGAAGAGGCCGACGATCATGTCCCGGTACTTCGTCGCGGCCATCTGCCACCCAATGGCCCAGTACGCAAGCCAATGAGGGAGACTGGAAGAAGCGTTAGCCCCTCTCGATCCTAGTACCTACCCCGACTCCTAATGATGAGCGCGATGCCAGACGCACCTCCATTCTTTCGGGCGCGAGGTTGTGAAGTAGTTCACTTCTTCGATGGTGATTAATCCCGACGCGTCGTCGTCAAATGCCTCCAGGATCGATTGCAGTCTGTTGATACTGATCCACCCCACCGCCCATTCGTCTTCGTCGGCCACCCGGCTCTCAGGCTTGGCCGCTTCTAGCAGACGAGGAGTCTCTCCTGGACAAGAGGCTTCATCTGCGTGAGAGGCTTCGTCTGCACGTAGATGGGGTTCATGCTTGCGCTTCACTTGTTGACGATAATAGTCGCGTAGAGCGAACACGAAATGGCGCGCCTTGACGTGCCCTGGCCATTTCTACTCATTGGGCATCATGTGAGCAATATCGACAGAACACAAGCTCGATGCGCCTACCATGTCTTTCCATATCTCGTGGATGTCCTGAACGGAGACGGAGGGTCAGGAAAACCAAAGGGGCGAGAGCACGGGACGCACGGGGTCGAGAATCCGGTCATGAGGGCCGGCCGTGACGGCCTGGATGACACGGTCGCCATCGCGTCTGACGATCTTCGCGAGGTTGTCCGTCAACCTCTTCTCCTGGAGATTAAACCTGCGCTCGAACGCCTCCCAGTTCTTCTTGATGGCAGACTCGGGGCTGTCGAACAGCTCCTGCTTCACCGCAGGAAGATCGACGGCTTCATCCTGGTGCCCGTTACGCTCGGCGCCATCCTGCCCTGCGCCGCTGCCGCGTTTGTTCCGGTCGAGGGCGGTCGTCGGCTTGAACGCGAGCAGCCCTTCCAGCACGTCGTTGTCCCCCAATATCTTCTCGGGTCCACCCTTCTTCTTCACGAGCGCGGCCAGCTCCTGCTGCTCCGGCGACACGATCCTCGGGAAGATCTCGAGCAGCATGCTGAGCTTCGCGTCGATCTCTCGCACCTTCTCATTGACTTCGTCGACACTCATGCTCGTGTGCATCTGCAGGGCGAAGGTGAAGTCCTTTCGGCGCTGCGCGAAGAGCGTGATGAAGCCCTTGAACGTGTCGTCCCAGCTCGAGCTCTGGAAGACCTTCGTGAGGAGCTTCTTCCTCGCGTACGTGTCGCACGTGTTCGCGCACTCCTTGATATCTGCTGCTGTCTCATCTACGAGCTCCTGCATGCGCCCTTCGACCGTCAAACCGTCAAGCCCCACGCTTTCCCGATCCTTGATTCCGCGCAATCTGCAAGACGGCCGTCGGCCATCATGTGGCATGAGCGCTCGTCAGACATAGGTGTCCGGAAAGTCGTATACTTATACGCACTGCAGCAGCGCCTTCATCATGTCGCTCATCTCCACGAAGAGCATGACGACCTTTCTGTCGTTGTCGCGGCGCCTTACGTCAAGTTCTACCACGACGCGAAAAGCGCCAACAGCGACTGTAATGATTGAGAACCGATGAGACTACTGGCGTCGCTCGTACGTTCACTGCCATACAAGCTACGAAGGTGGCTTACTCGCAATAAAGGGATGGATTTGTGCGACCTCGTTCAATGCCTTCAGCAGCCCTGGAAGACTGTCCACGAGTTTGTTGATCCCGTCCTTGACCGGCTGCATCACATCGCTGTCGTATGCCGGCTTCACCAGCTCTTCAACACTCTTCGCGGTCTCGACTTTCTCCTGAGCCGTATCGATGGCTTCACCTGAAATAATCTCCCGTGAATTCTTCGCTATATCGTGGGGGAAAGGCTGGACTTACCTGCCCTGTCCAGACGCTTCCGCCACTTCGAGCTGTCGTAATGCTCAAACGCCGGTTTCGCGGCCGCGACTGCCTGGAAAGCCCCACTAATCATGTCCGAAGCCTCGTGGTCTTCTTCTTCCTTGCCATGGGTTGCCTCCGGAGGCACGGTGATAGAAGAGAGGGAGACGTCGGGCTTTTGGACGGGCTCGGGCTCGGGCGTCGCGCTGCTCGGGGTCGCCGTCGTGTCTGGACACTGCGACGGGGAAACGGGTGTCTTCGAGTGTTTACCGAATATTGGTGGCATCGTCGACAATGTACAACCAGAGATGTAGGCCAGAGGTAAGGGTAGGAGTCACTATGGGATGCTGGATGTTTGAAGCAGCCCCGGCCTGTAAGGGACTCGTCGAGGAGGAGGCAATGGCTCTGACACGTCAGATACGTGAGTAGCACTGTGTATGGGAACAGCCTCTAGGGGTTATAGTTGGAACTAACTTTCATGACGCTCATCTAGGGATCCTAGGACGTCGATATGGTTTGAGAAGAGCACTGGTCAAAGCCTAACCCGGGCCACGCAGCAGTGCACCAGGGTTTAGTTGGTCGTTCAAAGGAACACTGAGAACGATTTTACCATCATATTTGCTTCGTATGAACCCCTTACACGATGCACTCCACTCCCAGCAGGCTCCCGAGCTTGCTGGAGTGACTCGAGTGAGAGGAGGACTCCGAGTCGTGCACCGTCGTCACTAAGCCGCTAAGCGCGCTCAGTCTAGTTGGCTGGGTGCTGACTAAGCGACGGTTATAGAGTGGGGCACTGCCACAACAAGTTAAGTAACAACACTGACAACATGAAGTCGGTCTTCAATTTCCTTGAACTTGTTCAAGGCTCATGTGAGCGATTATTCTCCAACAGCATCCAATTCCACTGTCTTGGAATTTGAGGCAATAGACGAAGACGTCGCTCATTCGGACTCGGTCCATGCTTAGTAGAAACGTACTATAAATGTATTAGTAGGCAAGCGTCGAGCTTGAATTATACTAGAATAGCGCAGTGACAAACACAGGTCTCGTAGCATGTCCGAGTCATAAGAGAGGTCCGAGTCCGATGCCCTGAGTCCGTACGCAGCAGTGTGACTCTATCTACTAGAGTTCAAGTAGCACAGAAAGGAACACAAAATTGTCCAAGCGTAAGCATCCTCCGAGTCCGAGTCAGTCTTGGCGAGTCCTGCGTCGCAAGGGGCCCGAGCCCCAGTCTCAGTCTCAGTGCCAGCACTAGTCGCTGGACACTACAGAGCCACGCCCGTTGTCCTCCACGGGCTCCGAGTCCTTGAACGGAACGGGGGCGTAGCGCAGCCCCACTGCGCCCGAGCCCGATCCGGAGCCGGAGCGCCGCCTCTCCTTGCTCCCGCGCACACACATCGCCACCATCACCGTGAGCAGCGCGACACACAGCGCGAGGATGACGGCGAGGAGAGCCAGCACGGCCGTGCCGTATTTGCTACCCCAGCTGTCGCCGCCCGCGGTTGAAGGCGGCGCGTCGGTCGAGAGCGTGCCGGAAAGGTTCGCGATCGCGGCAAGCTTGTCCGGGTCCTGCGTTGGTCCAGACGGCGACTCGGACGAAGTTGTCATTGCCGTGGCCGTCGTCGTTGTAGTGGGGCTGGTGGGAGCAGTCGACGCGTAACCCGCGTCGTACTGCGCGATCAAGGCCGGGTCGAGCGGGAGCGGGAGCCGCGCGAGGCTCGCCGTACGATTTCTGTGGAACTCGTCCCACATCGTCGCGCCGTCCGTGGTCGAGACCATCTGGACGTACGGGGTACTGGTGCCGGTTCGGTTCGTCGGCGTCCACTCGGCGTAGTTGAACCTGTAACGGGTCGAGTCAGCTTTATCTCAGATCTAGAAAGGAACTCGAACATCGCATGCGGGCAGCCTGAGCACACTTACGAAATGTAGGCGTTGTGGAAAAACGAGTTCGCAAGGACGATGTCGTAGCCGTCGGCGCTGGTCGGCTGCCTAGTGAGGGGCTGGAAGGTGTTGGTGCATGCGGTGACGTCCGTGTCCCACCCGTTAATGGACAGAGTGGCTGTCACCGGGAAAGTCAGGTCCAGCGGATGCACAGCGAAGTGCTGGCCACTGTCACAAAGCCCAGAGGGCGGCGTCAGTTCCAGTGCACGAGCCGTTGAGGAGTCAACGTTATTCTACTCTTACCCGAAGACAAAAGTGAGGTTCGGGCTGCTGTCACAGGGGACGAGCCACCTTTCCGAGACGTTGTCACGCACGGCTCCAGGCACGCTTCCATAGATCGCGTCGATAGCGGCAGGGGGAAGGGTCGGAAGCGAAGCACCCCGGGCCATGTCGAGCGCGGCGACGACCTTGCCAGCGGTCACGTTCGCGACGACGGACTGGTTCAACGCGAAGCTCTGCCCGTTGACGAGCATCTCGTCCATCACAACGCTCCAGTGCTCAGGCACGACGCGCGGAAGCCTCGGCGCGTCTGCGACGTTTGTGTAGTGACGGGCGTACGACGAGATGTAGAAGGTGCCGTTAGCGAACCCGGCCAGCTCTGGGACCGGGCGCGAGAGCTGGATGTCGAAGTTATTCGGCAGGAGGGGGGCCTGAGCGAACAACGCGGAGAGGGGCGAGAGCGCGATTGTGTCCGCCGCCTCAGCGCCCCACGCCGCCCGCACCTTGGCGTGGATCGAGCCTTCGTCGAACGCCATGCCGAGGATCCCGTCGTAGCCGGCCAAGTCGAAGCCGTGCACGCCCTCGTCGGTGACGTGCACAAACGCTGTGCGAGTGTGTCTAATCAGCGGGGAGATTCGGGCAGGAAATGGCGACGACGCTCACTCTGGTTCTGGATGGACAGTCCTGCGATCTGGACATCGGCGAATTCGACCCTTCCCTCGACATAACTACGCCCATATCTCTCAGCGACCTTCAGGTCGGTGATGTTCGTGAGATCGACCGTGTGACCGGCGGTGTGTAGCCAAAGGTCGGAGGAGCGGGTGTCCAGTTGGACCGTAAAGTCTGCGGAACGGGAAAAGATTAGCTGTCTCTGCTCGGTCCGTCCACCTCCGTGTAGTACTCACTTTGGCCACCCACGGTAATCTCCACGGCGTACCAAATGTCCGAGGTGTCCACGTCGAAGTTACCCGCGGTCATGTTGCCAGGGACGTCAGCTCTGATTTGGAAGCCTGAGCGGGCGTTGCGATCCCGACCCGGATGACCCTTGGTGGTGGATGAATTCCCAGAATTCAAACATCTGTGATTGACAGTGTTGCAATAGGATGACGAAAGTTTCTTGTCACTCTCGTCCCCGGTAGAGCCGACTTTGCTGCAATAAGATTTAGACTGTTCACAATAGGCCCTGTGCGGAGACTGAACAGCCGGTTTGGGAGTAGGCTTGCACAGGGACGAGGTATGGTGGTGACACAAGGAGGAGTTGGATTTCTTAGATTGAAGGCTGCCCCTACCGCCCCCACTGTTGGCGAGGGCTCCACGATCGGCCGCCACGATCATCGATAAAGTGGCTGGAAGAAGGTGAAGGAGGGAGAAGAGAAGCATCGTGAGCAAGGAATAGAAATTAGAAGGAGCGGGAAGGTGGGGGGGAAGGGAGAGAGGGATGGGAAGGGAGAGTGGGGAAGGAAGTCAGGACATGGAACGGCAGATTCCTACACTCGTTATGAGAAGTTATGGGCTGGCGTATCCACTTTACTGGAGCGCCCATCGCCACGCTCTGGAGTCTCCCAGTAGTGCTTTTTGCCAAGCGGGCGGAGATTGAGGCAGAGAAGCTGGCTGTCTGAATCAGCAATGATCTTGCGAGTCAGAAACGATAATTCGAGCATGGAAGACGCCGATGTGGCGAAGCGGCTTAACCTCGAGACCGCAGCAGTGTCATTGTGGACACTGCTGGAGACGACGCTATGGAACCGTGTATCGCCCTCAGATGAAGGGCCGGCTTGAACTCAATCAGTTAGAGAGGCAAGCGTCTGACAGGCGGTTTGGCACGACGCCAGACGGAAGGTCACTTCTGAACATTCAAACTGTAATACCCCGGTTACTGTGACTCTGAGTGGCGCGAGACGCATTGCACCGCATGGCAGTGAACTACCGGGCTGCCCTGGCTTTCAAGGGGAATTTTTGCAGGTCCCTCAAGTTGCAATGGTCCAACGACCATCCTCAAGGTAGGGCGGCCGGAAAGACGTCTCGTGTTCCAAGAACCTTCAAGGAGCGCCGGCTTGAAGAGGACGAGAGAAGTTCAATCGAAGGCAGTGCAATGATATAGCAGAATAGTAACACACGCACGTGTATCGGAGGCTGCATTCGCCGCGAGCTGTATTTATCCATACCTCTACCTTGATGTTTCTCAATCCGGGGTGGTGTTTGGAGGCAGTGAATTCGTTCAGGCTATTCTCGTAAGTTAGCGAGTTCTGAACGCCACGATCCGAGTTCCTTGGACGGAGGACATACACAGCATTTATTGTGAGAAATTTGCAGCTCCTCTGGTGTGGCACAAGATGCGATGACCTGTATCGGGAAAGATGTGTATACATGGCCCTCACTCGGAAATAATCTCTGCTCGCCGTGGGCTCGCACCCCACACCCTCAAACGCAGTTCCCAGTCCGAGGGCTCAGCGCTGATCCGGCATCTCGGACTTGCACGCTTGTCACGGTTTAGGATTTTATCCCTACCGACTCAGTGGAATTGACTGGGCGCACTGCGGCATGGACGGCGACCACACCTACAGCAGTTCGTCCAAGTCGCCCAGTGTTGACAGCAAGCATACTCGACAGTTTAGAGCCCTACCGTGAGTCCCTTGCGGCACTTATCGAAGCATATACATGGAGAAAGGGGATGAAGATGGTGGAGAAGTGGCGAGACTCAGCTGAGCGTACGCGTGGAGGAGGGCGAGGGCCTTGGCATGCTCGCGCCGCGCGTTGCACTCGAGCTCCTTGCAGCGCACCGGGAGGGGCTTGAAGAGGCCCGAGACGGACACGGTGGAGCCCCTCTGGGCGCGCGCGTGTCAGAGAGCGGATGACACGGATTGTCAGAAACTCCCTGGTACGCTTGCCAGCGTGTACGAGAACCATTACAACCTGACTCCTCGCGTGGGGATTATGAAGGACTATTAGACGTTACAAGCGGGTTTTCAGTCGGGAGGCTGCCTTGTAATTTGTCAAAATCATTCATAATCACCCTAATTCAAAAGTGGAGTTATAACGGGCCTTGCGAGCACTGGTAAGCGTACCCAGAAATTCCTGGCATTTACTATTTCTCCAGCTAGGGGCAAGATGACAGGGGGGTTGGGGAGGGAGCACAGGAAACTGGCGAGCAGCCTTAGGCTTCTTCTGTTTGGCCTTGCCAGTACGGTCGAAGTCCATGACCGTGCCCGCTGGGGCGTCCGCAGCGGTGACAGTAGTGACAGAGACGACGTCAGAGAGAGCGCATAAGGAGGACAGGGCATCGCCGCGGAAGCCAAACGTGGTGACCGTGTCGAGGTCAGAGAAAGAGGTGAGCTTGGAGGTCTATGCAAAATTCACAAGACCATTTGGAACCGTCCTCTCCTTTGACCCCCTCCTACCGCCTCCCCTTCCCAGACTCGTTCCAAAAAGGCTAGTTACGAGAGTAGAGTGAGCCACGTACCGATGTAATCGTAGTCTTTTGGGGGGATACCAGAGCCGTTGTCGACAACGTCGAAGGATTCAAGGCCGTAGTCCTTGAAGCGGACCTCTGCACGGGACACGTTCGCGGCTTTAGACCTCGGCGAGTATGCATATGGCGAGGCTGGAGGTAGAGGGAGGGAGGAAGAGACAAGAAAGAGGAACGCACCAATGGATGTGGAGCCAGCATCGAGGCTGTTCTCGACAAGTTCCGCCACGGCGGTCTGTAGGTCAACGACGACTTGACCAGAGAAGATTTTGTGGGCGGATGCGGAGTCGAGGACTTTGATGGGGTTGTTGAGGGTCGAGGTCGAGGGGAAAGGAGCGGCCATTGGCTGAGAACCGAGAGAAGGACGTATCGTAGGATACCAGAGAGGATGTTTCAAAAAGGGCGGCCGAGTGTTATGCGGGGGTCGTATATCCAACTAGTTAATAATTGGCTGAGGCAGGTAGTCGATGTGAGGTCGGCGGGAGCCCGCACGCGAATGTAGACCTCGTTGCCAAGAGAAAGAGCCTTCAATGAGGATGACGCCGTGCCACAGACGCGACGCGACGCTGCCAGTGGGCGTCTCGGATCGGGTGGCTGCGGACGGACGGGCCGGCGCCATGTGGCCAATAGGAATCGGTAACACCCCGATGTCCGGCTTCCTCCGGTCAGTCTTGGAACGGCCCCATCCTTTTCGTTCAACTTCAAGTTGTTCTCGGTGACTCTGACCAACTTCCTCTTTATACGTATCACCCTTGATGACTTTTTCTGCTTGGTGAACTCTCGAGCAACGTCCTCGGTTTGTCCCGGTCTGGCTGAATAGATCCATGATGCGCCTCCGAGTCCTGGTGCCCTCGACTCGGAACCGCCAACCCACTTCTCGGGTGACCCCACATAATGTTTTGCAATTTTCCAGGGATCCAAGGATCAGGATGAGCGATTGGCTCAGCACCATACACCCCTCCCCGTTTCTGGAAGAACACCGTTCTTCGGGTGTTTATGTTTTGTGCCCAACTGCAAGACCGCCGGAGATTAGCATTAGTAAGGAACTCTGTCTCCCGCCTTTGACTATGCAAATTTCCGAAAAACTGCACTTACTTCAAGTCGCTTCCTCGCACAGGCGTGAGATGGTGTATCGGCCCGTCGGAGTTCGATGTGGGGTATAGACGCGATATCCACAAGAACGCTCATATGTGCTGCACGAATATAAGCTGTGGTCTGCGCCTCCATTACAGACAAAGGTCCCTCTGTTACAGCAGCACAACACCCTACCCACACTGTCCCTTGCCGTACCCATGGCCTCCACCCCCCTTCCTTCCAAAATCGCTGCCATTGGCATCTCGCAGACAGGCGATGTCGACGTCATTCAAAACCTCGACTTGCCTTTCCCCTCCCCAACGCCCACCCAATTCGTCATAAAAGTGCGTCAATCTCACCACCACAATACGTAATCACGTTAAACAGCAAACCCATACTTACCGTGCCCACGCTCGCCTATGCACTACAGGTCGAGTACGCCGGCGTCAACTTCCTCGATGTCCAGCTCCGCAACGGCAACTTCCCCGTCCCCGCCCTCCCCACCGCGCTCGGCGTAGAGGCAGCCGGCACAATCGTCGCGCTCCCGACGGACCCGGCCCTCCTGAACAGCGAAGCGTTCCAGAAGCGCGGCTTCAAGCTCGGCGGCAAGGTCGCCTGCGTACGCCACCCTCTCCGTCCACCTATATCCTAGTAACCCCCTTCAAGTTGTGACACTAACCATCACCTCCCCCGCCCCCGCCCCCGCCCCCCCTTTTTTTATTATATATGTACGCATACAGTTCGGCCTGGCAGCAGGGACGTTCGCCGAGTACACCCTCGCCGCCCCGCCCGCCGTCCTCCCGCTCCCGCCGTCCGTCCCGCCCCGTGTCGGCGCGGCGAGCCTCGTGCAGGGCCTCACCGCGCTGACGTTCGCGTCCGAGCCTCGAGGCGTACGCCGTGCGGCGCGGGGACCGCGTGCTCGTGCACACCGTCGCTGGGGGGCTCGGGCTGTGGTTCGCGCAGCTGTGCAAGCAGCGCGGGGCGGTCGTCATCGGGACGACGAGCACGGCGGAGAAGGCGGCGGTCGCGCGCGAGCATGGCGCGGACCACGTTATTCTTTATAGAGATGAAGACGTCGCGGCGCGCGTGCTGGAGATCACGGAGGGCAGTGGCGTGCACGCGATTTTCGACGGGGTCGGCAAGGATACGTATGTTGTTTTATGACGCTTGGTCGTGGACGGAGACGAGACACGGCGCGCTAACTATATTGGGTGGGGTGCTTGCCTAGGACAGGTTCGAGACGAACTTGAAGGCGATCCGGGCCAAGGGCACGATCGTCGCGATGGGCTCCGCATCCGGAAGGATCGCGGCTTTCGACCCGAAGCTTTTGTATCCGAAGAATGTCAAGTTCGTCTATCCTTCGTAAGTGCCACCCTTGTCCTGCCCGATTCTCGAGCATCCACTTACCTGAGTACGTCCTACATAGCGCCACGATGTACGTCCAGGATCCCGAGAACGGGCGAGATTACGGGCAGGAGCTCGTGGACCTTCTCGCGAGCGGTGCGGTCAAGCCTGTCGTAGGCAAGGAGTATCCGTTCACGGCGGAGGGGGTCGCGCAGTCGCAGAAGGACCTGGCGGAGGGTCGGTCAGTGGGAAAGCTCTTGATCAAGGTAGCCTCCGAGTAGGTCGTTCGCGACTTTAGAAGACACCGCTGTGTACTTGTATCTATGCGTCGAACACGACTGCCGCTAGGATGAGCAACACTTCCGCCATCATGCAGATAATAATATATCTATCACGGACGAGATTGGTGCCCCTTCATCAATAGGGAGTGTGGTACATGGTCTGTAGTACATCCCATTAGTCACGGAATCATCATTATTGAATCTCGGAACTGCTTCTCCAGTAATACCGCCATCTCCGAGCGGGACAATGGGAGCGACGCGCATTGCCATCCTTACTTGTTGTAGCCCCGAACTCGTCTCACTCAGTGGCCCTGCGAGGCTATTAAATATTAAATCATAGGACGGTATTGTGCAGACATGAGTATTATTCGACGGCGAGTATGTCCATTCAAGAGCTATGTGGCAGATGAGATCCCATCGGGGTGGTTAACCCAGAGAGCCCCTTTAAAAACAACATCAAGTCCGTCCGCTGCTCGTAATCAAAGCCTGAATGAGGGGGATTCACGCCCCACATACGCCTTCAAGCCACTCACCACGACTCTCCCAAGCCATCTCATGCAACACACACCAGCTGAGGCTTCAACCAGTCCTCCAGTCCTCCTTCTCCCCCGCCTAGTTGCCATTCACGGCCCCAACGAACGGCAACACGTCCGGCTCGCACACCGTCCCCTCCTCCGGCATTGTCCCCGCCTCAAAGTACTCCCTCACATACCTCGCCGTGCACGCGCTCGGCGCGCTCGGCGTCGTGTGCCCATACGAGTTCTGCACCAGCAGCCCCGTGCCCTCGTACCTTTTCCGCACCTCCAGCGCGTCGTGCAGCGGCCCCGCCGGGTCGAACTTCGGCTGCACGATCAGGATCGGGTGCGCCGGGCGCCCCGCCAGCGCCCCCGTGTACCGCCACTTCGGGCGCACCGGCCACTGCGTGCACTCGAGGTGGTACACCGCCCAGAGCGCGCCCACCGTCGGCGCGACGCGCGTGATGTCCGCGAAGAACGCCGCGTACCCCTCCCGGGCGTACGTCTGCGCGTCCGCGTCCCCGCACGCGACCGCGTGCAGCGTGTCGTAGTTGTTCAGCGGCAGCGGCAGCGCGGGCGCCGCCTGCCCGCAGTCGCACGCGACGGGGGTCGCGAGCGCGGGGGCGAGCGCGGCGAGGAGCGTCTGGTTCCCGGTCTCGAGCGCGCGGATCGTCGCGGCGACGTACGGGTAGCCGTCGATCGGGCTGTAGGCGTTGATGTTGATCATCCCGATCAGGTCCAGGTAGGTGACGACCAAGGGCGGCGTCGCGAGCGGGATCGCGACGGGCGCGTGCTTGACGGACTCGAGGACGGCGAAGAAGCGGTCGCGGATCGCATCGGGCGTGGAGTCGTACAAGGCGCAGCCCGACGGGCCTGCCTGGTGGCAGAACGTGAAGAGGGAGTCGATGACGGCCTCGTTGTTGATGACGTTCGAGTTCCAGAGGGACGCACGGTAGTTGTTCCCGTCGTACACGCCGTCAAGAACCATCCGCTCGATATTGTCGGGGTACATCGCGGCGAAGTACTGCCCGAGAATGGTGCCGTAGCTCTGAGGAAGACGTCGTGTCAGCACCATTTACGGCTGGCGAAGCAGAGCCACTCACGAAACCCCAGTACTGCAACTTGTCCTGTCCGAGCTTCTCCACAATGTTCAGCATGTCCGTCGCCACGCTCGCCGTGCTCATAAACTGCGCGATGTCCCCATTCAGCGCGCTCGCCGCCGCACACCGCGCCCCGACAACTTGTGCCCGAGCGATGTACAGGTTGAGCAGGCTGACGTCCGACGCGTCCAGGAGCTGGTTCCCGACTTGCATGTTCCAGATATCCCGCTCCGACGACGTCGTGAAGCAGTCGAGGCGCGGCGTGCTCGCCCCGACCCCGCGCGGGTCAAAGCTGAGGAAGTCGAACGAGTCGCCGACCGTCGCGGACAGGGATGGCCCCAGAAGCCCCATGTACAATGTGCCGGACTCGCCTGGCCCGCCGGGGTTCATGAGCACGGTGCCACGGTAGTTGGTACGGTTGCGGGCAGGAATCATGCGGAGGGCGATGGCGGTCGTCGCGTTGGACGTGCCGTTGGACTGGTAGTCGAGCGGGAGGAGGAGGCGTGCACATTGGTGGCCGTCGTAGCAGGATGTCCATTGGATATCAGTCGAGGGCTTGAGCTAGATGGAGGGGCCGACAGTCAGCCTCGAGTCGAATGAAACAATCGGAGGAGTTTGTATGGGCAAGGGGACTCACCGATAGCCAATCGAAGTCGCTGGTGCTATTCGCTGATGCAGTGCTAGTGCTGTTCGCGTCTGCAGTTGCGAGGTTTCCCTGGCAGACCACATTGTACAAGGTGTTGTTAGCGCTGCGGAGCCCAGCAGCCACCGGGAACCTTGCAGTCACCGCGACAGCGACTGCAACGAGCAAGGTTTGAGCCCTGCGGTTGGGACGCCTAGGCGTTCGATGTTTGTTCGTCTTCGGGCATCGAGGTGATGCAGACGCAGACGCCTGCTCTACCTTGCGGTCAGTACCATACATGTTGCGCTTGCCGTCGTATGCCCGTAGTTCTGGAAGAAGTATTCCTGGTATCTGCTGGCAAATTTTCGCCGTCAGATTTGGCAACATGGGGTGACACAACCAACAGAAAGCACGCCGTAGAGACTGTCATAAAATCACCATATCACCCCATAGGTGTAGCCATGAAATAGGAACGGTCAGAGGAGGCATTTCAGCCCTGAGATTTAGTCGCTACTTGACTACGGGATCAGCCTCTGGTCCAATCGCCCCCGGGTGGGTTGACTTGCAGCACTGCCATGGACTCCACAACCCGAGGCGAAGCACGCGAGGGCCAACTTCCCGCGGGGCTGACAACCGTGCTTCTTACTAGAATGCAAACATAATTCAAGCAAGGTTCGCCACCACAAAAAGTGTCGTGAAGGGAGACCCGCAACGCCGTCATCCAGGAATCAAGCGGCAGTAACGGTGGTCCAAGGCCGAATTTTCTGTCAAAGTGCAAAGCGAGTCAAGAAACCAACGACAGACGACCAGAATCGCCTACTCTGACCGCCCCGATCAGGCGCGGTCGGAGTACACGTTTCCGCGGCTGAATGTTTGTCGCTGCTCGAGTGATTTCGGGAAAAATCACGAACGTTGAATTGTCCTGGAATTCAAGGCAAGCTTTCGCGACACATCGCTGCAGCAAAGTTTAGATCGGTACAGGACCCGCCACGAAATCGAGGACGCAAACATGACGATTCTAGCTGCAAGCGATTCAAGCGCGTCTGCAAAAAGTGGTACTTCCCGGTTGACCTTGTCTAGATGAGGAATTCCCAAATGAATGCGACCTCGATGCTAGCGAAAAGCGGGCCCCAGAATCGTCATCAGATTCGGCGAGAAACGATCAGGAACACCAACTTAGACCGCCCCCATTAGGGGAGGTCAAAGTTGACGAGTCGGAGGAGGATTCAAGGGAAGGATGATTGGGGAGGTGATTCCGGGGGCCCGGGGGGGGGTCGCGTCGAAGCGTCGAAGCTCCTCTGGAGGAGGTTCTGCCCCTCGAATCGGTATTCGGTATTCGGAATCAACACCAGAATTCGCAGCTGGGTCAGTCACAGAACATACGACGGATCACCTCAGAATCCCACCGCGAAGCGGTACCCCTATTAAGTGCCAAGACCTCGCAGTCTCCCAAGAAACATGTAAATCAGACTCACCTACAAACCTGGAGGCTTGAAGCTTGAATACAGGACGCGGGACGATGTCGAGTTGCGTGCGTGCGTCCGGCCTCTATATATTTACGTTGCACGCACCAAGCACACACCCTCAGGACACCGCTCCGACTCCGCGCAGGCGCATCATTGCTATGCTCGCGGCAAGATGTTTCTAAAACGCCATCATTCGACGCTGATGCGAGAGGACAGATATGGAAATCTTTGTAGAATCACAGCTTGTCGCAGGCTTGTCGTCCGTCGCGAATCCTCGGCGGTGGCTGTTCATAGCCGCGGGCGGTGCAGACGAGGAGTGAGGCTGCATGGCCGTTGGTGGTTCGTGCTGCGGGGAGCAGTCTTCGAGATCCGAGGTCTCCATCGCAGACACAGGACAAGAGGGTGGGATGAGGTCAAGGTGAGGTGATGTCGTCGTTGCTTGCCCAATTGTAACGCACCCGCTGAGATCCCGAACTCCCGACTGCTCCCGAGCGACTCGGAAACAGGCGCCAAACATACAGACCCGGACCACCCGGCCCGCTACTATACGTCACCTCATCTGCACTGGCAAGCCTTCGATTTCTCTACCGTGTCTGCTACCATGTACGGATCCATGAGTGGTACCACTCGCCGCTTTTCCATTGACATATAAAGTCGACAATGGCTTAGGGCGACTTTTCGTAAAGATAGCCTAGGTACGCCAAACCTGCGTTTGATCGCACGGAGATCAGTATTGTCAACTTCGATTTCTTGCCAAGGTCACGGTGGACCCTGCCCGAGCGAGCTCGAGCGCCCCAACGTGGTTCCAGCCTTAGGAGGGATGTCGAAGAAGCGTGGTGGCATTCAATTGGTAGGTGATAGTGTGCTCGAGTTTAGACCTGCTGCGTTTCTCAATCGTCCACTAAATAGTCGAGGCTCGGGATGCAGTACATATGAGGCCAAACAGGGCTATATTGAACGCCACGCCAAGTGGGCGTTAGTGCGCTCGAGCTTAAACTCTTCGCAGAACCGTATAGCCCGTGTCTTTCGGGACTCGCGCCCAGCCTGAGACTGGAATGTCGACGAGCGCTCACTTTCTTCCAGCAAGCTTAGGACTGCAACTCGGATGGCAACACGACGGGCATGGCGCTATTTTCCTCTGGATAAAAGTCGATAAAAAGTCATGACCAGTGAAAGACTTTTCTCTGCACGTGACAAAGTGGGTAAAAGTTGAGCGAAAGTCTCCGGAAAGAAAAGCTTTCTCCCCACTTTTACTCGGCTTTGTCCCACCCAGAGAAAAGTTAAACACGTGTATCGACTTCTCGTCGACTTTTCACTCGGGGGGGATAGCGCCATGCCCGTCGTGCAAGCGAGATTCGTCCTTGCACAGCAACACGTATACTTCGGCACCAGCGACTTACGTATACGTACAGCACTTCAGATGTCCGTCCTCGTCTTCGCCTCGGCCATATGCATCTTACTCAGATACCAGATCCAGGCACAGGTCCCTGTTCAAGTTGGCTTGACCCGACCCCCCGGTGCCATTGCACGGTGATAAACATGAGATTGCGAACGCGATGTCGGATGCATATACAGTGCTATTCGGACCTATTCGGACCTGCCAAAGGCCTCGATCATATGCATCACGAATCGACCCACGTCCGCCAAGCAACGAGCAACACATTCAAAACAGGAAGGTTAGTGAATTGATAAGTTACGTGCCTCGACATGCGCGCCCATGAGTAACTAAGTTACTTACGTGCGGTTCGGACAGGCTCAGGCAACGCGCTGCACTCAGGTCCCGATGGTTTGCGCTTGGGAACAGAATAAATCGTAACTCGTGAACGACCGTGGCGTTCACATTCATCATATATCGCGCAGCGTTCGAGACCGAGACGGGTGCCAGCAGCGAAGGACACGCTCTCGTGCCCTTACATAAGTACGTTCCGTGTTTAGCCACTCCTCGTCCTAGGCCTTGCACACGGGGAATTCCAATATTCTGGGCGGACCAAAATGGGATTAATAATGATAATATAGAATGTTGAGTTCTGTACAACATTTTGACGAATATAGAACTCCAAGTTCTAGGTCTTGCCCAACTGTGGTGAAAACTTCAAGTTTTGGCCGCCGTTTAGAGTCAACAAGAATGTTATAGAATGTCACGTTCTACAGCACTCAAAATGTTTTCGAAATGTCACGTTCTGGACATTATATTAAGCATTAGAAAACTTCAAGTTTTATCTGGCTTAGAATGGGATGGTGGCTCAGCGCTGCACTCTTAAACTTGAAGTTTTCTAATGCTTAATATAATGTCCAGAACGTGACATTTCGAAAACATTTTGAGTGCTGTAGAACGTGACATTCTATAACATTCTTGTTGACTCTAAACGGCGGCCAAAACTTGAAGTTTTCACCACAGTTGGGCAAGACCTAGAACTTGGAGTTCTATATTCGTCAAAATGTTGTACAGAACTCAACATTCTATATTATCATTATTAATCCCATTTTGGTCCGCCCAGAATATTGGAATTCCCCATGTGTTGGCGCGATTGGCAGGGCAAGCTCAACTCTTCCTTGTCCTTGGAACTTCCAAGGCTCTGGGAAGTCGGCACAGCACGGCCCGATGACACCGACGCTTTCCGTCAACGGACCCCGTTCGCGCGTTCGAATCGTGGTAAGAGAAGCACGAAGCACGGTCAGTTAATTTTGGATGAAAGACTAAGACTTCGAACTCGTTCCGAGCGCTAGATATAGCGCTCGAACCGCAGTGCAATGCTCTGCGCATATATCATTGTCAACCCTGCTCGAGGTTCCCTGGAGGCTGGCACACGAGGAATTCCAATATTCTGAGCGAGCCAAAATAGGATTAATGACAATATAGAATGTTAAATTTTGTACAACGTTTTGACGAATATAGAACTTCAAGTTCTAGATCTCGCCCAACTTCGATGGAAACTTCAGAGTCAACGAGAACGTTATAGAATGTCAAGTTCCACAACACCCAACATTTTTTCGAGAATGTCACGTTCTGGACATTATACTAAGCGTCAGAAAACTTCAAGTTTTATTTGGCTTAGAATAGGATGGAGGCGCAGAGCGCTGCGAAGGGTTACTGTATCGCAGGCACAGCCTTGCAGTTTGTGGGTGAGGGGAGGCGCGCCAAGGGGGCCCTGCAACTTGGGACGATCTCGATGCTGCCTCTGCCCGCCTCCTTCTCGCGCACGCACCCCCGACGGCCGGGTTATGGCATTGGCTTGGGCACGGGCCTCACCGTCAGGAAGGCGCACTACCGCAGCACGCGCGACGTCCTCCTCTCGCGCGCGCGCGTCACCAACCTCGGCTTCTTCCTGCTCGCTGGCTTCGCCGCGCTCTCGTTCCTCCTCAACGTCTTCCACTACTTCACCGACGACCGAGGAGGATTACACAGCAACATACATGGCATGAACGTGAACGCGGCGCCGAGGGGGATATGGGAGACGCTGGCGAGGGACAGGACGCTGCGGGAGATCGACCACCTCATCATGGTGCCCGGGCACGCTATCTGGACGGGGAGGAGGGTGGAGGAGAGGATGGACGAGGACGCGTGGGTGCTCGAGTCGTACCAACGGGGCGGGGGGCGCGTCGCCGCGTTCTTCAGGCACATTGCTGGCGGGTACGTTTCTGCATCGTGGACAGGGGACCGAGTGGGCTGCTGAAGCGCGATGCATGGCAGGGCGCAGATGGCGGGCGACGACGAGCATTCGCTGCTCGTGTTCAGCGGGTGAGTAGACTACTGTGTTTATATCCGTTTCAGGCCACACTCAAGCAAACTTCAGCGGCCAGACACGGCCCTCCTCGACGACGACGGAAGCCGAGTCCTACCTCCGTCTTGCCGCCGTCTCAGGTCTCCTCCCCTCCCTCCCCAAACCACAATCTAAGTCCTCCTCACCACTTTTCCGTGCGACGACGGAGGACTACGCGCTGGACTCGTTCCAGAACCTCCTGTTCTCCATCGCGCGCTTCCACGAGTACACCGGCCGGTGGCCGTCCAAGATCACCGTGGTCGGATACGAGATGAAGCGCCGCCGGTTCACGGACCTGCACCGCGCTGCGCTGCGCTGGCCCGCGGACAGGTTCGAGTACGTCGGCATCGACGCCGAGGGCGAGGACGCCGCCGCGGCGCGCCAGGGCGAGGTATGTGCCCCTCTTCTCTTGCCTTCTCTTTCTCTTCACGCGGGAGCCTGCCGTGCTTCGAGGAGGAGCCTCTCATGAATATTTACTTATCCGCCGCATATACCCAACGCTGACGCTCGCTTGCAACTCGCCAGCTCCAGAACGGCTACCTGCCATACACCGAGGACACGTACGGCTGCCACGGCGTCCTGCTCGCCAAGCGGCGCGCGCGCAACCCCTTCCTCCGGCACCACCCCTACTACTCGTCCGCGCCCGAGCTCGCCGCGCTCCTCAACTGGTGCCCCGGCCCCTCGGACCAGGAACACGGCCAGGACCAGACTGCTGTCTTCCCGGGGCCGCTGCCCTGGGACTCGGATGGTGCCTTTGGGCGGGAGTAGAGCGGGCAAAGACGCGATTTCGGCTCGTAATAGGGCGGGCGTCGAACGTGCCACGGCGTTCACTAGGACGGCTCCCGACACCCTGAGCTTGGGGCTTAGAGCTAGACCGTCTCTTGGCATCCAGAACAGCCCGGGAATTGTCTTCAACTCTCTTCGTCTGAGGCGGCGCGATAGAGCCGCATGCTGAGAGCGGAGCCAGCAGGGGCCGGGGAGCCCAGAGCAGCCTCGGGTAGGTATATCAATTAGGACTACTTCATAAACATTCGTTGTGTAGCCTTCGTCGAGTCGAGCAGCGGCACCCGTGCTGCGCATCCACGTGTACACGTAGAATTAGCTTACATTGCTACTATGTATTGTTGTCGTTGATACCTGGCTTGTGTAGCTCTTGCATGGATTTCCTGTTTTTCCTTAACGTTCTCTCTGACATACTTGCCTCGTCCTTGTTCGGGACGTGAGTCGAGGGGTGGGTAATGGCAACTTGAAGAAGCACGAGGAACACACGAGAGCGAGGTAACTTTTTCTACGTTGCGATACGCATTGAAATACCCTCACAGCGACGGTAGCACAGTACACGGCGCTGTACACGTCCAATGTCCATGTTGAACGGTGCGTACGTACGTACACGGGCGGAGATCAGAACTAGAATTCGATGGTTGCGTCGGAGGGAAAGCGACCGGTACTGGTACTTGAGCGATTGAGTACGTATAAGTATGCGTATACGGGAGATAGGGATAGGTCGGACAACAACAACACTGGCTGTAACGGTGATACAACAGACAGACAGGCACTCGGGGCAGCGGGCGAATACATAAACGGATACGGATATGTAAGACATAAACACACATGTACAAACGAACGCAGGGGAGAGGAAAGGAAAAACGGAAAAAATCGATACAAACACAACATGGGGATTGGGTTGGACTGGATTGGACTGGATAGCGGTGAGAGGGAGAGAGACAGTGAGCGTGAAGGCGATATCGATGATGGATGCTGGCGTGCGAGAGTAAATATGTTACTATACAACCCCTTCCAAGACCAAGGTGACGAACGAATCTGACGGACAAACGAAAGGACACAGAGACAACAGACCGACGGCGGACACGACGCATGTGTATGTATGTATGGATGAGCGAATGGGTGTGGGTGGAGATGGAGATGGAGACTGGAGCGGGGACGAAACGAAAGCGAGCGAGCGAGTGTGCGAGTGTGCGTGGTGCAGGACATCATAGATAAAACAGTGCGGTACGATATGGACCATGGCGGAGCCAGCTTCCCGTGGGGCGGTGGCGGCGGGTCGAGTGTGAGCTCCCAAGAAGAAAGGTTTGAGCGCAACGGCGAGAGGAAAACTGGGAGCAGGCATGGCTGCTCCGAGGGCGCATCTGCGCCATGAGAGTGCGGGGAAGACGGAACCTTGGCGCTACAGTGAATAGGAATAGGATAGCAGAGCGAAATCGAGGACGAAGACGAAGACGGCAGAATCGAAGGCACGAGCTGGGAAGGCGGTCTCACAGCTCACGGCTCACGACTTCCCAGTGAGCGTCTGGACAAAGCCTCTGAACCCGCCGAAGCGATGCTTGCCCGCCGTCCCACCGCCCGCGCTGCCGCTCCCGCCCCCGTTCCGTGCGTGCCCGTACGGCGAACCCGCGCGGGCAAACGAGTCATGCGTAAACAGGCCCATCTTCATGAGCTTGTTCGCGCGCGCCCGCTCACGCTCCTGCTCGCTCAGAGTGCGCTGCGCGATGATGTCGGGCGAGGCGTGCCGCGGGGGTGCCGTCGATACACGGGAGAGGGGCACGCCGAACGAGCCCCCAGCGGAGCTTGGGGAGTCCACAAACGACCGGTCGTGGTCGGGTGTGCGCGAACGTACGATTTGTGGCAGGCGGTCGTCGAAAGAGCTCGGCGTGGAGACGAGCGGGAGCGTCCGCGAAGAGGCAGGTGGTCGGGCATGGGCAGTCCTGTCGGGGCTCGGCGACAGCCGAGCAGAACCCATGGCAGCGCTGCTGGACAGCGAAGACTTGTGGCCCGGCGCGACGGATTTCTGCGGGGAAAGGAAGGCACCCACGCTGTCGGAAGTGTCGCCTGCGAAGAGTTCAGTATGGACGTCGTTGCTTCTCTGAACTCAAACTCACCGTCCGAAGTATGGGGCCGCTTCGGCTTACTTCGTCTTGCCGGCGCATGGGGCCCTTTGGCCGGCCTCTCATCCAAGCTGAATTTCCTGATCCCGCCCTCCGACGCCCTCGTGCGCAGCTTGTCCCTCGGGGTCGTCGGGTTTCCTACAGGTGTCTCCCCGCTGGCCCTGGGCCTAGTAGGACTCCGCGGCATAGGCCCGAGGCCGTCCAAGTCCCGCCCAGTCGCCAATTCCCGTTCCCGCTCCCGATCCTCCTTCTCCTTGAACCTCCGCTCGATGGCCAAGCTCTCGCCGTACGCAGCCAGTTTCGCGCTCAGCGGCGTCCGCCCGCTCGGGAGCGTCGTCACGCTTCCCAAGCTCCCGACCCCGGTCGAGCTCGAGCCCGCGCTCCCAACGAGGAGACCCGGGAGCTCGATGTCCACGTTCTGCAAGTCAAGGATGTCCTTCTGCGCACGCTGCACAAGCGCCTCGGCCTGCGCGTGTGACGATATGGCACGGATATCGATGTCCAGGGGGTGCGCGCGCGTCCGTGGAGGAGACATCGTGCGCGCCCGAGAGCTGTGTTGCCGGTCGCGCTCGCGCTCGACGAGGTAGTTCGTCCGCGATGCTGACGAGTCGGTGCGCGTGCGTCCACCCACGCCCAAGAAGTCGTCGTCAAGCGGCAGGTCAAACAAGTCCGCGTCAGGAGACTGGATCTCGAGCGCGAGCCCGGGACCCGGGCCGGGCGTCACGGGGAGACTCGCATCTGTGGTCGTGCTCATGCTCCCAAAGCTGTCCCCACGGGCGCGGTTGTCGACGCCGTGGATACCGAGCATCGACACCTGGGACTGCGACGGCGGCGGGGACAGGGTGGCGTCGAGTGGGAGCGGCTCGGGTGGCGGCCGGTTGATGCTGAACGGGCAATCAAACCCAGACTCTGGTGGCGCCGTGGGCGAGGGAAGGGGGAACATCGCGGGCGACTCCTCGCGGGAAGCCTGAGATTGCATCGACGGGGGGCGCTCCTCGGGCTGTGGCGAGACGTCCTCGAGATCGCTTTCCAGCGCGAGCCCCAAACCGATGCGTGGGGAGATGACCTCGCCATAGCCTTCCTCGTCTTCGTCATCCATGATGGTGTAGTTGCGGTGACGGTGGTTTGTGGCATCGATGCTGGGATCCCGCTCTCGCTCTCGTAATCGTGTTTGAGAAGATGTGCTCCATGGCGACCGCGGACTTCTCGGGCCCTGCGTTTCGCCCCGGAGAGAGGAGATGCTCCCGCTCCCCTTCAGATCCAAGTTGAGCCCAGAACGCTTGGGATGCACGGCCGACGCTCCAGTCGACGTGGGGTCAAACCGGAGCGAGCGAGCGGAGCCCTCGGCTGCCAGCCCGTCGGGCCTCTGGAAAGTGGACTGGCCGGAGGATGCGGACCGGCCGTGAGGGCGGAGAATACCGGAGCGGGGTGCCGGGCTTCTGTGGCTCTGAGGTAGACTTTGCGGGAGAGCTGGGTGCTGGGGCGAGGGCGATTGCGCAGCACGTTCTGCAGGCATGCTGGGGTTCTGCGTCGACGATGATCCCGAGCCCGAACGACTCCGTAAGCGCTCCATGGACAGCTTCCGGTGCAGCTCGACTGCGAGCGGCGGGTACGGCCCAGGCGACTCGGATTCGCTCCCACTTCCCAGCCTGCTCCGGGTGCTCGGCACGGTCGACAGCGCTGGGGGAGACAGCCCACTCGCAGTCGCCGAGGATATCGATATGGGGCCCGATTCCGATGCCCGCGTGCGGAGGGGAGAGTGTGCTGACGCACCGCGACTGCGCGCTCGCCGCTGGCCGTCCCCACGTTCGCGCTCAGGAACGGGCGACGGAGACGCAGACGTCACCGCTGAGCCCGTGAAGCTGTCCCTGCTCTCCGGCGTCGCGACCCCGGGCGACGACGTCGAGGAGACGGAGTCGCCTGCCGCCTTCTTGAACATCGACAGCAGCGACAGCTTCCCGCGCAGCCTCCCTGGGGTCGACGACGTCGAGGTGTCCGCATCCGTCCCGGCAGATCGCGGTCTGCGCGATGACGAGAACGACGGCCGTCCTGAAGACTTGACCGCATGGTACGACGGCCCCTGTGCCTGGCTGGTGCTCATCGAGTGACCGTGCGCAGGGTGTGGCGGCGTGTCGAAGATCTGCGGCAGCGACGGTCTCCGGCTCCAGCTCTGCGGAACCTCGTGTCCCGTCGACGTCGCAGGCGACGACTCGAGCGACGCCGACCCCGCCATCCCCGGCGCCGACGTCGTGTACACCGCCTCGTGCGGGAGCATCCCAGCCGACGGCGGCGAGGTCGGCAGCGGCGCCTTCAGCATGCTCAGCGCGTTGTCGATCGAGGACTTCATCTTCAGCCTCTGCTGCCGGATCTTGCACTCGATGTCCTGCCGGTATATGCTCGCGGTGTCGAACTCGGGCGCGTGCACGGCCACGGACCCGCTCACGGCCTCGCGCTCGCGCAGGTCGCGGTCTTTCTCGAGCGTCCATTTGCCGAGCAGTTCCGCGCAGTTCGCCCAGCCGTTCTGGCGCGCAACCGACTCGGGAGTCACGCCGTGCTTGTCGGGGCGGTCTGGGTGTGCTCCATGGAGGAGGAGAGTGAGCACGACGTGCTCGTGCCCGTTCGCCGCCGCGAAGTGAAGAGGGGTTGAACCGGACGTGCCGACAATGGGTGCTGAGGTATCCCTATGCTTGTCGCTCGAGTATTTGCGGGGGAGCCTGAGTTGGGTAAATAAGAATTAGTCGAGGAAATCAATCATCCCAAGTGAGGTGCTCAGTCCGAAAGCCGTCTGCCGAGACCAACAATTAGGGGTAGTCAAAGACACCTGGTCGCTTCGGGGACTCGCCTCGGGAGATGCTTCGAAGGGGGCGAAGCAACGATTCTCCTTGATTCTGGAAAAATCGAGGGGAATCGCCCGTGCTACTTTGGAACAGCACCGCGCCGAAGGCGCCTCGCCCCTCTTGTCGCGAGTACCCGCCCTTCATCAACGCCCCTCGAGGTCGAGGTAGCCAGACCACCGTAAAGAAATCACAGCGAGCAAAGGCGTTGGAAATTATTAAGATTTCTTAACTCTTTCACTGAGGCGGAAAGTCTTTGAAAAGGCATCTTGGCGTCTGGACGAAAGACGTAACTGGCTTAGTTTGGCGCCTTTCCAATGCCTTTCCGTCCTCGCGAAAGAGTGCCGTTATGTGTTCAATTCCCAAGCCTTTCCGATGCCTTTACATCAGTAGGATACGTTGATTTCTTTGCAGTGGACCTCACTCAATTCCGAGGACGTTTCGGTATTGATGAAGCGCTCAGAATCGCCCTTCGAAGCGACCAGAGTCGCTTCTGCAAAAAACAGCGATTTTGGGACATTTCTTTCTACGCGCTCGAGTCCCGAATAAACAACGACCCGGAATCCACATTGAAAGCGACAAAAAACTACCAGAATCGCGAACTCAGACCGACGGGCAAGGTAGGGCGTTGAGAAGCAGTGTGGAACTATCACGGCGGGCAAGGCCCGATGGTTCACGCAGGGAAATTCAGGGGGAATTCTAGGGCCACTTAACGTGTCCTCCAAATTTCTCTCGCGCCGTTGTCCTCCTCTTTGTCGTCGGAAAAATGGTATGGAGGACGTTAATATATCCTCCCTTGGACGATCGGGCTTTGCGTGTCGTGTATGTATGACAGGCAAAGCCAAGTGAAGATATCATGGGCAAATCTTTGCTCCGCGTAACATCTTCATATCACTTGCCCAAGAACAAGGAGGATGACAAAGAAGCAAAGAGGAATTGGGGGCACGTTAAGTGAGACAAAATCTACTCCCAATTTCTCTACGGAGTCATTGAGCGGTGTCGAGCGGAAACCTCAACTTGAAGATTTTCGGAGTGCTCAAGGGTCCATGAAAGTGTCCTGGGTATCTCCCAAGTGTGTTCGACCATTGGAAAATCGAAGGGAAATCATAGGGAAACGGGCTAGAGCCAGGCAGGAAACATGGTGTTTCCGAAAAATATGACCTGTTTCCAGCCTGTTTCCCCGCCGACGAAACACCCCGAAAACACTCCTGAGAAACTTAAAGACCCCATCCTCGTTCCCCCACCACTTCCGTGATCTCGAACCATCTGCCATACCCGTCGGGCTATTGAATTCCCCCTTTCTCCAACGAACTTCCATCAAAACCCAGCCCATCCAGACTCGGCGGCCACTAAAATGGAGCACCTCTGAAGGATCACGTACCTCGGGGCATTGACGTCTGCGCCGCGCTCAATGAGCAGACGGACTATACGGTCGTTCCCTCCCGAGCTCGCGACATGGAGGGGCAGGACGCCGTCGACGACGGAATTGACGGGCTGGCCGTGATCGAGGGCGTAGGTGACCAGGCCGAGGTTGCCGGAGGACGCGGCGGAGTGGAGGCCAAGGTGGGGGACTGTATCGCAGTCAGGCACGCACGCACGGAGAAGAAAAAAAGGGGGACGGACAATCGAGGGTGACGTTGTACTTGGCCTCGGCGCGCTGGTTGCGCGAGACACCGGGCATAGGAGGCGAGGCGCGGAGGAGAGGAGAGGAGGAAGGGGAGGAGGAGATGAAGAATGCGGACGGAGGGGATGTCGGAAGGTCGGAAGGCGCGGAGGGGGACAGTTTACATGGGCCCTGGGGGCAGATATAGATACGCGAGGAGCGGAGAGATCTGGCGCTACCGCAGATTGGTTGGGCCGGACGAGCGTCGAGAGGCGAAATTCGGTTCGGGTTTCGGGAATTGGAAGTGAGGCCAGCGGAGAGCGCGAGATGGGCTCAAAACATGGGGCGGATAGGCGGAGGGCAGGCGGTGCGGGGTGCGGTGGGGCAGCGGGGGTGGCAGAGAGAAGGGGCAGAGGAGGCTGGCGGCGAGAGGCGAGAGGCGAGGGCAGGTGAGAAGAGCAGCCCCCAGACGCCCGCACACAAGACGAGCGCCGGGGAGCCCGCACCGGACAGACGCCTTCCATTTTGTTTGGGTTGGATGAGACTAAGGCAGCCCATCTGACCGCGCCCTTCGCTGCCAGCCTGTGTCTCTCCCGACCACCAAAGATCGTTCGCCCGTATGTCGCCCGTCGCATGACACTTGCTCCATATATCACCCTCTCTGTCTTCGATCCCCCCGACCTTCCTTCTTTTCGCCGCACCCCAGAATACTTATCGCTCGACGCTCACGTCCGACCTGCCCCACTGCGCCGATACCGCTTCCACGCACGAGCGACCCGAGACGAGAACCACCCCTTGCACCACGCCCGCCCACTTCTCAGTCTTTTGTCTCGATGGCGACCTTGTGGGGTCTCGTTCCCTCCTTCTCCACAGCGCCATCCCCTCCTGCTCTCCCAAAGACTCCCATGCCACCACCACCTCTGATCATCAACTGAAACTGAACGTCCTGTCCTGTACAGTGTAACTGTTCCCCGTGGGCTGTGCAGTGCTTGTCCTCGACGCTGCAACCGCCTTCCGAATTTCGTGTTCTAGTGCTAGTCTAAGTGCTCTTCTCCGGCGCTCCCTCCGAATCGGCACTTGCGTCCCCGAATGGGCCCACCGGGTCCCACTTTGCACCGTGACACTGACACCGTCGAGCCCGCGCCACGCCCACGGGTCGACAGCCCGGGTCTCCACTCCACGGGCTCAGGTTCACAAATCCCTTGGCGATCCGACTTTGTCGTGGCACTTTCCTGTGCCCGCCGCTCCGATAAGTACATATGTGCGCATTCAAGCATCTGCCAGCGCCCGCCCGCACCTCGCCGTATGTCACTACTTATTACTTATCACGCACGCTCTCCGCTCACGTCTCCTCTCAGGCTCCGCATCCGCATGCGTCCGCGAATCGGGCATGCCCTTCGTACCGTACATAAGCACCGGTTCGCACGGAAGAAAGCACAAGCACGCACGCACGCACGCACGCACGCTTCGGGAAGCTCGCTCTCCAGCTCCCGGGCCATCTGGCATCAGCTTATCTGCGCCTGTGGCTGCACGCCGAGCCTTCGACTTCCTACTCCGAAGTGTTCGCCCTTCCCGCCCTCGCCCCGCACAGCGCACGCCGAGCGAGGCCGATGCACTGTCTCACGCTCGCTCGGGCTGGGCCAACGCCGCACCCACAAGGCCCGCTACGTACGTACTACGGCTTGACAGCTGAATGTGGGGGTCCAAACCCTCTCCGCCCTACACCACCTCGGGAAGGTTCGTCTGCATCCACGGCTGGGATTGGACAAGGCCTGTGCGATGTGATGATGCAGTGATGTCGCGATGGCAGGTGGACGAGAAGGTCTCGGAAGCAAATGTGCAGTTGATGCTTTGATCGTGTTGCTGATATGTTGATATTCCCGTGCAGGTCATGCACGGCGCACGGCCAAGGTGCCACACGCCGCGGACCTTCGTTTTAATGACATTGGCCTTGACAAGGAGGATCAGCGGATGCGGAGACGGAGACGGGCGTGCTGCGTGGCCCGAGCACTTGCCCGCCCGCGAGCCCTGTGAGTCCGCTCACGCTCTTGTTCCTGTTCCTATACATGCTTCCCGAACTGCGACGTCTTCTAGGGCGGGTCCGCGCGCATGCGCACTGTCCCCGCCTCCCAGAAGCACCTCAATGTGCGCACAGAGGACGCCGCTGCGATGTCGAGGCTCGACCCTGCGCGCGGGCGCAAGGGTCGCGCCTGCGGCCTAATGTACGGCTGAGCATTGTCGATCCGCATCACCGTCCATCTCGAGCAGGCAATTGAGCCTGACAGGGGGGAGGGGGCGCTGCGCACTTGGAACAATCTTAAGCATCGCTAGATGCGCCGTCACCATTCTCTTCGCTGGGCTGTCCAACTGCATCTCGTCGTGATCCCTGTGCCCGTTCATAACTTAAACAGACTACAGACTCGGGAGTCCCCTACATGCCTCTTCGGGTTCAATCAGCGAACCGGAAACACGTTGATTGAGGATTCTGATTCCCGCAGTTAGAGGGGAGATGGGGCTCGTATGTAGGGTTGATATATGCGCAGAAGTCAGTCGAACATTGCACTGCGGTTCGAGCGCCAGCGCTCGGAACGACTTCGAAGACTCGAAGACTTCCATCCAAAATTAACTCGAACTGCCCGTGCTTCTTAAACTTTTGCCACGGTTCGAACGCGCGAACGGGGTCCGTTGACGGAAAGCGTCGGTGTCATCGGGCCGTGCTGTGCCGACTTCCCAGAGCCTTGGAAGTTCCAAGGACAAGGAAGAGTTGAGCTTGCCCTGCCAATCGCGCCAAGGCCTAGGACGAGGAGTGGCTAAGCACGGAACGTACTTATCTAAGGGCACGTTTTGGAGTCCTTGGGCTTCGAGAACGAGAACGTGTCCTCCGCTGCTGCCACCCGCCTCGGTCTCGAACGCTGCACGATATGATGAATGTGAACGCCACGGTCGTCCACGAGTTACGATTTATTCTGTTCCCAAGCGCAAACCATCGGGACCTGACCTGAGTGCAGCGCGTTGCCTGAGCCTGTCCGAACCGCACGTAAGTAATTTAGTTACTCATGGGCGCGCATGTCGAGGCACGTAACTTATCAATTCACTAACCTTCCTGTTTTGAATGTGTTGCTCCTTGCTTGGCGGACGTGGGTCGATTCGTGATGCATATGATCGAGGCTTTTGGCAGGTCCGAATAGGTCCGAATAGCACTGTATATGCGTCCGACATCGCGTCCGCAATCTCATGTTTATCACCGTGCAATGGCACCGGGGGGTCGGGTCAAGCCAACTTGAACAGGGACCTGTGCCTGGATCTGGTATCTGAGTAAGATGCATATGGCCGAGGCGAGGACGAGGACGGACATCTGAAGTGCTGTACGTATACGTAAGTCGCTGGTGCCGAAGTGCTGGCAGTGTATATGTTGCTGTGCAAGGACGAATCTCGCTTGTCACCCGAGTTGCAGTGGCTGCTGTCAACGTTCCTAAGCTTGCTAGAAGAAAGTGAGCGCTCGTCGACATTCCAGGCTGAGCGCGAGTCCCGAAAGACACGGCCTATACGGTTCCGCGAAGAGTTTAAGCTCGAGCGCACTAACGCCCACTTGGCGTTCAATATAGCCCTGTTTGGCCTCATATATACTGCATCCCGAGCCTCGACTGTTCAGTGGACGATTGAGAAACGCACAGGTCTAAACTCGAGCACACTATCACCTACCAATTGAATGTCACCACGCTTCTTCGACATCCCTCCTAAGGCTGGAAACACGTTGGGGCGCTCGAGCTCGCTCGGGCAGGGTCCACCGTGACCTTGGCAAGAAGTCGAAGTTGACAATACTGATCTCCGTGCGATCAAACGCAGGTTTGGCGTACCTAGGCTATCTTTACGAAAAGTCGCCCTAAGCCATTGTCGACTTTATATGTCAATGGAAAAGCGGCGAGTGGTACCACTCATGGATCCGTACATGGTAGCAGACACGGTAGAGAAATCGAAGGCTTGCCAGTGCAGATGAGGTGACGTATAGTAGCGGGCCGGGTGGCCCGGGTCTGTATGTTTGGCGCCTGTTTCCGAGTCGCTCGGGAGCAGTCGGAGTTCGGGATCTCAGCGGGTGCGTTACAATTGGGCAAGCTTGGCAAACGACGACATCACTGATTCACCTCACCTTGACCTCATCCCACCCTCTTGTCCCGTGTCTGCGATGGAGACCTCGGATCTCGAAGACTGCTCCCCGCAGTACGAACCACTGACGGCCATTCAGCCTCACTCCTCGTCCGCACCGCCCGCAGCTGTGGACAGCCACCGCCGAGGATTTGCGACGGACGACAAGCCTGCGACAAGCTGTGATTCTACAAAGATTTCCATATCTGTCCTCTCGCATCAGTGTCGCATGATGGCGTTTTAGAAACACCTGGCGAACAACCGGCGAGCATAGCAATGATGCGCAGTGGGACCGGCGTCCTGAGCGTGCGTGACGGTGCAACGTAAATATATAAGAATCGGACGCACGTATGCACCTCGCCATCATCCCGTATTCAAGCTTCAAGCCTCCAGGTTTGTAGGTGAGTCTGATTTACAGATCGAGACCGTGTTTCCTCGGAGACTACAAAGTCTTGGCACTTAATAGGGGTACCGCTTCGCGGTGGGATTCTGAAGCGATTCGCCCAAAAAATCGTACGTGCCGTGACGGACCCAGTTGCGAAAGATAAATTCTGAGCGAATTCTGGTGTCTGTTCCGAATCTCGATTCGAGGAGCAGAACCTCCTCCACAGGAGGTTCGACGATTCGACGCGATCCCCCCCCTCCCCTTTCCTTGAATCCCCCCCGGCCCGTCAACTTTGACCTCCCCCCTAACGGGGGTGGTCTGAGTTGATGATCCTGGTCGTTTCTCGCCGAATCTGACGACGATTCTGGGGCCTATTTTTCACTAGCATCGAGGTCGCATTCATTTGGGAATCCGGCACCTAGACAAGATCAACCGGGAAATACTTACTGCTTTTTGCAGACGCGCTTGAATCGTTTCTTGCAGCTAGAATTCGCGTCCTCGATTTCGTGGCGGGTCCTGTAACGACTCAAACTTTCGTTGCAGCGATGTGATGCTAAGGCGGGGAGGTCGAGCTTGTCTTGAATTCCGGGACGATTCAACGTTCGTGATTTTTCCCGAAATCACTCGAACAGCGACAAACATTCACCCGCGGAAACGTGTACTCCGACCGCGCCCAATCGGGGCGGTCAGAGTGGGCGATTCTGATCGTCTGTCGTTGGTTTCTTGACTCGCTTTGCACTTTGACAGAAAATTCGACCTAGGACAGCCGTTACAGCCGCTCGATTGGATGACGCCGTCGCGGGTCTCCCTTCACAATGCTTTTTGTGGTGACGAACCTTACTTGAATTATGTCTGCATTCTAGTAAGAAGTACGGTTGTATGCCCTGCGGGAAGTTGGCCCTCTCTTGCTTCGCCCCGGGTTGTGGAGTCCGTGGCAGCGCTGCAAGTCAACCCGTCCGGGGGCGGTCGGACTAGAGGCTGATCCTGTAGTTAAGTAGTGACTAAACCTCGGGGCTGAAATGCTTCCTCTGACCGTTCCTATTTCATGGCCACACCCATGGGTGACATGTCGATTTTATCACAGTCTTTGCGGCGTATTTTCTGTTGGTTGTGTCCACCCCATGTTGCCAGATCTGACGGTGAAAATTTGCCAACAGATACCAGGAATACGGTCTTCCAGAACTACGGGCATACCACGGCAAGCACAACATGTACGGTACTGACCGCAAGGTAGAGCAGGCGTCCGCGTCCGCGTCCGCGTCACCTCGATGCCCGAAGTCGAACAAACATCGAATTGTCGGGCGTCCCAACCGCAGGGCTCAAACTTTGCTCGTTGCAGTCGCCGTCGCGGTGACCGCTGGGTTCCCGGTGGCTGCTGGGCTTCGCGACGTTAACAACGCTTTGTACAACACGGTCTGCCAGGGAAACCTCGCAACTGCGGACGCTAACAGCACCAGCACTGCACCATCAAATAGCACTAGTGACTTCGATTGGCTATCGGTGAGTGCCCCCTGCGCATATAGGCTGCTCCGATTATTTCATTCGACACCAGGCTGACTGTCGGTCCCACCATCTAGCTCAAGCCCTCGACCGACATCCAATGGACATCCTGCTACGACGGCCACCAATGCGCACGCCTCCTCCTCCCGCTCGACTACCAGTCCAACGGCACGTCCAACGCGACGACCGCCATCGCCCTCCGCATGATCCCCGCACGCAACCGCACCAACTACCGGGGCACCGTGCTCATGAACCCGGGCGGGCCAGGCGAGTCCGGCACATTGTACATGGGGCTCCTGGGGCCGTCGCTGGCCGCGACGGTCGGCGACTCGTTCGACTTCCTCAGCTTTGACCCGCGCGGGGTCGGGGCGAGCACGCCGCGCCTCGACTGCGTCACGACGTCGTCGGAGCGGGATATCTGGAACATGCAAGTCGGGAACCAGCTCCTGGACGCATCGGACGTCAGCCTGCTCAACCTGTACGTTGCTCGGGCACAGCTCGTCGGGGCGCGGTGTGCGGCGGCGAGCGCGTTGAACGAGGACATCGCGCAGTATATGAGCACGGCGAGCGTGGCGACGGACATGCTGAACATTGTGGAGAAGCTCGGGCAGGAGAAATTGCAGTACTGGGGTTTCGTGGGTGGCTCTGCTTTGACTACCGTGAACAGCGATAGTGCTGACACGACATCTTCCTCAGAGCTACGGCACCATTCTCGGGCAGTACTTCGCCGCGATGTACCCCGACAAAATCGAGCGGATGGTTCTTGACGGCGTGTACGACGGGAACAACTACCGTGCGTCCCTCTGGAACTCCAACGTCATCAACAACGAGGCCGTCATCGACTCCCTCTTCACGTTCTGCCACCAGGCAGGCCCGTCGGGCTGCGCCTTGTACGACTCCACGCCCGATGCGATCCGCGACCGCTTCTTCGGCGTCCTCGAGTCCGTCAAGCACGCGCCCGTCGCGATCCCGCTCGCGACGCCGCCCCTGGTCGTCACCTACCTGGACCTGATCGGGATGATCAACATCAAGGCGGCGCCCGCGCCTGCCGCTGCCGCTGAACAACTACGACACGCTGCACGCGGTCGCGTGCGGGACGCGGACGCGCAGACGTACGCCCGGAGGGGTACGCGGCGTTCTTCGCGGACATCACGCGCGTCGCGCCGACGGTGGGCGCGCTCTGGGCGGTGTACCACCTCGAGTGCACGCAGTGGCCGGTGCGCCCGAAGTGGCGGTACACGGGGGCGCTCGCGGGGAGCCCGGCGCACCCGATCCTGATCGTGCAGCCGAAGTTCGACCCGGCGGGGCCGCTGCACGACGCGCTGGAGGTGCGGAAGAGGTACGAGGGCACGGGGCTGCTGGTGCAGAACTCGTATGGGCACACGACGCCGAGCGCGCCGAGCGCGTGCACGGCGAGGTATGTGAGGGAGTACTTTGAGACGGGGACGCTGCCGGAGGAGGGGACGGTGTGCGAGCCTGATGTGCTGCCGTTCGTTGGGGCTGTGAATGGCAACTAGGCGGGGGAGGGCTCGTTGAAGTCTCAGCTGGTGTGCGTTGCATGAGCTGGCTTGGTCGAGAGTCGTGGTGGGTGACTTGAAGGCGTACGTGGGGTGCGAATGGCCCTCGTCCAGGCTTTGATTACGAGCAGCGGATGGACTTGGTGTTGTTTTTAAAGAGGCTCCCCGGGTTAACCACACCGATGGGATCTCATCTGCCACATAGTTCTTTAATGGACATTCTCGCCGTCGAATAATACTCATGTCTGCATAATAATACCGCCCTATGATTTAATATTTAATAGCTTCTCAGGGGCACCGAATGAGACGAGTTCAGAGCCATGACAAGTAAGGATGACAATGCCCGTGGGACCTATTGTCCAGCTCGGAGATGACGGTTCCACTGGAGAAGCAGTTCCGAGATTCAATAATGATGATTCCGTGACTAATGTGATGTAAGACCATGTACCACACTCCCTATGGATGAAGGGGCACCAATCTGGCCGTGATAGGTATATCTGTATGATAGTAGAAGTGTTGCTCATCCTAGCGGCAGTCGTGTTCGACGCATAGATACAAGTACACAGTGGTATCTTCTAAAATCGCGAACGACCTAGTCGGAGGCCACCTTGATCAAGAGCTTTCCTACCGACCGACCCTTCGCCAGATCCTTCTGCGACTGCACGACCCCCGCGGCCGTGAACGGGTACTCCTTGCCGATGACAGGCTTGACCGCACCACTCGCGAGGAGGTCCACGAGCTCCTGCCCGTAATCTCGGCCGTTCTCGGGATCCTGGATGTACACCGTGGCGCTATGTAGGGCGTACGCAGGTAAGTGGATGTTCGAGAATCGGGCAGGACAAGGGTGGCACTTACGAAGGATAGACGAACTTGACATTCTTCGGATACAAAAGTTTCGGGTCGAAAGCCGCGATCCTCCCAGACACAGAGCCCATCACGACGATCGTGCCCTTGGGCCGGATCGCCTTCAAGTTCGTCTCGAACCTGCGCCACACAAGCATCCCCGTCCCGAATATGAATATGTGTAGTCAGCGGCTCCGTCCAGGTGGTATCGGTAAAACACTGCAGCCACATACGTGTACTTGCCGACCCCGTCGAAGATCGCGTGCACGCCCTTGCCCCCCGTCGATCTCCAGCACGCGCGCCGCGACGTCCTCCTGGCGGCACAGAATAACATGGTCCGCCCCATGCGCCCGCGCGACGGCCGCCTTCTCCGCCGTGCTCGTCGTCCCGATCACGGTGGCCCCGCGCTGCTTGCACAGCTGCGCGAATCACAGCCCGAGCCCCCCAGCGACGGTGTGCACGAGCACGCGGTCCCCGCGCCGCACGTCGTACGCCTCGGACGCGAACGTCAGCGCGGTGAGGCCCTGCACGAGGCTCGCCGCGCCGACAAGCGGCGGGACGGAGGGCGGGAGCGGGAGGACGGCGGGCGGTATCCCGGCCGTGCCTGTACTGCATAGACTGTCCAGGTACGTTATCAGCAATCTCGTGCCCACACTAGAGAATCGCTAACGAGCGTATGGAAGACGAGCCCAAACCGTTCATTTGTTGTGAATGCGAGGACCAGGCCGTCGACCTCGGTCCAGGCAAATCTCACCTAGCGACGCACAACCTCGTTCCCTGCATGTCAGTGGTGAAGGAGGAGCAGACAGACGATTACTCCGGGCTACGGCCAGGGGTATTCAGCACGGAGAAGCGTCTGGTCGCGCTCAAAAACAGGTTGGAGGGGCTCGCAAACCAGATGGAGAGAGTCGAGAAGCTGCTGTACGACCTCGCTAATGTAGGCCGTGAATGACCATATCTGATCGCGCGACGGACAGCATTCCTAGCTGTAGCTACACCTCCTCGTTTCAGGATGCGCCGCTCTTGAGGCAGGCACGCCAGATTGTGGCTCTGTAGATGCTGCGTCCGCAAGAATAGTCTGAATGACGTATCATTGAACGGCAGCGGGAGCGAGTCAGAGTTAACCACACCTTGTGGCCGCCGCCGCGGTATGGGAAAGGCATCCACACGCACGGGAGCGCGGGGGGTGCTCGAGCAGGATGCGTACGAATACACTTCGCTGGCTCCCCTGGTGGGTGCGCAGCGAAGGCTGGGAGGGCGGATTCGGAGGTGGGGACAGTTCTAGCAGGTACCAGAGGAAGAGAATATGGGCGAGCCGGACGAGCTGCCTTTTATGAAGCAGGTGAGCCCGGGGGTGCAGGGGAGGACGGAGGATAAGAGGCTGTTGCATGCATTAAGAAGCTTGGTGAGGGCGGTGCATGTGTTCAATGCGAGGTCATTGTGAATGGGGTGGCATTGTAACTTGTGGCTACTTAATGTCGACGATATAGAAGACCTGACTTGCGAGTCAAGCTCAGGCTTATTATCGGTACCTAAGCTTGCTGTACCATGGGTATGTGGTATCTCGTACATCGATCGGTAGAACGAAGGTTCCAGAGGGTCGGAGAGGCAAGGGCAGGTTGGAAGCCTCCAGCATTGCAAGAAACCAGGTGAGCGAGCATCATGATGAGATCGGTGGTCAAAGGTGTCTGTTGCAAGTGCCACGAAAGGCAGTCTGGCGCTTAAAGCCCCAGATTCGGAGTTCGCTCCGGTGTTCCGGCAAACCTTACTTTGCTGTGACACCGGCATCAAACTCGGACCTCCGGTCCGAAGCCGTGGACTCGGGCTGAATGGTGCCCTGGCATGCGGCGGTTCTCCTCGGGCGCAGTGTAGCAGCGACCGCCAGCCGATCGTGAAGTTTGTAGCGTCGAACGCCCTTCTCGCCTTCACCCGCCGACAGGGCAGGCCGTCCGGCTAGATCGACGAATGACAGCCTCAGGGCACGCCGGCGCCGTCTCGTAGGGTTTGCTAGATTGAAGCGGTGCGTAAATAACCTGTCCGTTATTCATGATGCGATTTAACCTTTCTGGCACAGAGCATGAAGGGGTCCGGAGCACCCGGCCATCCGACTCGCGAGATCGCTAGACGGGTTAGTATCCGGCAGTGGCATCGCTGGTCTCATCTCTGGCCGTTGAGCGGGGGCATCCAAGTCCTGACGGGGTGCTCCTCCCCGGGCCGGCCGCTTTCTCTGGCCCGCCGCTCCGCGCAACGCACAGACTGCTTGGTGAGTGCTTGCGGCTCGGTTTCTAACATTATTTACCTGGACCCGGAGTGCGCAGCCATCTTCACGACTCATGAGGCAGGCCGTTTGGCAGCGACGGTCGGCTGCAGCATTTGCTCCTGGAGTGATTGAGCAGAGCACGTCGTTACGGCGTGGTCCCTGTGCTCGCTTTAGCCAGCAGCGACCAGGACGACCACTCCACGTCTTGCGGGCAGTACGGCCGGGGTCCGTGATAAGGTGAGCATTTTACCATGATTTTCGACACGGCTTACCTTCTTGCTGAATTGCAGTTCCGACATCGGATGCGGGGCGCCCGGCCATTTCGCGAGGCGGGCTACCCAGCAGCGATTGTCCGAGGGCAGGCTAACGGCGCATTATGTAAAGGCTTTTAAGTGGCGACACTGGCAAAGACGGTGGGCATACAAACGCGCACAAAACCATGCCAATCAGCCTTAATGTTTTTGCAGCTTTCTCCTTCCCCGCAGTGGCTCTGAGCTCGTCCTTACCTAAGACGGGACAGCCGGCAGGCCACGACCGCGGCCTCGCGAAATCTGTGATCGCACGGGACTGCGACAATGACGATGAACGACGCTCGAGCCGGATGCTCGATGATGGCAGGTGCGACGGCCCTGGCCATTTTCGTGAGGCGGGGATCTCTGGCAGCAGCTCTCAAGCGTTGCCTTCGGGTTTGCAGCTAAGCGATGGCAGAACTTGAAGAAGCGAGTGCGTACATTGCTTCGACGTTTGGTCTGTTAGATACTGAATTTGATTTGTAGGTGCTATGCCTCCGGCCGCATTAGATGGACGACTCTACTTGTCGGAGGCGGGCGAGCGGGCAGATCACAATGGCGGCTTCGCGACAGCTGAGAGACTGCGAAACGGAGGGCGCGCGAGGCTCCGAGAGCCGGACGCCGCTCAAAAACGGCGAGTGTTGTGAATTTTTCGTGGGTCAGCTCAGTGCCGCAGGTGCGAGACAGGAGGTGGATTCGAGTAGCTTGTACCTCCGAATTTGTGGTTACACGCAATAGTAGCATCTCGCGGCCAGGAGACGAGTTTCACTGCCGCAACTTGTTTCAACCGTGTCCTCGGAACTGTTCTATCAAGCCGGGGGGGGTTGTTACCAATAGTCTTCGCATTCCAGATGCGGTGTTCAGGAGGAAACAAATATATTTCGTCGAGAACTGTACAATGTGCGAGTCTACGTCTGCTACCTCTTCCCCCCACCGTCCGGCCACTGCCCACAGCTTCCCAACTACTGCCCACAGCTCTACCCCAGTCCGTGTTTGTATTCCTGGCTGAAATGCGTCGCATCGCCCGGCCCTGAGGCCAAACAACGCGGATCACCGCCAGTTGCCTGTCACGCCGGAGATTGCATTGTGTCTGATATTGCTGTTGAGGTGTCTGCTGAGCCCCTGGTGTGGCTTTCATCTGCGTTGCCCCCATGCACCCACGCACCTGGCACCCGCATCCGGGCTGAAATGCATGTCGCGCGCGAGCATTGGCCCGCTCTACTCCCGCCCAAAGGCACCATCGGAGTCCCAGGGCAGTGGCCCCGGGAAGACAGCAGTCTGGTCCTGGCCGTGTTCCTGGTCCGAGGGGCCGGGGCACCAGTTGAGGAGTGCGGCGAGCTCCGGCGCGGACGAGTAGTAGGGGTGGTGCCGGAGGAAGGGGTTGCACGCGCGCCGCTTGGCGAGCAGGATGCCGTGGCAGCCGTACGTGTCCTCGGTGTATGGCAGGTAGCCGTTCTGGAGCTGGAGAGTTGCGAGTGAGCGTTAGCGTTGTGTATATGCAGCATATAGCTAAATATCAATGGGAAGCCCCTCCTGCCTGGTGGTGGAGAGAGCAGGGGAGAGAGGGGGGACACGCACCTCGCCCTGGCGCGCCGCGGAAGCGTCCTCGCCCTCGGCGTCGATGCCGGCGTACTCGAACCTGTCCGCGGGCCAGCGCAGCGCAGCGCGGTGCAGGTCCGTGAACCGGCGGCGCTTCATCTCGTACCCGACCACGGTGATCTTGGACGGCCACCGGCCGGTGTACTCGTGGAAGCGCGCGATGGAGAACAGGAGGTTCTGGAACGAGTCCAGCGCGTAGTCCTCCGTCGTCGCACGTACCAGCGGCGGGGACGTGGACTTGGACTGTGATTTAGGGAAGGAGGGGAGGAGGCCGGAGACGGCGGCGAGACGGAGGTAGGACTCGGCTTCGGTCGTCGTCGAGGAGGGCCGTGTCTGGCCGCTGAGGTTTTGCGCATATAGTCAGCACTTTGCGTGCGAGTTGGAGCGGATGTGAAAGCAGCAGAGAATACCACTCACCCGCTGAACACGAGCAGCGAGTGCTCGTCCTCGGCCGCCATCTGCGCCCTGCCATGCGTCGCGCTTCAGCTACCCACTCGGTCCCCTGTCCACGATGCAGAAACGTACCCTCCAGCAATGTGCTTGAAGAACGCAGCGACGCGACCCCCGCCCCGCTGGTACGACTCGAGCACCCACGCGTCCTCGTCCATCCTCTCCTCCACCCTCCTCCCCGTCCAGATAGCGTGCCCGGGGACCATGATGAGGTGGTCGATCTCCCGCAGCGTCCTGTCCCTCGCCAGCGTCTCCCATATCCCCCTTGGCGCCGCGTTCACGTTCAGGCCATGTAAGTTCAAGTCGCCGTTTAACCGTCGGTCGTCGGCGAAGTAGTGGAAGACGTTGAGGAGGAACGAGAGCGCGGCGAAGCCAGCGAGCAGGAAGAAGCCGAGGTTGGTGACGCGTGCGCGCGAGAGGAGGACGTCGCGCGTGCTGCGGTAGTGCGCCTTCCTGACAGTGAGACCGGTGCCCAAGCCAATGCCATAGCCCGGCCGTCGGGGGTGCGTGCGCGAGAAGGAGGCGGGCAGAGGCAGCATCGAGATCGTCCCAAGTTGCAGGGCCCCCTTGGCGCGCCCCTCCCCACCCACAAAGCGCGAGGCTGTGTCTGCAACGCAACTTCGGCAGTTCGCGGCTTCCCACGGCGCGCGACTACAGACTCGGCTGGTGTGAGGTTATTTCGAGCACACGACCACGCCGACCACTACGCCGCCGAGAGCGAGGCGATTAGTCAGTGGTGGCCACTGCAGGACCATGTATCTCATTCCTCGTTCGGAAATGTGGCGATCCATGGTGTAGATATTGAATATTGAGTACTAGTGCATCTGTACGTACTGTCTTCGTTATGTTTTTCACAAGCACAGAACCCTAAACCCCGTCTCCATGGCAGTCACGACGTTGACCCTAAGTATGGCGCTGCAACTTAGCGGTGGGGAACAAAAACCTTGTGAAAGGCCAAATCATCGTACATGAACCCCCTGAAAACATTTCGTGAAAGCTCCGAAAAGCTAGGAATGGATTAGATCTATACAGCTGGACACATACAATCCACATCACAAGCGTACCGTACCCTACCGCCCAACCTCCTGCTGGTGCAGGAGCCCTAAGGGTACCTTCCGCCCTCTCTCAATAGCCCCACACAAACGTTCACCCAGCCGTCCGCGCCCGCCATGCAAGCCCCGAGCCACGCCATCTCCGTGTCTGCGGGGGCAGGCACGCCCTGGATGAGCGCGTACCCGAGGTTCCCCTTTCCAGAGCCGGGTTCGGGGAACAGAAGCGGAAGGCGGGCAGTCAGGAAGGATGCGAGGGTGTGCATCGCGCCTGCACGGACAACCATAGACGTCAGTGCCAGGCGAACTCGGCTGCAAGAGTGGATGGGCGGAGAAACGCAAACGCACCGTCCTCGAGGCGTGGAGGGACAAGGTCTTGCAGCACCGGCCCGTCCGGGAGGTAGATCCGCACGGGGACGTTCCGCACGTTCAACGCGCCGTCTCTGTCCGGGCCGCCGCTCGACTGGGGGTCCGCGGAGGGCGGGCGGGTGTGCAACGACGTGGACGAGGGAGGGGGTGGCGGCGAGTTTGAGCGCGTTGGGGCGGTCGTCGGGGTGATCTTGGATGCGACGCGCCAGTACTCGTCAAAGTTGTCTGTTTCCAAACAAGACCGTTAAGATATGATATGCTCACGAAGAACACAGGGCACTCAAGGACAGGGAGCGTAAGTTTTGGCGCCTAGCTGGCTATGGCTATGACCATTGCCATAGCCATAGCCATATCACGCCCAGTCAATTTGACATTAGAATTCCGTGTCCAGGGAGGAGACAGTGATCCGAAAGGCGTGCGAATGGAAAACCAAAGGCCCTGAAGACCATCGGAGGACGATGTCCGCCCCACAGGCATCCAACGATCAAATCATTCGCGCACTCAATGACGGTCATCAAAGCAATCTGGGCACTATTGTCGAGCCATCGGTTGGATGCCATAGGAATACCGATGGTCTTCAGGGCCAACGGTTAAATCAAGGGGAGGACACCGTTTTCCAGTGACCTTCGTAGACACCGGAGACCTATGGCCCATTGTCTGAGCGTAGTCAACCATGATAATCGCTTGGACCCCGCTTGAAATAGAACAAAAGCTTTCCAGTGTGCCTCGCCCTCTGTGTGCAGTGTGGACAGATATCATCGTTTTTCGAAGGCACAGAAATGGCTAGTTTCAGCCTCGCGGGGGGACTTGGACTTTGGGTGGCTCCTCCCCTTGTCCCCGTCAACGTTTCGTCCACTATGGCCCTCGACATCGACTATATTAAGCCAACGCCTGGCGTTCAATAATACGGGGACTGTTTTCTTCGAGACTTCTAGCCTTCTCCGACGTTTGGGAGAGGTTTCAGCGCCAGAGGACTGGACACATGGGCCGTTTAGGACTGCAGATCGCTTGAAGACATTTCAGTCGATTTCCTGCTTCCCTCCTTGAGATTCTATATAGAGCCTACATGGGGCTCTAATAGAGAGCGATATTGGAAAAGTAGCATTCCCCAGATCTCGGAAAGCAGAGGGGAATGGGCAGGAAGCAGCTACGACGGAAGGCGGCGAAGAAATGACCTAGACTCAGCTACTCAAAGAGATTCTCGGGAAGGTGGCGAGAATGCCTTTTCGTAGCTATAGCCACAGCCGAAGTACGCCAGGCGGGAAATGCAATGTTATCGGAGGAGGAAATGGTACTCGCGTTCTTTGATGCCTTCCCAGAGGCCGTCCTGCTCGGCCTTGCGAAGGCCAGTCATGCGCTTGGTGTTGCCCCAGCGAATGAAGTCTGCCTCCTTGAGTTGGCCCATAAATGCTTGCTTGCATGCTTCCGCGTTGGGCGCGAGGAGGAGCTTCTCGGTTGGCGGGGAAGCGAGATGGAGGGTTATGCGGAGAGGGGTGAAGAACGACGGAGGAGCATTATGACGAGCAGACAAAGTGATGATATGGTTGTCGTATATGAGCCCGATAGGCCAATGCCTGCCATTAAGACGATAAAACGCGCATACATTGGCTCGAGGGAGCACATGAGATCAAAAGAGGAAGGGAGGCGCACCACTTGAGCAAGCTACCCTCCTCGCTCTCGAACCACCAGTCCTCCTCCTTGATTACTCTTGCCGCGGCCTCGTCGAAGACGACATCCATGAGGAAACGCTTGATCTCCGGGACGAGGAGGGGGAGATAGCTAACGCGTGGAGCTTGGATATAGTAGCATTCGAGGCCGCGATCCGAGTTTGCGGGGAGCTCCTTGGGGTCGACGCGGACTTCGAGGGGAACGGTGCCCTCCCATGTGAGACGGCGGAAGAGGGTAGTGGCAGCGGGGGTGGAGAAGACGGACGGGGAATGGCGGGGCGCGTAGGTCGACATCCCAAACCTCGTCCATCGACGCTCCCCGCTCGTCTCACTCCAAATTCGTCTCGCCACGCGCCTCTCACGTGCACTACCACCTGAGACGACTGGGTAGGGTGGGCCTGGGACAGTGGGAGGCCAAGAAAAGAAGGGGCGCCACGTGGGGTCCAGGCCTCCGGGACCGGGAAGTAGCGGACTGACGTCAAAGCCGCATTTCCATCGCTGCGTGGATTGCAATGTTGCATCAGCCTTGCGCAGGCACTCACCACCACACCTATAAAGCCTCGCCACTCTCGCACCTTCTCGTCCCCCTTCCACTTCCCGCTCACCCCCCAGCCTCGACGACTCTCCAGACGCGAATTCGCCGCAATGCCTCTCCATCGGAGTAACTGGCGCGATGGTCTCTTCTTACAGGTGCGCCGCGTCTCCTTTCTTTGTCTGCGAAACATGGGTGCGTTCGCCACAGTCAAGTCTAACAGCCGGCTCGCTAGATCATCAACGTCTTGGTTTACTTCTTGTTCTTGGGATCCAACGTATACACCGTCACCGGCCCCCATGACATTTACTACACGGCCAAGGAAACATACGTGACCCCCGCCCCCTGGGCGTTCCTCATTTGGTACCCATCCATCCGTCTTTCCTTCCTTTGTTCCCATCCTAACTGTCGACGCCCAGGTCTCTCATCCACCTTCTGCTTCTCGGCACAATCATCTACCAGTTCTTTGAGGGTGGCAAGCAGGTCATCATTGACGGAGTTGGCTGGCGGTTCCCTCTTCTCGCAGTCCTCAACGCCGCCTATGTCAATCTCTGGGTCAGGCACTATTATATCGCCGGTACGTCCCCAACCCCATGCACCCACCGCGCCCACGCCGAGCCCCCCAACTCAATTCCTGCGCTCCGCAGCCTTCTTCTTCGCCCTCTTTGTCAGCTCCGCGGTGACGGTACGTGCCCCAGCTGACCCCGAGCGTTCTAAAAGGCTCCCCCGTTCCGGTCCTCGTGAGCTAACACGGGCGGCGTGCACAGCACATCTACTACATCGTCAAGAAGTACCATGAGCCCCAGAACACGGCCGACGAAGTCTTTGTCCACCTTCCGTTCTCACTGTACCACGGCTGGACCACCGTCCTCGTCATCCTCACCGCCTTCGAGGCGTTCGGCGTCGACGCCACGGTCGAGCCCGCCGGAGTCTGGACCGACGTCTTCGCCTTCCTCGCCTTGTACGTGCTCTCCTCCTATTCCTATCCCCCACCCCCTTCGTCGGACGGTCGCTCCAAGCCCCCCACGCTATGACGTCAGCCATGACCCCCTCCCTCCCGCCTATGACCTATGTCATAGCTGTCACTCCCGCAGTCACTGAGTACTGACGCGTCACGTTTGTCACCGCCCCCCACGGTAATTGCACAGCTTCTTCCTCGAGGCGACCGCCGCGACGTACGCGTTCTCGTCCGCCGAGGGCGACCTCCCCGCGAGCATCGCGATCGCGTGGTCGCTCTGGGCGATCTTCGCGCGCCAGCGCCACCCCGCGTTCGTCCGCTGGTCCGCGTTCACGTTCGCGCTCCTCTCCCTCATCTGGGTCGTCAAGGCCGGGGTCGGCCTCGCGCTCAAGATCCGCCGCGGGGGCGGCGCGATCGCGCTCGACGAGGAGCGCGCGCCGCTCGTCGGTGGCAGCTGAGCGCTTTCGCGCATTCCCAGGGACTCGGGATTTTCAAACTTGGAACTTGGAGGCTGTCTGTCTTCGTGTCGCGGTGTCGTTCGTCTTACCGTCTTACCGTCTTGCTCGCTCCCTCGTCTTGAATATCGTTCCCGTTTCTTCTGTGTGGTGATGATTGACCGCGTTGTATTTTCTTGTACACACGTCTGCGCGGCTCGGAGGAGGCACACCCCCGCTTCCTGGTTGTAAACGGTGATGGTTAATACCTGTTCAGCAAGTTCCGCTACTACCGCTTGTAATTGTATCGCCCAGTCCCGCCCGCCTCGCAATGTATGTCAGCTGTCTAGTAACACGGGACAGGTTTCTGCAGTCCATGGCCAGATTGTGACGCTGTCGGCGTTTTATCCGGATAGCAGCGTGACCTTCGGACGTCCGGGTAACTTGAACAACGTGGTCTTCTGAGTCGTGCATCCGGTTCATGGTAAGCTCGCGGTGCAAGAGAAGAAGGCAATGCACACGTTGCCGACGTCTACCCTTGTCCGATCCTAGAACTTCGCCGCTCAGGCTCAGGTTGCGTCTGCGGCAGAGTGGACGTCGTAACCTCAGCAGCGACGCCGGGGGGCGGTACCATATGCAACCTGTGCGGCGCGACCTACACCTAGTTGGACAGAGAAGAGGGACACGCGTTTCTGTCGCAGAAACATGATGTGACTGTCGAGGAAATGCGAGCCTTGGGAGGATGGGCGATGTACCGTGCAGGGATCGAATCATCTTCCGTCCGAGGGGGGCTCGTCTACTGGCACCGGAAACGAATACGTGTTCAATACAAGACTATGCCACTGCTACCCATTCCACAGTTAGGCGCACGCATGAACGGGATGTGGCCAAACTACGACCCAGGACTCGGACGCGACGCCGGAATGCTAGGACCCTCGGCTCATGATCAGCAGTGGTCGAACACGCCAATCAGTGTAGGCTTCGACGAATTCGGATCGTTCGGAGAGTGGACGAAGCATGCGCAGGGCGCACCTCACGGATTCCACGGCTACGCCTAAACCTCGACGAGACTACATGCAATTGTAGATGTAGACGCGATCCCCGGCTGATTGCATGTGGTGGCGGACTTTGGGTAGAAAGCCGTCGTGGCTTAACCCACAGGCCTAGGGAGAACGAATTGTGAAGGGGCCTGGCACCGGCGAGGAGGGGACGCCGGCAGGATGGACAAGAGCTACGTGGTGGACGTGTACGGATGAAGGGAATACCCTCTAGCAGCCAATGTTTGTAATATTACATAATAGTGCATTTGCGGACATTTCACGAACTTCTGAAGTCCTGTACCGTACCGGTGCAGAAGTGTTAACGAAACCAACCTACTTAGAGAGAGAACTGTCGCCTGCAACTTGCAATTTAAAGTACGCGGCCTACAGTACACAGCCACGAATCTACCAATCGTGCTTACGTCGAGCTAGATACATGTACGCGAGACCAAAAATCTTTACGTGAACAACAAACGCACAGAACTCCGAGTCTATTCTTCGAGCCACGTTTCTGGCCCTTAGCAGTCGCCTTCGGACATCCAAACCAACGTCAAGTCAAGAAAGGCCCAGGAGAAACAGAAACCGGCCGGGAACTGGAACTGGAACTTGAAGCAGGCGGGGGGCCATGTGCATGAACGGGGACAGCGACGGGTGGGATCTACGACAAGGACAAGAAAGCTCGTTGGCCACGGTGTCCAGACGGAAGAACGTGTCTTACCTGCAGCGTCTCGATCCATCCCCGCAGCTCCGGGTCCTCGAAGAGCATCTGCGAGACGGCGGGGCTTCTATGATACTGCTGTTGTTCGAGCAAGGTATCCCATGCCCAGACCGCGGTGTCGGTGTCGGTCAGCCATTGCTCGCTGGCAAGTTCCGCGAGGCACGCGTCGAGAACGTCCATGATGATAGGACTCGTACTCGTACTGGTGTTCTCGTCGGATGCGGTCGAGCTGTCGGTGAGCGACGGCGAGCTGGCGGTGTCTACGTGAGGTATGTGGGGTACGTGGGAGACACCGGGTGGGGAGCGGGGATCAGGCAGGACGGCGTGAGCGCTAGCAGCGGGATCGAGAGACGCAAAGGCGAGAGAGGGAAGGGCTGGCTGAGGCGGAGGCGAGTAACACTGCGCGACAGCCATCGCCGGCTCTCGGGTATCCTATGATCACAGATACACGATCAAATAAAAACAAGCACTAGTGCGGCTCGCCGAGGGCAACGTACGCGCTCTACAGGTATCGACGAATGGGTCTGGTCATCATTCGCGGTCCCGGTGAAAGGCCTCAATGAAGAGCCTGAGACGGAGATGGCGGTCGCGCGCGATGGAGGGCCAGGCGCGTCGCCCCGCCGCGCGTGCCTCTGACGCTTATGCTCCGTGCATGCCGCTGCGCATCCCGCCTTGATGCAGCGGTCGCAGGGGAACGTCCCCGAGCAACGTTTGTGGACCCGGTAGCAGTATTCGCACTTTGACGTCGACGGACGGACAACGATTGGGGCTCAGCCGAGGGCGCGATGCGGAAGGTTGACAATAGGTAGGTACTCACTGCCTTCTTCCTAGCCTGGGTCCCCCGGGTTTTCCCAGACTCCGCAAGGCATGCAGCCGAGGTAAGGTGTTTGATAGTCGCAGACGTGGAGCTTGCTCCAGCTAGAGCTATAGCTGAGGGTTCAGCGATTGAACGCATCGATGTGCGTAGCGGAGCCATCTTTCGCCATAGTCCGAGGGATTCGTAGGGTCTGGGTCGTTTGGGACTTGATCGTGCGCCGAACAGTCGAATACAGATACAGTGTGTGCGATGAGGAAGGATGAAGGAAGTTGACCTCGCTGTGGGTGGCTCGAGAGAGTGCGGGAGGTCGGTAACACTGTGGGCGCAGAGGACGACAGTGGATGGGGAGGTAAACGAGTCATGAATGGGCCTTATAACCGAAGCGCAATCGCCGCTTCGAGGGCTCACGGGATCCTTCGTTCACATGGCTGTCATGGAAAGGCAATACGCGGCACAGGATCCTGGGCGCGGAACACTTACTTACCGACCACTTTCAAAATCTCCAACGTCTACCCCGAGTATTCCACACTGACTGCAAATTGAAAAGCGTGTCCCGCACGAATGCTGCTGGTGGACTGTGCTTGGAGGGGGTCACTTGTTCTGAGGGTGTCAAATTGACAAACTTACTCGAAAACCTCCAGATTCCTAACGAGCAGTGTGGGGGCATTATCAGAATGACGCCTGAGAACCTTCGGAAAGAAGCTGGCGAGTAGCGGCGATATTGAGGCGATGAGAGCGAAGCTTGCTGGCTGTACAGCTAGTCGCGCGACTCGGACATGTCTGTAATGACGTGTTGCAGTAGGCTCCGTCGAGGTGGGATAAGGAGTCGGCTTGTAGCAGATCAGGCCAGCGATAGAGTGTAATATAGGGAGGAACTTGAAAGATTCCGACTCCAGCTCGAGCTTTTATATGTAATTAGGCGCCGAACGAATGTAGTACGAGACGCCCACGTAGCGTGCGCATTTTCTCCTACTTATTATTTTCTCCCTTCCACTTCCGACTTCAAATCATCGTTATATGGCCGTCCTCCCTCCACGCAACTAGATCATTTATTGTCTGCCCCGGGAGACAAAATCTTCAAGATCAAGTTCGATTTTATGTTTTTCACTTGGAATTCGGTGGTCAATACAACTTCAATACAACATCCACAACTCAATGAGAGGCCGCATACATGTACAGTGCTCCGCTTGAGCCTGCTCTCATTTCGCAAGTACTATAGCTTCTGTTCCCCCTAGTAGCTGACCACTTAGGGGAAGGTGTAGTGCTCCTCTTTGTCCTCGTCGTGATGCCGCAGTACTGACTTCAATGGTCTTAGCGCTAGCCTCAATGTCGGGACAGTGTGTTACCGATTCCTTGAGCGTATAAATTCGAGCCAATGTAGTGAGTACTTACAGCTACTGGCAGTTTTTTAACCCAACTACAGTATCATCCAGCCGCATACATCGTGAATGCACTGACCGTAAATCCTTGCACTGGGCGCAAATCAGGATATTTTGCCTGAAATACGGTAAAGAATACGGTAAATATAGTCTGAATATCTTCACAATCCTTTGCTGCAATGACTGTATAACCTCATTGGAGTGGATTATAGTCCTATCACTGGATGCGCCACTCTTTAAGGTTGGTCTACAAAGGGCTTTACAATAGCTATGACAAAGGATTGTAAAGGTATTCAGACTATTTTCACAGTATTCTTTACGGTATATTACCTTGATATATACCCCGTGTTGGTCAGGCCTTCAGGTTCGGACTGCTCGTCCATGTGGCTTGCTCTTCCAGCAATCAGCGCACGAAACATGTTGAGAGATCGGACAAAGTCAGTACTAGTGGTCGACATCTATCCGAGATCCCTGGGGCAACGACATACAGGTGAGTATGGCGCATTATGAGTTCCACTCTCCTAGTTGTGCTCATTCTTCCCCCGTTTGTTCTCCGTTTGTTGGACTCGAGAGCGATGGATGTCTGCGGAGGTCTGCGGGTGCCACTGAGCGCCTGGTAAATACTAGGAGGAATGATGGCGCGGGCAAAATGACAGTGGGTATCATTTCTAAACTCCGTGCGCACATGTGAACTGTTCACATGTTCCGCCAAGAGGGCATGACCGGGCTGCGCCCCTGGTGGCGGTATAAAGGCCGAGCGGGCTGCGAATGCATCTCGGCACTCCCCAAGGCCCAGCTTGATCTCAACCCGACGGGCAGCTGGAACATCCAGCCAGAAAACACGACATGGACGACCTCGATAGGAAGGCAGAGGCGAGTTACATTCCTCTATCGCCATTCCAAGATGCTCCGCGCCCTGCGCGGAGGACTTTCAGTCGTCGGGCCCGAATCCTGCTCGTGGCGGTCACTGCAGCAGTGACGGTGGGGCTACACGTCTGCAAACACCGCCTGTGCGCCACCGACCGTCCGGAGATCCTCGTACACCCTGCGTCCACAACGATGGGTACGGAGCGGATGAAGGAGATCGATTGGGAGTCAGTGAGTCGTCCTTCGCTCTCCCGCCCGGCACATACTTACTCGCATGCAGCTCGAGCCCTCAACGGAGATCAACTGGACGCCATGCTATGACGACCAGCAGTGTGCCCGCCTCCTGCTCCCCCTGGACTACCTCTCCGCCGACGAAGGCGGGGCGCAGACTGCGATCGCGCTGCGCATGATCCCTGCGAAGGACCGCACGAACTACCGTGGCACGCTGCTTGTGAACCCGGGCGGGCCTGGTGGGTCTGGCACGGACCTCATCGCACGGTACGGGAAGGACCTCGCGACGGTCGTCGGGGACAAGTTCGACGTGCTCGGATTCGACCCGCGCGGGATCGGGGCGAGCACGCCGCGCCTCGACTGCTTCACGAGCAAGTCCCAGCGGGACATCTGGGGCGTGCAGGAGGGGCACCAGTTCTTGAACGCGTCGGACGACGGGCTGGTGGGGGTGTTCAAGGCGCGGGCGCGCGTCATCGGGGAACGGTGCGCGGAGAGCGACGGGGGCGAGGAGGGCATTGCGCGGTTCATGAGCACTGCGAGCGTCGCGACGGACATGCTGAAGATCACGGAGAAGCTCGGGCAGGAGAAACTGCACTACTGGGGCTTTGTGAGTCATTGTGCTGTGCTTTTATCTCGCCCATCGCGTGCTGATTTGGGGTCTGCTTGCAGAGCTACGGCACAATTCTCGGCCAGTACTTCGCGGCCATGTACCCGGACAAAGTTGGGCGGGTGATCATCGACGGCGTGTTCGACGCGGACAACTACCGTACCTCGCTCTGGAACTCGAACCTGGTCGACAACGAGGCCGTGATCGACTCCCTGTTTACCTACTGCCACCAAGCGGGCCCGCTCAAGTGCGCCCTCTACGAGCCCACGCCGTCCGCCATCCGCGAGCGCTACCACCGCATCCTCGCCGCCGTCGAGAGCGACCCTGTCTCGGTCTCGCTCGCAGAGCCACCCGTCCTGATCACCCGCAAGGTCTTGGTCTCGCAGATGTTCCTCGCGGCGTACTTCCCAGTAGTCGGCTTCCCGATGGTCGTCTCGACGCTCCGCGCGCTCGAGACGGCAAACCAGGCCGCGCTCGCGGTCCTAGCCTCGCTCGCCGGCCTCTCCCCGACGTGCGACTGCGCGCACGGCCCGCTCCCGCTCCCGCAGCGCGAGAACGACGCGTTCTCGGCGGTCGCGTGCGGGGACGGCGACGCCAACGCGTACGACCGCGCCGCGTACCAGGCGTTCTACGACACGATCACGCGCGAGGCCCCCACGGCGGGCCCGATCTGGGCGGCGTTCCACCTCGGGTGCACGCAGTGGCCCGTGCGCCCGAAGTGGCGCTACACGGGCGCGTTCGCCGCACGGAACACGTCGCACCCGCTGCTGATCGTGCAGCCGCGGTTCGACCCGGTGTGCCCGCTGCGGGACGCGCGGGCGGTGCGGGGGCGGTATGGGGGCGCGGGGCTGCTGGTGCAGAACTCGCACGGGCACTGCTCGCTGAGCGCGCCGAGCGTGTGCACGGCGAGGGTGGTGCGAGCGTACATGGAGGACGGGACGCGTGCGGGGGAGGGCGCGGTGTGCGAGCCGGACGAGCTGCCGTTTGTGGGGAGGGTGGGGGACGCGAGGGCGATGTCGGCGGAGGACGAGAGGCTGTTTGGTGCACTGAGGGCCCTGTCGGAGGCTGTGCCTATGTTCGGTGCTTGAAGGACTGATGTAGGGAGGGGTACGCTGCTAGGCCATGTCCCGAGATAATGAAGATGAAGTTATTAGCTAGTGCCGTACTTATATCCTGTATACCACAGCATCAACGCAATTCCGTACAAGTCGCTGCATGGGTGTGTGTACTGATCTCGCGACATAGCAGCATTAAAGACCCACTCAGCTCAGTCCCCCATACTCAAGGCGTCTGAAATACCTCGACGTGATTCCGAATGGTTTAGTTGGCATGGACCTTGACCATAGAGAAGAGTTTCCCCGCCAAAGGACCCCCGAGGCAGCGCACGAATGTCACTAGCCTCAGTGCAGTCGTTGTGACGAGCATTGGAAGAACTTGAACAGTACCGCAGGAGCTCCATTATTCGGATTAATATTGTATAGCACGCGCCCTCCGGGCAGACCTGGACACAAACACGCAAAAACTAGCCAGCGCCACCTGGGTGTCACCGGTGACATGGACACCTTGCAGGTGCACAGCGCATGATAAAATGGGAACGGTAGATCCGCCGCCGCTGGCTATAGCCTACGGCCATATTCACCCCGCTTCAAGTCCTTTGAGCCGTCAACCGAGAAAAGGAGTTGTAAGAAAACGAAAACGCGGCGGCCAGTGGCAGAACACCGCCATCAAACCGCCAAGACACCGTAGGGGGCATAAAGTCACTCCCCTTCGACCTAAGGCTCCCAGAAACTCCGGAAAGGTTTGTGCTCATACATTTCATGGTTTAAAACTCAATCTTCAGAACGAGGTGTGAGGAGAGGACAGGTAGGAAGGCGATGTGCCAGGACAGACACAGAGCAGCATTGACCCGGACTCTCCTACTGAAACGGGGAATATAGGAAGTGCGATATCATGAGACCTTCCGAGTGAACCCGATGAGAGGAGTACCACGCGAACATGAAACACTTGCCAACGATGAGATCCCCCTCAGAGATTTGACTTTACTGCTCGCAAGACCTGACCACTTCGTGTCCACTGTCCAGGAATCACGAGGGATTTAGACAAATTTTAGACGGCATGTTATACACATATTACCTTGCCAGTGTTCGGACTGGGGCAGAAGCCCAGCCTGTTAACGAGTGTCGTCGTACCAGCACAGCTGAAAACTTCCAAGTTCATGACGTTGCGGTCCTTGTCAGCACTATGTATGTTATACCCCTGATGCCAGCCCCAAACGTAAACCGTTACAGGTATTCCACACCCCTCCAATGCCTCACGGAGCTACTCGTCCGTATCTAACGCGTACGCCAGGCCCCTCCCCGCCGCGCCCATCATAGTCTCATAGGAAAACAGGCACGGCCTTCAACGCTTCTCGCAACCTCTCATCCTCCTCTGACCGCGCCTGCACACCCCCCACCCATCCGACGAACGATCCGCCTCGTTGTCGGCGAGGTTAGAATGCCACCGCTGGGTGTCGCGGTAGTCATTGCCATTCCGCGCGTCGTCAATGTTTCAATGATCACACGCCCGACTTTGTCGGGGTACTGTCCATGGCCGCGAGAACAGTGTCCTAGCTCTGAGGGAGTCGCCCCATCATTGGTCCGCAAACTATGCATTATGGCGGGCGGCGGGAGTACGACCGCGAGAGGTTCCACTGCCAGGCACACTGAGTCGCTGTGCTCCGATCGCGAGTCGCCCACCGCGGGCCGCTCGACGCACGTAGTTCCTGCGAGTTCAAACGTTCAAGTTGCAACAGCGCTCCGATCTGCGGGACGCGCGCCGTCGGGTCTATGTACTTATGTAGATCTGCTCGCGCAGAACGCAGCACTCAGTACTTAACTGTACTGAGACCGGTCGCGGTGAGGCCAGTGGGCGCTGTTCGCACACCGTGATGGGGCCGGTCGTGCGCGTGAGGGCGGTGTACGTGTATGGATTATGGATGTGGAGGAGGGGGAGGGGGGCCTGGGAGCGCGCTACGAGACAGACGACTCGCGATCGGAGCTGCCGGAGCCCGAGGCCTGAGGAGGAACTCGCCGCCGCCGGCGAGGGTGCAAGTAGGCCTTAGATGTGGGGCGGGGGCGCGCGAGGCGTACGGAGGCGAGGGACGATTCGGGGGGCCCCGAGCGGCGAGCTCGAGGCTGCTGGGTGCGCTGAGGGGCTTGGCGGGGGTCGTGCCCGTGTTCGGCGGATTTGCCGCGGGGGGGGGGGGGAACCTGGGGGGACGTGTTACTGTTTGCGCATGCCTGTGCTGTGGGGGAAGAAGGTGGTGCGCCGCGCGCAATAATGGTAGTACTGGTTTGGTTTGGCAAGGACGCCGGGCCGGAGGAACGCCACACCTGTCACCGAGACGGGAGAGGACGGCTGGAGGGTACTGCATGCTCGCAAGTTGTACGAGTCGCCGATCGCGGAATCGGAATCGACGGGGTGAATGGGCGAAGGTTCAAGTTGGTCCTTAGAGGAAGGTTATGTATCTTTCTAGCTGTTTAGCGTCGATAGATCATGACAAGACTCAAGGTTGAGGGGGAGGTACCAGACACCACGAATGACAGATGAGAAGGCCAGCGGCGTCCGGAATCGTTTGCGAGCCACCTGGCACCTGGCATGCAACCTGGAGAAAGCATAACAGCGCCACAGCTTGCGGTTGAGGTGCTTAACCTAAGGTGTGAGAACGAGGTGAAGGAGGTATGCTTGAATCCCGTCGCCATGCATGCAGGAAGGCATTGAGCGACGTCTGTAGGCCTAGAGTCGGGAGATGCTCGATGCATGCTGGGCCTGGCGAAGCGCACTGGGGCGACAGGAGTGAGCACGAGACATGCAGGGGTGAGACGTTGTCCTCCAATCGAGGACACCTCGGAAGGCCACTTACTCTCAATAGACGACTTCGCACCTCAAGAATAGTCGGGCCCATGCGGTAGGAGGGGGCAGGAAGGGGGGGAGGGGGGGCTAAAGAATCCAACGAAGCACGGACATGAACGTGCGAGGTGCCTGAGAAGCGGGCAGATAGGCACGAGCGACTTCCATCCTCGTCGTCGTGGGACGTGGGAGCGTTACTGTTACTTCTTGGTCGAGGTTGGGGCATCTGGCTGCGGTGATTTTAAAGTCGCATACATGAGAATCAATGATCGATTGTTGAAAGCGTAGACTTACTTGCCGGCATACACCGTCTTCAGGACCTCGCTGGAAAGCTTAGCATCGAAGAGAAGTCCCAGAGCTCTCATTGAGGGCCCCTCATGCTACCGAAGGCATGCTCGACTTGACCCTGCAGTACAGGCTTTGATATCGCAGCGGTGGCTAGCTACCAGGGAGTCAGTACGGACGAGAAGACAGGGAAGGAAGTTGCGAACCTTCTGTACGGCAGCACGTGCACGCAGTGTGAGTGAGCGGCTCGTTCTGATGGACGAGGTATTGCGGTGGAAATAAGAGTAAGGACACACTTACGGCACGCCTCGGGGCTTTCGTGCTGAACCCGCGACGCTTCTGCCCATTGCTTGAGCGAAAGCACGGTACGGGCGGTGCCACGGGCGACGCTTCCTACTGACTCCTTGCTTGGTCCTGCACGCGCAGGCCGCTTAACATAGGCCGCCGATTACTGGAAAGCGACCGCGAACGACGCCAAGTGGAGCTCGCCCGCGCTGAAGTGCTGATGAGGTCGCTTTCACACATGTGAGCCTGGGAGGTTATGCCTGTTATGTCGATGGGCCGGGCGTTCGGACGAGACGCTCGGAAACGAACCTGACAGGCCTGACGACGCGGAAGGGGGTCCGAGACGCCCCCCCTCCCACCCCGATCACTGGCAGTCTACGTCGTTAGGTAATGGGCTGATGCTTCGCGTCGATCAAAGACCACTCGAGGTCGGAACCAAATCTTCTCGCAGCTCCGCGTCCACGCAGGCGGTATAAGAAGCGGCTCTGGCGAGAGGCGGGAGGAGTCCTCGGATGACCTTGCGTCGCCGTCCACGGTCCCCCCCGTCGCGCGGCGTCCCCAGCACTCGAGCCCGGCACGTCTGAGCCCCCGGCGGAGGAGGTGAGTCCATCAATTTGTCTCTGTGCCGTGCAGGCGGGTGTCTCGGATAAAGAGGATGGCACACCATGCATATGGCTATCCAAACACCACCATCTATTTCCGATTCGGGGCGCCAAGGCGCTCAGGGGGACTACGATCGGTCCGGCCGATAGTCCTGGACGTCCACTCGAACACAGTGCGGACTAGGATAGAAGGTTGTGTGGATCTGCCAGCGCAGATGAGGTGGTAGATTCAGATGCGAGGGTAGCGAATAAAGGTGATGGACGACAGCGGCGGCATTGTGGGCCCAGACTAGAGGCTGTGCCAGACGCGAGGTTTACACGAGCGTCTATGATCAAAACACACTGATTGAGTGCTCGATGCGTCAGTGGTGACTTGCTCTCTTCTCTCTCCTCCGACGCGACACTCCCACCACCGCCGCAGCCCGGACGGTCTCTGGCAATGGCTGATAACTCCTCATATCCCACTTTTGCTGGGTCTTCCTTCTGACTGTCACCTTCCCCCGTGTTCGTTCCTTCCCTTCTTGCTCGCCGCCGCATCAGCCTGGAGCCGCGGTCCTTCCTTCTTGCCTCCTGCTTCTCCCTATCTCTACCCCGCTGCTTAATCCCAATCTCTCCGCCGCAGGTCCTTGTAATATCCGGCCTTTCAACCCGCATTCCAGCTCCGGTCCACGTTCCCTCACGTCCACGCTCGCTACCTCGCAAATCAGCCCTCAAGATACCCCTTCAAGATACCCACGATGGACGCTGTACCCGCTTCTTTGGAGAGGAACTTTCACGACTTGAACGCAACCAGGTACATGAGCGGTCCGTGTCACCTTTTCTACGAGCATATGCGACTGTGCACTGACGCATATACCCAGCCGCTGGCCTCATAATCCTCCTTTATGACCATCTCTTGACATTCGGGGACGAGGTTCAGTACATCTGGTCTGCGCCCGCAACCTACGCCAAGTACATCTTCTTGCTCAACCGCTACACCGTCCTCGGCATCCTCATTGCCGTTGCCTACGGTAAGCATCTATAATCATCTATTCCTGGACACCAAAGTCGCCTAGGTCTTGAGGACAGCAAATACGAGTCCGTGTGTGTGTGGGGGGGTGCCAGTCTTCTCTCGCATGGTTTCGTGTTTCAGGTTCTCGAACGGGGCAAGTGTATTGCAGGGTACCACTGGCACCACCGGCTTCGGAAGATGTCCATCAGCAAAAGTGCACTTTCCTGGTGGCTCCTGAGTGCCTGGGGACGTCGCCTCAGGACCGTTCAGAAGCACCAGGCTATCAGGAAGCTTCTTCCTGAGGGCCTTATGTGGTCTGAGGCGACCTGTGACGCTTACCCAGGACGACAGGGAAGCTCAGGGTCGCCCCAGGCAATGGCACTTTTGCTGATGCAGTCGCAGGTCACCGGACGGCCCTTAAGTTGAAAAACCTCTATTCTGCGGGAGGGCGACTGAGCCCGACTGCAGCCACTATGGGGGTCACTGCGTTACGATGACCTTCAGTAGCCGACGCCGAGAAGACACCGAGGCGCCCGGGGGCTATCGTCTTCACGTCCTAGCGCCTAGATGTCCCTCGCACGCGAGGCTCAACACCTATGAGGTGCAGCGCAAGGCTGGACTTTCGCGCAGCAGTTGGATGGCTGCGCGTCGGTGAGATTTCTCGCGCGGCGGTCATACATAGGCACCTTTTGGTGTCGCGCACTATGTCAGTCGACCTCCACTGACGGAAGGACCGACGCGGTTCATTCGCGCGCGTTGCGCGAGGAATCGCGCTCCCGCCTTCCTCCCGCCTCTGTGCTCCTGCCGTGACTCGGCATGGGCTGTGCCGAGCTTCTTAAGGTGGCATCGGCGTCGGCAAGCTAGCCGACTTGAACGTCTTTTTTTCGGACGCGACTATCGTTTTGAAAACGGCTGTAAGCGGATAGTATGGAACGTGGCCAGGGTTGCCCGGAACGCCTTTGCACATCTAGCATATGCTGACAAGCCATTCCTCATCTAGAGATGTGCGGCTTTGTGGGCGTCGCATTCACGGACGCGGTATGTACGATATCATCGCATCCGGAACGTCTCTCATGCCAAACTTAATCATCGCAATCGTTCGAGCAGGGGTGAGCACCGTCCACCTGCTGTATGTCGGCGAGTGCCTAACCGTCCTCCAGATGCAAGCAGTTCATATTCACGTGCTCATTGGTGGCAATCATCTCGGTCGGCATTGCCAACCTTCTGACCCTCCAGCGAGTCGTCATCCTCTGGGACCACCGCCCCGTACGTACATTCCTCGCGACTGTCTGTGTAGGTTGGGGGGTCAGTTATAGCGATTCGCGGTGGATCCGGTGGGGGGTTTCTGAGGCGATTCGTCGTCAGCGGACCCGCTGGAAGTCTCGTGCGTGTTCTTCTGACCACCCCACCTGCGAAAGGTGGATTCTGGGCGGATTCTGCTGTCAAGTCCGAATCGCGATTCTGTCCAGGATTCTCTTAAGCGCAGGTTGATGCGCCCTGATGCAGGGGAATGCAGTCGGGGGAATCGCGATTCGGTGGGGGGGGCGAACCTCCTCCAGAGGAGGTTCGACGATTCGCCTAGTCTCGAATCCATCCGTTTTGGAACGCGTCCTGAAAAGGAAATGCGAAGACGACGAGAAGGTGAGGACACACTTTTCTAAACGCCTGGTGAATTTCGTATAGACGGGTTGTGGGCTTTCCCTTTCCTCTCACTCGCGTTTGCAACATGGCGCGTCCACTCTCCGTCCGGTTGCGAGATCTTTCGCGAGAGGTTCGGGTTCAGTCGAGTACGCCCGCGCCAGCTAGGCTCCCTTGCCTGTTTGCCAGCCGGATGCCACACCCTCTGCCGTGACGACGTGGTCGCTCCCTATCCGCCTTCGGGCGCGCATGCATGCCAGGCGACGCGCACATAGCCAGGCTTCGACTATTCCCAGTCATAGCCAATCTCGTCTACACGACATTCACCACACGTTTTTGACGCGTCCTCTCCCTGCTCTTTGTCTTCCTGTTTACATTTCTGGGACGCATTCCAAGACGCCTGGTTAGAGACTACAATTCGCTGCGAATCGCGGATTCCCTCCCCCCCGAATTCCCTCCGAATCGCCATAACTGACTAGCCCAATTAAATGATTGGTTTCTGCCGAGCTGAACATGCTTCCCCCGCTTGACAGATAATCTTGAAGATCATGGCCGGGGGATTCGTCATCAGTTTCACCGCACAGGTGACGTCTATGATCTACACACTTATCACCCTACTGCGTCAGTGCACACAAACCACCTGCGATCCCGCAAGCTGACCGTGGCCATGCAGCATCCATTTCGTGGAACTCCGCGGCCGGGATGTGTATCCTGACCAAGTCCTCGCCAATACTCATCGCGGTCTGGGCTTGTCCGGTGCGTCGTCGTTGCAGCAGGGGACCTCATGTCCATGTGTCGGCGCTGATTCGTAAATGCTCGAACGCAGATGATCTTCGAGCTCTTCGTCCTCTGCTCAACGGCTCTGAACGCGCTCGATCGTCCTCGGACAATGGACCTCCGCTTCCATAAGGCGCTGCAAGAAGACGGGATCCAGTTCTTCGTCGTACGTGTCTCACTCCTCTACTCACCTCCGCCTCCGCCACTCGCTGACCAGTGCACCCTCCCCCCTCCCCCGTAAATAACATTAATAACAGTCCATCTCGACATTCCGGATCCTCAACATCATCTTCGCCGCACTCGACCGCCCCTCTCTCACCTTCCTCGCGGTCTTGTCAGTATCCCCCTCCCTCTGACCGCTTTGCCATCACTAACCGCAATCTCCACGTCTCCGCAGCTTCATCTGGGCGATGACCACGACCATCCTCGGCCGTCTCCTCCTCCACCTCCGGCGCACCGAATGCCTCCCCCCCTCCGCGCTCACATTCGACCCCGCACTCGCCTCCTTCCACTCCAACAGCGACATCGAAATGGAGGAAGAAGACGGGTGGGACCCACGCCGCCGCAGCCGCGCGATCTCGCCCTTCGGCCTCATCCCGCTCTCGTCGAAGCGCATGTCCGGCGGCTCCTCCGTGCACTCGTCCGAGGCCGACCTCCCCGCGGCCGCGCGCATGGACAGCTACGACGACGTGCTCCACATCGCGCCCCCGGCGTACCACTACCGGAAGCGCTCGCACGACCCGAGTGAGTGCCCCCTTCTCCTCTCCCCCCTGTCTTCTTTCTCTGCATGCGTTGGTCGAAAGGTTCTGACGTGTGTCGGTTTGCACAGACCTGCGGCCATGGGACTGAGACGGACCTGTACTATCGTTGTTGTTGCTGTTGTTGTTATGGACTTGCGATGATATTGCTATGTTAGCCTCTGTCCCAGGACTTATTTAACGAACACCGTTCAATGTACTGTATTTATCCCTAGTAGCGATTGACATCCATCGCCTTCTCGCTGTACATGGCACCATGATAGTAGAAGGATCGACCCCAGTTGTGACTTTGTATGATATGGTGGTGCTATCGAAACCCTCTAGTAGCCAAGAAAATTACTTCTGTCGTTAGACGACAACGGCGACGTACCAACCCGTGCACTGCCAGGCCCCAGACCGTCATCGCTGTTCTTAGGATCCGCGTCGACTGGTCCCAAAAAGCAGACATTCACAAAGTATAGCGACGCCAGCAGGATTCGAACCTGCGCCTCCAAAGGAGAACAGATTTCTAATCTGTCGCCGTAACCACTTGGCTATAGCGCCTTGGAAACCCCTTTTGCAACATCATCTAACTGTTAGATATGCTCCCAGACTTGTCCTCGTAAAATACAAGTCCCACCCGAGTACACAATGCACGTCAATATTCATAGCTTGCCCTTGATCTGCGAGGGTTCCCTAACATGAGCAATGACCTTCCCCCATGTTTTCCTCTGCTCGATGGCGACAAGCCCATCCGCCACCTTGTCCAGCGAGAACGTCTCCGGGTAGACCACGGCCTTAGCACGCCCGGACGAGAAGAGTCTGGCACAGAAAGACTGTCAGAAGCGGCCCACGTCGACGGAATGGGATTGTGAGGGGCACTCACTCCAGCAGCGCCTTCCAAACCACCGGAATGCGCTCCGGCTCGAGCTCTGCAAGACCATGTTAGTGTCAGTCTGATCGCGACTCGAGTACTATCGGGTAGTACGTACTGGTGTACGCGCCCCAGTGAATGCCCGTGATGGCGATGTTCTTGAGCAGCACCAGGTTCAGGGGGAGCTGTTCGAATTTCACGACCAGTCAGTGCTAGTGCTCGCGTCGGGGACGAGAACCCGAGATGTCTCGCCTTCTCGATCTCCCCCGCCGCAAACCCGACTACGATCGCTCGGCCCTTCCACGCAATGCACTTCAGCGAATCTGAGGAGACAATCGATCAGCAGGCCCATAAATATATGCGAGGAATGCGCATACCTCGGATGAGACCCACCGGGTCGTAAACCACATCGACACCCTTGCCCCCCGTGATCTTGAGCACCTCCTTCTGCCAGCCCTCCTTCGAGTAGTTGACACCGTAATCCGCGCCGCCCAATTTAACAGACACGTCTATCTTCGCCTGTGACCCCGCCGCCGCGATGACCTTCGCTCCCAGTGCTAAGTATACGAGACGTGTTGAGCGACGCTCACTTCCACGCAGGCACAGGAACAAAGCTAGACCCGCACTTACCTTTTGCGAGCTGCACAGCGGCAATGCCGACCCCGCCCGCGGATGCGGTCACCAACACCCACTCGCCTATCCCGCACGAGCCAGTCCATGTCCATCAACCACAACACGCACTGCAGCTCGGGACGCAAGCTTACCAGCCTTCAGCTCCGCGCGCCCGACCAACGCCTCGTAGCTCGTCGGCCAAGTCACGTACAGCCCTGCGTCCCCCCCACTCGCATGAGCTGCCCAGTCTGAATCCCCCCGCCCCCACACGATCAGATCATACGACACGCGACGACGCACCTGCCCCCTGGTCGAACGTCATGTTGTCGGGCAGCGCGACCAACGCCTGCCACGGCGCGGCGACCTTCTCCCCATACGCGCCCTGCGCCGCGCCGAACACCCTGTCCCCCCGCCTGAACGGGCACCCGTCCGGGATCGGCGAGTCCGCCGCGATCGTCCCCGCGAGCTCGCTCCCGAGCACGAATGGCCGCGGGGGCTGGAGCTGGTACTTGCCCTGCGCCTGCAGCAGCTGCGCCCAATGTCGTCCGTTAGCGAAGCATCCCCTACAGACACAGACATGGACT
>AYKW01000006.1:110752-238764 GCA_002760635.1 Ganoderma sinense ZZ0214-1
GGGGGGGGAGGGCGGACTCACGTCGAAGTAGTTCAGGCCCGCGCTGTAGACGTCGACGAGGACCTCTCCGGGCTTGGCCTTGGGCTCGGGCGCATCGTGGGTGATAGGGATGTTGGAGGGGTGGGCGTAGTCCGTTACGACGAGAGCGCGCATGCTGCCTGGAGTATGTCGTAGACTGTGGATGTTTTGAGATTATCCTAGGGGCGCAATACCGCAGCCAAGGGGCAAGGAAGAAGGGGGATCACAGGAGAAGGAGGGTCGCCATTCGCGCCGCGGCTGAGGAGGATTGTGGGGTGCGCTATTGCTGGTCATCGGACCGCACTTCGGTCTCTTCCAACTCCGGATCCCGAGCGTCCGGCGACGATACCGGGTACCTTACCCCGCGGGGAAGACATCATCTTGATCTTTTCCAACGACTCGCCCTTGCAAGCTCAATCTTGCGTCCAATGGCAATGGACATTAGCAACATCACGAAAAAGGAGTGGTAAAAAGAAATATTTGTGCGTGTAGTACATGTACATTGCGTGTGATTCGTGATTCGTGATTCTACGTAGCGGGGGCCGGGATTCACAGCGAGACGATTCAGACGGACATTACGAAGAGTTCTACTCATGCCTATGCCTATGCGAAACCGAAGCCCTCTCCTCCCTCGTTGATGGCGAGCAGCAGCTGCTGGCGGAGCATCTCGTACGACGAGTACTGCGGAAGATCGATCTGGTTGAAGCCTGTGGCGAAGAGATGTCCATGTCAGCCAAAATGAAGATGATCCCCGAGGAGCACTGTAACTGTAACTCGGATGGGGACTTACAAGTGTGTGCCTGTGGGAGACGGTCGGTGTCGCCATATGCCTTGTGTATCGAGAAGCGTTGAGTGCCTTGCACGCCCTGGAGCTCGACGAAGCCGCCGAGCGGTACGCGCGAGGTGCCCGTCGCGAAGCTGAGCACCTTCGCGCGCTCCTCGCGGTTGAACGACTTGAGTGCGCGCCAGAACCAAACGATGACGGGGTCGGAGCTCGTGTAGCCGTTGTACTCCGTCGCGGACCTCCACTCGTCGACGTCGATGTCGGGCGTGCCGGAGATGAGCAACTCCAGCTCCTGCTCGTTGAACTGTGGTAAGGAGGTAAGTAGCAGCCCAAGATAAAGCAACGGTGGGAGAGCTTACAATCGAGACGAGGTCCTTGGGGATGATCTCGTAGAACCCGGCGAGCAAAGACTCGATCTGCTCCTTGATGGACGAGTACAACCGGTAGTTGGCAGACAGCTGCACGAACTCCTTCCTGTTCTCCTGGGTGACGGGGATCGTCGCACCTCCTTCCTTCAGCTCGACAAGCTTCGTCACACCGAACTGTATGAGGTGAAGTGATCAGCAATCGCGCGCAAAGAATAAAACAAACAAACACAATCAACGTACTTCGTCTGCCTCCACGCTAAAGTTGAGATCAAGCGGGCTCGGGTCGTTCTCGAGGATCCAGCACAGAGAATTGTAGTACTCGGGGTCCACCCACTCGACGTCCTTGTAGTCGACCTGCTTGCACAGCAGCTGCCTGTACAAGCTGCGCGCGAAGTACGCATCCAGCAGGCGGCCGTCATAGATCGCTTTCCCGATCACGCGGCCCACGAACTTGAAGAACGACAGGTGCTCCGGGTTGACCCACGAGGCGCGGTTTGGCTGGTACGTGAGCTTGTCTGCCGCGCACGGCTGGAAGAGGGCGTAGTTGGGGTCGAACATCTGGCGGGCGAGGATCTGGAACCACTCGCGGGTGACGCCACCTGCGTCGACACCCTCCTCATCGTAGAACCTGACGCTCAGCTTGCCGTACTTGATCTGCTCGCCCGTCTTGCGCTGTAGGTACTGGAAGCTGTCCTCGAAGACGCGTTGGCGGCGGACGTTCAGCTGAAGTGTCCCGTGGTGCTCGCGGTTGTGTGGTCGACGGTGCAACTGCTGGTTGAAGTAGTTCCGCTTGTTGTCGAAGTCGAGGACACGAGGGTTATGGACAAGAAGAGAGAACGAGCCGCTCATTAGGGACGGGTTGTTGCGGACCATAAGGTTGAGGACTTTGCGGTGAGCATCAGTGAAGGTGACGAAGAGATCCTCCATAGATTCGCGAGCACTGGTCGGGGATCGTGGTGATGTGGAGGCACGAAGGGCGCGAACCGCCGCGCCAGACGTAGTCTTCGGGCCGACGTATTTGCAGACCACCATGAGCGATTCGATGAGCGGGAGGAGAACGGTAGCGATGTGCTCCATCTCAGGCTTCTCCTCGATGATGGATAGACAATCGCCGAGTCGCCTCCAAAGTGTCGAGAAGCGGAAGCTCTCGTATATACCCTGGACCTTCTCGATATCGGCCTCTGTGGAGTTTCCGGACGTCTTTGGGGAGTACATATAGTCGATCGTCTTCAGTACACGAAGGAGTTTGGCCTGATCCGAGGAAGCGGAGGAAAATTTCGCTGCGATGGTGGTAGCCAAGGCGTCGGGTTGGGCGTCAGCGTCCCGAAGAGCGATTGCGAGCTCGTCCAGAGCAGTATACAAGCTCTGACCAAACTCTTGAGCCCGCGAACGTAACTCAGAGGCGACGACTTCTCTAGCGTCAGGGATATAGGAGAGATGTTGAATGAGCGACAAGCTCTGCATGAAGGTCCGTCCCGAGCACTCTCCCGCGGTCAGGACGTTGACGATCAACCGCAGCACATGGTGGGGGATATGGGGTGGGTTAGCGAGCAAGACCTTTTCCTCAACGGTGGCTGGCGGTTTGGGAGGCGCTCCAGGTTGAGCAGTAGAAGGTGCTGGCGCCTGTGCAGATGGAGGAGCTGGCGCCGCGACGTCGGTACCTATGAAGGGTTAGAAGATGATCCACGAACAGCTGTGTCGATGCTTACCTTCGGCTGGTTGAGTGTCCGCGACAGGTTGCGTTGTCGCAGGTGGTTGCGCAGACGGAGCCGACGATGTACCTGTAGTACTGCTCTCTGCGTTCTCTGTCTTCTTAATGTCCTTCAAGCTAGCAAGCGGTCGCGTAACTGTAGCGAGCAGACCAACGACAGACTCGACGATGGAGGGGGTTCGGAGGATGGATGGACGATCCAGGAGACTTAGGAGGAGGACGATGGGGTAGTGCGTTTGCGGGGCTTGCTTCTCCTTGCCCTTACCCTTCTTCGATGAGCTGCGGCGGAGACCTATTGGGAGCTCATGCTCGGTGAGGAAAAACAGGGAAGACAGCTCGTTAGAGCTGACGATGTAGGTGAGTGACTCCAGACAACGTTGGACGATGAGTTCCGGCACGACATCATTCTGGGGGAGGGAAAGAGACCCAAAGTAGTCCGTGGAGACCCGCTGCTTCCCGATCGCCTTCGGTGTCTGAGGAGCGGTAGGCTTGGAGTGCCGGACAGACATCTGCGCAAAGCTCTTGTCGATAGACGCGAGGTCGCCCGAACCATCCTGCAAGATGCTGAGCAGGAGGTTGAACAAGTCGGTGCGAGACTTCGCATTCTCGCACAGGTTCACGAGCACTTTATAGAGGAGGTTCTTCTTCAGAATGTGGGGATAGAACAGAAGTCGAACCAGAGCCGCTAGCGCAGACTTGTCGAGAAGTTGGATGGCGTCACGGGGTTGGGGAACCTTGGCAGCTTGAGAGGCTTGATGGGGGGCTCCTGGTGCGGGGGCCTGCCCGGGAGCAACATGACGAGGTCTCGCTGGTCGACCATGCTCCCGGTGGATGTTCGCCTCCGCGATCATGTGTGAAGGAAGACTCTGAATGAAGACATCATCCGAATCCATCAACACTACCTGACGGAGTTGAGGATCCAAACTGGCAATGAAGTCAGCAGGATCGATCTCGATGGGGCCTCCTTGCTGCGCTGCTTGTTCGACCCGCGTACGTTGAGCTCGTTCGGCGGCCTCCTGCTGAATGATCTCAGCACGAATATCTGGGGGAAGAGCATCTAAGAACTCGGCGCTGATCTGCGAGTCTGCAGGTCTCTCGAGCTGAGCAGCGCGCTGGTCTCGTACGTGTTGGTTGAGCACCTCCTCCCGCATCTCATCTGGAAGTGCCTCCAGGAACGTCGGATCGATACCTGTGTCCGTGATATCGACGGGTTCGCCATGGATCAAGACCGTAATCCTTTCTTGTGCAGGGGCAGGGGCATCTTCCTGATGGGCAGAAGACTCCGCATTTTCAGGTCCATTCTCCGGAGCTGGGGCCGCAGGGCTTGTCGACGATTCATCAGCCATCTCCACGTCTGTATCGGCGGTGACGCTAGCTTCTTGTGCAGCGGCCGCATTGGCCTCGGCCTCAGCAGCAGCTTGGGTCGCAACCTCCGCAGCTCTCGCTTCCTCCTCTCGTTTAGCTTTCTCGGCCGCCTCGACAGCCTCCTGCTCCTTCTTGGCAGCCTCCTCAGCGGCACGGGCCTGTTCTTCGCGAATACGCTCCTGTTCACGTTCCTCGGCCTCCTTGGCTTTCTTGTGTGCTTCAACTGCAGCTGGTAGAAGCGTGAGGATGACGTGGTTGTGCAGCTTGGTCAACCGCGTCTGCTCAAATTTTCCATGAAGCATCTTGGCTTCCTCTGCCCACCGCTGAACAGTGAGGAGAGGCTCCAATGACCGACCTTCAGAACGCCCGTCAGTCGGACGAGGGGCTCGTTCAAGGCGAATGGACGCCGAGATAGCGCCGGCACGGCCGTTGCGCTGGAATGTTCCCAAGATGCCGGCGGGAACATTGATGTGCAACGCTTCGTGGCCCAGCGTACGACCATGAATGAGCATTTGCTGTAGGAGTTGCGTCGCGCCCTCACCCAAGGCTTGGTCGAGACCCGGGGGGAGGTCGATTCCGGCACCGGCTAGGAGGCCGCGATTACCGCGTCGGGAAGATCTTGCTTGCGCAGACCGAGCGGCGTGGGTAGCAGGGTCCAAGAGCAGGGGGTGTGTGACATTCTCTCCAGAAGGCGGTGGGGGGTTGCGTGGTCTTCCAAAGATCTCCAGGTCATCGTCTCCTAAACACACAAGGCGTCAGCAAGCATAGACGACGATTCCGAGGTAGGGATCTTACCTGCTCCTCGACGGCGCGTTGAGCGGACCGCGCCCGTCCAAACAACGGGCTCGCCATCGGGAACGCCACCAAGGCCGGCAGCAAAGGTACCCCCCAGCGCGTTAGCAAAATTGGCGGCGAAGTTAAGTAGGTTCGGCGCGTTGTGGACTTCGTCAATTAGACCAAGCTCATCTGCAAATCTGAGGGATGAAAGTGTCAGAACACCCGGTGTTATAGCCTAACTTGAGCCTGACTCACTCTTCCCCCTCCGAAATTACATCACCTTCATCGTCCATGTCCATCGGCGCCATGGGCATATCTTAATTACTGACGTCAATAAAAGCCAGGCAGAAACACATAATACGAACCTCCAGCTTCGTCTTCGTCGCCCTCGTCGGCGCCCTCATCGGCATCACCCTCGCCAACCGCAATGTCCTAGCAAATGATTAGAAAAAGTACAGCCTTGCATAGCCGGTACTCACCTGCCACATAACCTCTTCGCCCTCATCTTCTTCCTCTTCATCTGCCTCTTCCTCGACAGGCTCGCCCTCGTTCTCAACCAAGCCTTCTTCATCCTCGTCCTCTTCGTCATGCCACCCTTCTTCCGACTCGCCAGTTCCATCCTCAAGATCCTCTTCGACGTCCTCCTCGTCTGTAGCTGACGTATCCTCGCTGCCGGTTTCATCGCCAAAGTCCATCTCCACATCATCGTCCTCGTCATCTTCGCCTTCTTCATCCATGTCGTCTTCATCACCGTAATGGACATCTTCCATCTCCTGCACAAGCTTTCAGTTTCATGAAATCACCAACAGAAAGGATACTTACACCGCCAAACCTATGAAGATTACAGATGGTCAGCATTAAGTCAGGATCAGAACGAGATGAAACGCGTACAATCCCAAGGACGAGTTACGGTAGACGTGGCTGGCCTCCTCGTTCTCCGGACCCTCGGTCTCGTCTTCGCCTTCCTCGTCTTCTTCTGAGACATCGGACTCGGATGTCTCTACTTTCTCTTCGACAAGCTCCTTGTTCTTGTCAGAGACGCGGCTCATCTTCATCGCAATTTTGGTGCTATAATACCCATATTAGTAGGGGGTGTCATACACACTTAGAAACAACGTACAGGTGCTCCAGCGGACGTAACACCGACGATACAACGTTGCGAATGTTCGGGTAGTTGAGGTCGACTTCCGAGAGGACATTGGTCAGAGTCGCTACGAAGTTCTTCTCGAGCATGATCTTGGCAACGTGAGTCGGCGCCTCGTCGCCCGCCTTCTTGCCGCTTGCATTGAACCGTACGGTCAGCAAGCGATGACAAAGATCCGAGAGGGCAAGCAGACGGCTGTAGCGGGCCTCGGGACTGTCAGACGATGGGAGGTCCTTGAGCGCACGACTAACGGCCTCGAGAACAAACTTGCGAACAGAAACGAGGTCCGTCGGGACATCTTTAATGTCCTGCATCGTCATCGTGTCGACGCAAAGCGCGACGATGACCGACATGGCCCAGTTACACAACGTGATCTGTTTGCGTGCCTCTGAGGGAGGCTGAGGGTTGATGGTGCCAAACGTCATGAGGTCGGAGAGGAGGAACTGGATCGCGGCCGTCCGATGCTTGACACCGCTGTCCTTGGCAGGCGTCTGGTTCCGCTTCTTGGGCGTGTACGAAAGAAAGGCGATCTTGCAGCTCTCGTAGGAGAAAAGAAGCTCTGTCAAGACTTGCATGATGAAGCACGGATAGGTGTAGTCGGGCGGTTCCTGAGGCGCCTTGGGTTCCGGCTCCGTTGCCGACGGCGCACCCTCTGCCCGGGACTCGCTGCTTACAGGCGTATCAGATGAAGGCGGCTTCGGAGTGTCCCCAGGGGCAGGACCTGTTGAACTCTCAAGAGCTATGTCAGTCTTGACGGTCTTCATGAGTTCGCCGATGAGGTAGTGGATAAGACCCTCGGTGGAGTCGGCAGGAGCACTGGAAGCGGGCTGTGATTGCGGCTCGTCAACCTGCATCTCGTTGGTCTTGTCACCACTTGACGTCGCAGATTGTGAGGCGGGGCTGGGCGTGGTCTCACGCTTCAAGCTGATCATCTTCATAGAAGAGTACGGTTGAGACAGCTGACAGAGGTCCTCGGTAACCTTGACGAAAGCCTGCGGGTCGCGAAGAGCGGCAGAGTTGCAACCAGAGACGAAAGCACCGATATCGACAACACGGGTCCGGGGGTGAGAAAAGAAGCGCTTCACCTCCTGGCGCATGACGTGCTGGAGAGTGTTCTGGTTCTCGACAACATGACGCACAATGATGGCGATGTAAGACTGGATCCCGGTGGCGCTCTGAGTGCCGGAGGAAACACGCAGGTACTGGAAGAGGGAAGAAACGCCGTTACGCTTCACGAAGGCCTCTGCGATGTTCCCATCCCGGGTCAAGAGGACGATCAACCTAAGGACAGAGATGAGCTCGTCCTTGGGTAGTGTCGGGACGCCGAGAAGGCGCATGGAGAACTCGAAGAGCGTGGTCCGGGCTTCAGCGTAACGCGGGCCCTGAGCGATCGGCTCGCGATTGATCGGCTCGTCTTCCTTTGGCAGGGTAACTGAACGAGGAGAGTCTCCGAGGACCAGGAGAGATTCGATGACGAGCAGCTGCGCAGGCAACCACTTGGGAATGGTAGGCTGGCCACCCTCGCCGGGGTTGGAAAGCAGCAGAGAGACGAGGACGTTCATGAGGTTCTCTGCCTCCTTCTCTTGCATTTGAGCAGCAGGAGACGTGGGTTCGCCGAGGACCAAGGCGAGAAGATGGCATCGGACAGAGAGGGGTTGTTCTTGAACGTCGTATGCGGACTGTGAGAACGCCTGGATGTCGTCGATAAGGGCCTTTACGGCCTGCGTACGATACTCGCTCGAAGGCCCGATGAACACCTTCTGCACGTCGAAGACAAGCGACGAGTGCTCATCGACCAGACCCAGGACGCGGCGGCCAATACCTTCCTTGAGAGGCTCCCGTGCCGCGTTAAGCTCCTTGGCCCATTCTTCAGAGGTCTTTCCAGGAGGGGCGGGTGGCTCCTCGACAGCAGGTACTACAGACGCTTCTTGATCCGCTGTTGTCGAAGCTCCATCGCCCATCGCCTCTTCAGTCGCCTCTTCAGTCGCAGTCTCTGATGTCCCTCCGGTAGCAGCCTGTGCTGGAGCATCTTCATGAGCGTCGGCTGGCACATCGCCCACTACTGTCGGTCCAGCCTCAGGAGCGTCTGCTTGGATAGCATCCTCTTGGCCTCCAGCAGCAGCGACAACGGCAGCAGCCTCGCCCTCACCTTCACCATCACCCTCATCGTCCTCGTCCCCATCCTCAGCAGGAATAGGTGCTGCCTCGGGTACAGGATCGGGGTCAGGCGGGAACGGGTAGGGGTGCGAGAGGAGCAGCTCCGTCGCCGCGTTCACGTTATTACGGGTCCTCACCAACGCACGCTCGGCAGCAGATCGCGGGAAACCCATGTCCGTCAGCTGGCGGATGCCATTCTCGTCGGGGGTCGCCATCGCGGGAATACGAGGGATGCCAATAGCGCCACCACCCAAGATGGAAGCTGACGTCTGCACGTCCTTGATCTCTTCGTTCTCGGCGTTGAGAAGCTCCATGACGATGTGTACGACAAGCTTGCTGACTCCGATCGGTGCCGATGGAAGCCACTCTGCTTCCCAGATAGAGCGGACAACTGGCAAGGAGGTTGCGCGCATGCGGACGAGGAAGTTGTGAGGCTCGAAGTAATCAGCATCGGTGTCCTTCTTGTCCGTGGTGAGTGCGAGAGGCGTCTGGGCGGACTCGAAGAGTGGCCTTGCCGAGATGAGGGGTTGGATGAGCCCAAGGGCCACCCTCAAGCCGGTGAACGCATGGGAGAGCTCTTGCTTGGTAGCTTCCGTCCTCTGCTCAGCGTTGACCTTGCTGATCATCTCGATGGAGTTGACAAACTCGCGGCAGAGGCCGAAGAGAGCATCCAGACCTCCCAGCCGCACAAAGGCGACCAAGAGCATAGTGTGCAATGTCTTCTGTGAAGGTCGCTCTGTAAAGACGTTAGGACGGGGCCCGAGAAAAGCGTCCTGTAAACTTACCATCGACGAGAAGGATGGCCGTGGCGTTGAGCATGGACGTGTAATACGCGAAAAGAGCCAACTTGTCGCCTGGAGCAAGGAGTCAGGTACCCTAACGCACTCTTAAATTCCTTCTGCACTCACTAAACGGTTTCTGCTCGAGATGCTTGACGAGAACTTCCGCGATGATACCTGCTGCCTCCTTGATCTTCTGCTTCTGCGACGTATCGCTACTCCGACGGGTCTGGAACAATCGCACGATCGCTATAAAGCTGAGTTAAGCACCACACTCAATGTCACGCCCAGGCCGTCACTTACATTGGAAGAACGGTGCCAGCGCGCTGGGGATCTGGCTGACGAGATGCTTGAGGCTCTTCGCGTTCTTGTCTCGGGGCTGGTCCTCCTTCTTCGCTGCCGCATGAGGTGTAGTCGTCGAGGTTGATGGCTCAGTGGGGGCAGGTCCGTTCGCAGCACTTACTGGAGCAGCGCCGTTAGCAGCGCCGGTCGATGACGACGCCCCGTTTGCTGTGCTGGGCGACGAGGCGTTCGCCCTACCAGAGGTTGTCGAAGACGTTAGTTCCTGAACTGCCGCATTGGTCGATCCGAGGAGGCTCGACAGCAGATCGTGCGATGGTGTGAAGTCGATCCCGCGGGAAGAAAGGACAATCTTGAGGACGATATTCTCCCAGACGCACGCACGGTGCAAGGCACCGAGATCTTGGAGCGGATTCGGCGAGCGAGTAAGCAAGGATTGGAGCAACGTTTGTGTCGCGCGACCGTGAGAGTAGCCTGCTGTTGCGTAGATGTCGGAGAGCAGGGAGGTACGAGTGTGGAGCGTGATGAGCTTGCGGAACTTCGCGTTTGCCTTCTCCTCTTCTTCACCGCCTATTGAGAACTCATCAATATGCAGGAAACCCGAAAAAATGGCAAGGGTGAACGTACTACTGAATTCGATCATGTTCATCAACTTAGGCTGCTCATCCATCGTCTCCCAAAAGTCTTTGCAATCTTCCAGCGAGTCCTGCACCAACTTTACGAGGTACGTAAGCGTCTCGGTCGTGGCCGCTTCCGCCATCGTACGGACGACCTGAACGAGCGAATCCGACGCAACACTGTTCGCGAAGTCGTACGGGAGGCAGGGGAGAGTAGTCAGCTTGGCCAAACGGTCGAGACCCTCTGTGTCCGCTACAAAGTCACGGCAGTGGGGCACATGCTGGAAGAAGCCTTCGAGGAACTGCGCAACAGTCAGTAAGACATAACCGGAACCGAAAGAATGGCTGTTTTACCTTGCCAAACACGTCGATGTAAGAGATGATGATGTTGTCGTGTGACCTCCCCCAGAAGTCGTCCCGGTGGCTAGACTGCTCGGCAGAGGGCTGAGGTTCGGAACGCGACGCCGCTGGCTCTGACGACGGGGCGACTGGGTCGACCTCCATGGCCACAGTCTCCTCTGCACCATCGGCTGCCGCGGGAGCGGGAGTAGGTGTCTGCGGCTGGAGACGGTACCAAAGCTTGATGTCGTCTGGCACGATGTAACTAGTTCCGAGCTCCTCAATCCGCGCCATGGTCGTTTTGATTGCAGAAAACACCTTGTCCTTCAGCGTCGGATGGTGTCGAATAAGCTCCTCGACAGAAGTACCGATCAGAACGGCATTCTCTTTCTCCTGGAGAACGCGCTGATGGTCCTCAGACGTGAAGATCGAGAACAAACTCGGAATCGTGTCCGGACGGGCAGTCAGTTGATCCTGACCCGCTTGGTTGAGACAGAGCGCACCGAGTGCGTTCGGCAAGGACTGAATGACTTCGATGACGGGCTCGAGACCCTTCTCAATGATACCGTAGAACACCTCCGGGAGACCCGCCTCCTGAATGACTGGGAGACACGTTGGCTCATTGTGGACGAAGATTGCCATGATGTTGATTGCTGTATACAATATCGCATTAGCAGGCCTAAATACGTATCTGCTAAGCAACGCATACCGAGAGCAAGAGCACTGGGGCCAAATATAGCGCGGTGCTGCATGATCTTCTTCACGGACTTCAACAACGACGAGTCAAGCAAACCGCGAAGGCCCTCTGCAGTCCCCGAGGATTGCATCATGCGGTGAACAGAACGCAAGGTGTGTTTCAGTACTGCCGTTCGGGCGACCGAGAGCTTGCCTGTCGAGCAAGTAAGCCGTCGAGTTAACAACGAGAGAAGGGGTGACATGCCATATGATGCAACAAGGCCATCTGGTGTGTCCTCAACAGCATGTTCCTCGATGTCGAAGTTGACTTCGTGCTACATTGCACGGTGAGCTAAGGCAAACAATGACTGAAGGAAAACCCTACCTCGATACGGTCGACGAGGATCTCGACACCACGCGCATTGCAGAACAGCGTGAACGCGTTAGTGTAACCGTACAAGACATTGTCGAGCAACTGCATGGTCTTCGACACAAGGTACAGACGATTGGGCAGTCGGTTCTCAATCGCCTGGATGAGAATCGGCACCAAGCCCGCGCCGACGATCATGTTACCGCCAGAGGCGTGCGTCGCAAGGAAGGTGATGAACGAGAAAAGAGCCTCTACAAACGCTTGGGGTAGTGTCGAGGTGGGTTGGGCGATGTCTGAGACAGTTTTGCGCAGTAGGGCCATGAGGATACCGTGGTTAACCCCAGCGTTGACGGCCGTGAGGACATCCTGGATCTTCGACCGGTATCGAGACATGGCATCGAGAGCGGCGACGGCACCCGTCTGCACCTGGATATCCACACCTCGGTCGAGCTGTAACAGCTCCGCAATGTGCGTAATCAGGTCAGGCTCATACAAAAATAGAGACGACTGCGCCTGTGAGTCCGAGTGGGTGTGACCAAAGATCGCAGTGGCGAGCAGACGGACTACCACGAGTTTCTCGCGGTCGCCTGAGTGGGCGTTTGTCAACGCCTGTGCCCCACGAATGCGCATCAACAGCTCAAACTTCTCGTTGTCTGGCACGTTGTGTGCCTCAATCGTGTCCGCGAGAATATCCATCGCAGACTTGCTCTCGATCGTCTTGTTGTCGATGTGAATCGTAACAGCACCCGAGGATGTGGATGCGGGGGCGGAAGCCGCAGCCGCCGAGGAAGGTTTCCGTGGTGTCTGAACGGCCGAACCGAACACATCACCTTCTGTCCCAGTTTCCTTCTTCTCATCCTTTCCTGTTGCATTCGAGGCCGCTTGTCGGTAGAACACGAAGTTGACCTCTCGCGCTTCAGTCGGAAGAGCCTCTACCTGCGCCCGTCCCTTCTCGGTCCCTAAGTCCACGAGGTTGATATCGTATTCGCGGAGGTTCGGCCAGCGTTTAGCCAATGAGGTGAGGCGTGGTGTGGAGATGCTGAGGGCATGTGATACTGCAGGTTGAGATGAATATTGCTGGGCTGGACGCAATAGGAGGTTCAACGCGAGAATGAGGATGTCAAGGTCGGAGGAGAACATGAAGCTGTTCAAACGCTGTATGCAATAAATAAAACAACGTCAATGTTGAACGAAGCGATCACAGGGCGAAGGGAAATGGGCCCCGGTGAATGTGCTCCTATAAGGAACAGAAACAATGGACGTACGTCGTAGGAGTTGAATGTCTTCCTATTCGTCGAGTTCTCCAATAGGAGGCGCTCGAACCGCAGGATCTCGCACACGGTCTTCTTCGTGAGCGGCGTGAAGACGTTCACTTGAAGGTTGTCGATGTCGTAGTCGCGGATCGCCTCCTCGAGGATCCCGTCGAACTTGTTCAGGACCTTGATCCACGCGTTCAGGTCCGACCGCGGCCACTTCCACGACTCGATCTCGGCAAGCACTTCATGTAGGTCGTCGTTGGGAGTGTCCAGGAGTTTGTTGATGAGTTCCGCCACCTGGGGTAGCTGCTTCGGAGGTGGGTGAATGCTCATAGGGCCCGTGCGCGAAAAACACATACCGGAGCGACTGCTCGCTTTGATTTGTGCAAGATCCGCATCTTCCACAACGGAGATACGGCTGATGTGGGCTTTTGTGTCTCCTCCGGCCTCGAGGGTGTAGCAGGGGGATAAGAGGGAGGATGCGCTGCAGAGCACGGTGGCGGGAGGGTGGAGAGTCGCTTACGCGGTGTGCTCGCCCTCCTCGCCCGGATTACGACTGCTTTCCCACGATTAGTCACGCTTAACATCATAACCTTCCCCGTAACGTTCCCACGAATAGAATCCCCTCCATTTCGACTGGACGCGTCCCAGACGCGTCTCGTCGCGTATCCCCTCCATCATCATCCACATCTTCGACGCGTCTCACGACGAGCACCCCCATCTCCACCGATAGTTGCGACGATTACGATGGGCAAGCGCAAAGCTGAGGCATCCTCGAGCGACGAAGAAGATGATGTTCTTCTCTCCGTGCCCGCCAGCTCCCCTGAACGACCCCTCCAGACCGCTCGCCGAAGCGGCAAGAAAGCGAAGGTTTGTCTATTGTTGTCGTGTCCGAACATGACCACCCATCGGATTTCTTTCAGTCTAAGGCAGATTCAGACGGTGAAAGTGAGGGGGAAGAGGAGAAACCGGTCAAGAAGTCGAAGGCTAAGGCTAAGGAGAAGGTAAAGGCCGCCAAACCTCCTGTATGTCTGTCTCTGCCTCTACCCGCAAATGCTATGTCTGAACACGTTTAACCTAGTCTATTAAGAAGCCCAAAATCCCTGCACTAAACGAAGATACAGACGAGGTCAAGACCGGAGTGACAGACGAGGGCGACCGGTTTGTAGACCTGGGCAAGAAGAAGAGGGCGACCGTGAGGATGTTCAAGGGTGCGTTTCTTTGCCTGACCACCTCGCACAATATAGATAACGTACCTCTATTTGATGCAGGGAGCAAGCTTCTCGATATCCGGGAATTCTACGGCGATGAAGATGACCTCAAACCGGGGAAGAAGGGCATTTCGATCAACCAAGAACAGGTTCGTCCTACCGCAGCACACATCGCCTTCCCCTTACCTTCAATTAACGTTTTCATCTGATAGTGGGAGGCCCTCAAGAAGAGCAGCGACGTTATTGATTTGTTCTTCGCGCGACTGAAGAGTTAAAGATATCTCCCCGACTCCTATCGCCCGCGGCCGCTTTCGCGTTTTCATCAGTTTCAACCCGTGTTTGTCTTCTGTATAAAATCCAACTGTATCTTCACTAGTCTAAGTGTATTATAATCATCTACAATCTCCAAGCGTCGACATCCCAATCCCACAATATATCATGCAAGACCAGCAGCGGCCTTGTGCGCGCCCTGCAACCCGCCTACTGTAAACAGCCCACGCACCCAGGCCTTCACGACAACCATCTGTGCGCTGGTGTCCATCCACCACTCGACAAGCTCTAGAGAGCGGTACATCTTCTCATAATGCCTATAATATCCCGAAACTCTTCAATAAAACGCTCATTGAGGCATGAAGGTTTCATACGCACCACCAGACCACGAAGTAATCCCACAGCAAGCCCAACGACATTCCCGACAGGCCCTTCCCCCTTATCTCCGACACCAGCCTCTGGCTCTCGTCCAGCCAGACCGCGAACGTGCAGTACTTCGCCGTAATCAAGAAGATCCGGATCTAACAACGAACACCGTCATCAGCCGCGGCCCTTCGACCGAGTTCTCCTTCTCCTGCAGCACTTGGTTGCACACTCACATTCGCATGCGTCGTCGCCAGCGCGCGGTCCAGACTCCGCGTGAGGTCGTTCAGCTTGAGCACCATGAGCACCCTCCTCGGCACGCGCCTCAGCACGTTGAACACCGACAGCAGCAGCCCCTCCTGCCGCACGACCGCGTTCCGGATCGCCTCCATCTCCTCCTCCGTCTGCACCGACAGGTCGACCATGCTCCGCCCGCGATACTCCCCGAGCCCGCCCTCCGTGCCGCCCTCCAGCGCCGCGCGGCCAGTGATCGCCGCCTCGAACACCGGGTACTGGCGGCAGCGAAAGCGAAGTCGGGGGCATGTCAGAGAGGAGATAGCATAAATAGGAACGCATGCGACTCACGAGGTCCTCGTCGATGTTCCCGACCAGCTTCGCGAACTTCTTGCGGTCCGCGATGACCTCCTCGGACGCCGGCGCGATGAGCGCGAGCCACCACTTGCTGTAGTTGATCCGCAGCGCCGTGTCGAGGTCGAAGTACAGGCCGTGGTCGAGCAGCACGATCTCAAAGTTGTACGGCGACTTCGAGTCGGGCCGCGTCGGCCGTATGAGCAAGTTTCCTGGGTGCGGGTCCTACGGTAGCAGATTAAGAGCGTGTTCTTTCCCGGGTCGGGAAGAGCTGGTACTGGTACTTACAGCGTGGAACCATCCGTTGATGTGCACCATCTGGCTGAATATGCGCGCGAGCTCCAGCGCCACCTTGTTCCGGTCGATGTTGTGGTCCGACAGGTACACCAGGTCGTCTACCCGACCTCCCTGGATGTACTCCATCACCAGGATCCGTTTCCTCGCCTCCTTGACCTCGGCTGCGAGCCAACATAAGAGCGACTCCGCACGCAATGCCCACGAAAGCGCACTCACGGATATACAACGACGTCCGGATGTTCGCAAAGTCCGCCGCGGCCCTTTCCGCGTTCCGCTGCTCGTGCACAAAGTCCATCTCCTTCGGCAGGTTCTCCCGCATCTCCTCCCCGAGCCACGTAAACTCGAACTCCGGGAACAAGTGCTTGATCCACCCTGCAACGTTAACATGCGCGAACACCCGCCCCCGTGTCAATATTGTCCAGCCCCGGCCTTCTCCTCCGTCCAGAAACGCACCTAAAGACACCTCGACCATCTCCATGTCGATCTCGCAGAACTCCTGCAGGTGCGGGTGCTGCAGCTTCACCGCGACCCTCTCCCCCGGCCCGCTCCCCTTGAGCCTGCCCACGTGCACCTGCGCGAGGCTCGCGACCCCGATCGGGCTCGGGTCGAACTCGTCGAAGTACTCCGGGATGGGCACGCCGATGTCCGACTGGAACATGCGCTCGAGGTCCGCGTACGCCGTCGGCTCGCACTGGTCCTGCAGCGGCCGCATCGTCCCCGTCCATTCGGGCGGGAGGACTGCGCTGCAGGACAAAACCGGTCAGCAGCTCGGACGCTATCAAGAGAGAGAGAAAGAGACAGAGAGGAGGGCGGAGGGAACTTACACGGACGCCATGTGCTGGCCGAGTTTGATGAAGATGCCTGGGTGCTTTCTTCAGTGTGGGCTGCAGGAAGGGAGGGCATCGAAAGAATGCATACGCACCTCCGTTAGCTAGCAGCGCTTTCAGCACCCTCTGTGCGCTGCGCGTGTGGCATTCCGAGTACGCCTTGAGCCGTGCCTCCTCCGAGTCGTACGTCTTCGCGAACACCATCTTGTAGTCAATTGCTCCGAGGGTCGCCGCCTCTACAACACCATCACACGACTTGAATCCTACTCCACACGTACACGGAGCAGCCACGTACCTGCTATCCTCGAGCACCGAACAACAGCGAGCGCCGTATGCCGGAAGGGCTGATTGTAGTTGTACGCCAGCACGCCCGCCCCTCCGAGCACCAGCAGGGTTGTGGGGACGACGAAAACCCACGAGTTCAATTTTGGCAGGGACGCCTTCGGCCTTGAGCTCGAAGCCTCCCCATTCGCATTCGTCGATATTGTACGGTAATTTTGGGCATAGTTGCACTTGAAGCTGAGTCTAGAGTTGAGTTTCGGTTTCCAGCGAAGGAGATGCGCGGAGGGGATGGGGCGAGGGACGTGGACGTGGAGTGCGCTGCACCGTCGTAATAGAGAGAACATGAACACCAGCACTTAGACTCGAGTCGCCCCGCGAGTGTGCCGCCAAAGCATAGGGTGTCCGTACCAGCGAGAAGGGCGACTTAGGTAGAGGCTAGAAACCAGAATCGCCGGGTACAGACAGGTTCGATCGAATCGGGCTCAGCAAGAACGCCGTTGCCGCGGGCCGGACGGTCCCGGACCTACCCACAGGCGCTTTCAGTCCGTCCGACCATTGGCAAGATCTACACTGTCCTCGTACCTATATGCATGCTGCACGGAGAGTGCGCGCGTCGGGGACAACAGATGAGTTAACGGGGTAGAAGGTGTAAAGAGTAGTAGGAACATGATGGAGGGGCAAAGAAAGAGGTGGGAGCGCGCATGGACGATGTTTCTCCGAGTCCATCTTATATATGCCGGGGCGACGGGTGGAGGGGCGGGATCGGAGGATAGTCGAAAGCGGAAGTGACGCATTTGGGGTAGGTGAACAAGCATTATGATAGAGCAAGAAGAAGAACGTAGGAACATGCTATATTGCAGTTTGACATTGTATCGAGCGCGCGCCGAGCGTAGTGGAACAAATGAAGCAAGTTCTCCGTCCGAATATACAACTTCGCAGCCGAACCGTAAATAGACCACCAAACGCTGACAATGGGGCCCAGATAGGACGAGTCCTGAACGGAGTTGAATATCCGTGAGTTCCTTGACGCAGTGCTGGTGTAACCACCGGTCTCATCATCATCCTTGTTCATGGAGCCGATAGTTCCCTCATAACCTCACTACCCACGCGTTTCAGAAAAGTATCGAATCCGTCAATCATATAATCGCTAACCTCATATCCAGGGTATACATTCCCAGAATGGTCCAATCCAAATAAATAGCCCGTCCCCCACACGCATACACCCAGCGTACAACCGTCACGATCCTGCCCCAGGCTCGGACGACCTCCCCCATCCCATCCCCCACCCCACCCCACCCCATCCCATCCCACATCATACTGCCAGCGGCCCCTCGACGATCTCGATCTCCGGCAGCTTCAGCGTGCTCTCCTTCGCGTTCCCGCTCCCCAGCCCCCACCGCGACCCCGAGTCGGCAGTAGTGGTGGGGTACGACCCCGCCGACGCCGAGTTGTCCGTCGTGAGCCCGGGCAGCGACATCACCTGCATCTGCGTGGACTTCCCCTGGAAGCGCATCGTCGTCATCTGCGTCGTCTGTCGGTCCCGGTCCCGGTCCCCGCGGCGCGACACCGCGCCGCTCTCGAAGTCGGCCGACGTCAGCCCGAGCGCGGACATCACGATGATCATCGTCGGCACGATGCCCTGCCAGCCAGCGTCAGCGTCGGTCAGAGCAAGAGCGAGTCGGAAGAAGGACGAAGGAGGAGGACGGAGGAAGAGGGAAGAGGGAAAAATGGACTGGATTTGGGGGGAAGGGGGAGGGGGGGACGCACCGTGAGCTGCGCGATGGGGTCGTAGACGATGTAGAACGCGTTGCTGCCGATGAAGTAGAGCGTGATCTCGACGAGGAGCGCCGCGCTGTATATCATCGCGGACTCGATCACGAGCACGAGCACCTTGGTGTACCGGAACTGCGACGACACGACGCCGCCGCTCTCGCGGGTGATGAACCTGCGTCCCCGCATGCAACTTGTAAGCGCAAGGTGCCATGTGTTACGGGAGCACCGACAGAACGCACCAGATCCGCGCAGCGATGAGGGTGGTGACGACGACGTTGGTAACGAGGGACAGGGAGAACAGGGAGCCGTTCCACCGCTCCAGTTCCTACACACACGACGCCCACAGCGGAGCAGGTCAGCATAAGTAGTAAAGTACTAACGTCGCGGAGTGCATTGGGCACTGCGGGGTGGAGAGGCTTACGTTCGCAAAGGCGCTATGGACCGTCTTTGCCTCCGCGAAGATGATGGCCTGTGCGAACCCACACACTGTACGTCATACTTATATGTCAGTGCGCAGACAACGAGCGACAGCGCGTGGGACTGTAACGCGCGCACCTGCGGAAGCAATAATGAGGAGGATGGGCACGACGCAGACCCGCCACTCGCCGCCCCACACATGCCAGCATCGCCATACCTGCCACACGTCAGCGTCTCATATTAGCATCGACACTGACATCAGACAGACAGACAGACAGACGGCCGACAAGGACAAGGAGGGCGACGCCTAAGTACGCACCACGATGCTGTCGCCGAGGATGGAGTTGACGGAGTGGATGGTGACCTTGGCCACGTTCGGCGGCGTGGAGACGTCCGAGAAGTACGCGCCGGGCCCCCCGGGCTGGTCGCGGAGGTCGATGAAGCCGCGAATGAGGCGGTAGAAGCCCAGCGAGACGTGCGTCGTCGAGAACATGAACATGAGCACGGCGACCCAGAAGACGATCGGCGTGATCTTGCGCGTGCGGCGGAAGCGCAGGGCGTAGACATAGTAGCAGAACAGAGACAGGTTGATGCCTGGTCAGTGTCACGGCCCCAGGCAGAAGGCGGGGAAGGCTCTCGGTTAGAGGGGGGGCTTATGCATGTGTCGAAGACTGAGGTTGGACGCACCATAAAAGAGGGTCTCGAGCCAGATGGCGGTGAGATAGGCCTTGTCGAGGGGGATGAACGCGACGGCCATGGGTGCAGCGTTCGCGGGGACTGGAACGGGGACGTCAAAGTGACGGGGGGCTGGACGTGGCAAGCGCACAGTTGATGCTGCATTATGTACCTATGTAGCGCATGGCGAGCCCAGATGTCGTATATCTCCGATGGAGTGAGCCCGGTGGGGCAACACTATCACTACGTAGCAGTCCATCGGGCCTTTGCCCAATTCGACAGATCTTCACGAACAGTGCGGTGGAGCAGGCCGATACAATAAGAACTTTAAAGTTGAGCAGGGATCAGGCAGCTGGCAGTTGGTACCGCATACATGGCGAAAGGTGCAATGGAGAAGACGTTTGAGAAGGCCATGAGGAGAGGTCTCAGGTGAGGCCAAGCTCGCCGATCTATCGAAGTTTTTGCGAATCGCAGGAGTCGTGGGGAGGCAGAAGACTTTTCTGGATTGAATCGGACTAGAAGCATCGAGGCGGTGCCGATTCGTGTTCGCAGCACGAGCACGAGTTATCGCTGGAACAGACTGCGAGCGTCACGGCCATTGGGCTGCTTGCAGAGGGCGAAGGTGGTTATGTGGAGTAGCCAGTCCTGGCAGAGGCACTGCGGTAAGATCAAAGCGAGACCGTTGAGGCTGACGTTGACGAAAGATGTCTGCTTTTGAGTCCCGCTTCAGTCCCGCGGAGGCGTTGTTGACCTGAGTTAGCGCTCGACGGACTGATCCGCCCTGTCACTGTCGGTGATGAGACGGCGGTCCGGATCGTTGTTAGCGTTAACCGAGTCCTCCGATTGGGCAATCAGCCCGAACTGATGCCTACTGATGCAGATGGCTTTCGGGGCCGTCGGCTAGCGGGGGTTTCCTTGGACTCGCTCCTTCCGGCTTATCAAGGGCTTGACTGGGCTTGAGCCCCACGGCTTCTGGTTGCAGAGCCACAGCAATGTTAGTGAACCGCAGTGAACTCACTTTCGTCTTGTTTTCAATAGTTGACTATATGCAAAGTTTGAGACGCAGTATCCCGAGCTTAAGCCGCGTCCCGGGTTGCGCGGCGTTGCGTCGATGGCTCCCACCGAAGGAGTCCGGAAGCGTCCGGATCGACTGGCCACGTTTAGCCGCGCACGTCCATGTTTGGTGGCTGTGCAACTGGAGGATGCGGTCGATTCTGTGCTGCACCTTCGACTTACAGCCTCCATGTTGTTAAACACCTCAACAGAATTCTATCTCCTACTTATCCCCACTCTATCAACTTGTCGCATTTGTACCAAGTGCGCCTTGCACTGCAATCTGTGTTGAATCCACTCGAAGGTAAGCCCTGCGTAGAAAAAACAACTTTCCCCGTGCGAAAAGTCTGCAGATAGTCTTCTGAATTGGACCTTTTTCAGCGTACTTTCCCAGCGTCGCAAAGACATTGGAAAATGCCAATCAGAAACTGGGAAGGGCTCATAGGGCAATTGTCGCTGGGCCCTGTATCCATACTCTCCGCTTCCAAGTGCGCTTCCGGATTAATCTAACTGGATTGTGTAATGCTTAGGATATACATGCGTGCGATGAACGAGACCAGTACAACATCGACAGCAGCTCCAATGGCAGGGGGAGGGGAGCGAGATGCGATGTGAAATGCAAGGGATTCTTGAGGCTCTATACAAAAGACGGGACTTGCAAGGATGTGGAGAGAGCAGCGGTCACCCGAGACGGCTGCTATTGCTGCCGCGCTTGCTGCCGACGAGCGAGATACGATGCGACGACATCGCGTCCTCGCTCTGGTGCATCGCTTCGGCATACCTGGCGAAACATGCGTGAGTCGAAGAAGTCTACACATGCGGAACACGGGAAACGCACAGGAGCTTATAGCGCACGAGCTCCGACTCGAGCTCTTCGTGCCGCAGTCGCGCCATGACCAGTTCGTTCTAAGAGAATACGGTGCATCAGCTACACGTCAAGCCTACCCACGATGTGAGATGCGGCAGACTCACTAGGACCTGACAGTGCTCCGCGTTCAGCTGCGCGAAATCCGACTCCAGCGTCTTCCTGTATGCCCCGAAGCGCAAATAATAACCATCATTATACCGCTCAATGAACTCCACTCGACCGACAAGGACAACGGGGGACGTACACCTGCGTCGACAGCCTCGCGTTCGTGTTCCGGAGGCTGTCCATCTCGATCTTATGTGCGTCCCTTGCGCGGACGAGGTCCTCGTACTCGTGCGCGTAGTTGTCGAGCATGAACGGCGTGATCCTCAGCGAAATCGCGTCCCGTATGAGCTCGTCTACACGGTATCTCACGTCCGCCGGTGCCTGGCCGGGCACCACCGGTCCGATCTGCAGCAGCATTAATATTGTGGCTCAGTTCCCCGACATCGACATAGAAGAAGTGCGCGGAGACCGACGAGGCGCACCTGGTATGCTTCGAACACGCGCTGGTTGAGGAACTGGATGAGCTGGTCGAACTTCATCGACAGGAGCGTGGTCTCGTTCTTGCTCAGGAGCGCCATGCTGAACGCGAACATGGCTTCGATGCCGCTTGCGAGACAGTTGTCGTATATTCGGAAGACGATGTCCATGGGGAATCTGGTTTGGGAAATCGTGGTGGTGAGCATTGTGGGTCACGCGGAGGACGGAAAAAGGCCCACCGATAGCTGAACATGGTGAGGAACCATTGTGAGCAATACATGCTCGCTTTCACTCCCTGCCGGATGAAATGCAGGTGCAGCACGGGAAGCACCTCTTCTAGTAACCTTTCAAACTGTAGCGGCACGTCAGTGGGACAAGGGTACGGTGCGCCCTGCGACTATTCACCTGGAACTAGAAACAGAAGCGTCATTAGCCTGCTCAGGAAGACGATGACGCTACTTCGAACTTACTAGCCGCAATTGTAGTCTAGGCATTTCGGGAAGGAAGTGTCCCCGAAGATCATAGGAATGCATCATTCGCACCAACAGACAGAACGCTTCCTCGTCGGGCATCTTTGGTCCAAAGTTAGCAAGATCATCTTCGTTCAGCCACGAAAATACTGACGTTGAGAAGGAGGATTGCCACAATGAAGGGCAATCCTTGACAGTACCCTACTTGTGGATCGTATCTGCCAATCACAATCTGTCACTCGTATGCCATTCGAGGGCTGGTGTAAATAACTTACAGTGAGTACGCTTTCAGCACATTGAACAGGTTCTCCTGCCCGATGCCATGGCCGTCGGTGAAGAAAGCATGGTGCGGAAACGTTCTGTGAAGAGATGAGCAGAGTGGAAGGTGCTATAGTTCCTGCACACGCACCTCCCGAGATCACGCTGTATTGACTTCTCGTGAGGACTCGATTCCTTCAACAGCCGGAGGTAGGTCGCTTCTAGCTCTGGGTCCTTAGACGCAGACCTGTAAACTCGTTCAGAAGTCTACGTGCACGCACTTACTGGGACAGGCAAGCATACCTACATTAGCTGCCAGATCATACCGCGGAGCGTGTTTGGTATCCCTCGCTCAATAGCCTTCGCCAGCAGCTCAGGATTGGCTGCGGCAAACCCTTGGTAGTCTAACCAGCGCACGCAAAGTCGGACGCTCTCAGCAAACAGGACACATATATGCGCAGGAAGTATGTACCATTGATGACTTGGCCCCAGAAATCTATGTACAAAACAACACGGTTACGGTTACGCACAAGCCAACAACAGAGATAACGGCACGACGCACCCCAGTCCACCTCCGCCTGTCCCCTCGCCTCCTCCTCCTCGGCCCTCTGGTAGAACTCCTCCTTGATCGCCTGCGTGCCCTGCAGGCTGGCAGGCCGCACGCGCGCCGGCGTCTCGTCCTCGCCCTCGCCCTCGCCCTCACCCTCAGCCTCCTCAGCCTCGCTGAGCTTGGAGAGCAGGTACGGCACGTTGTTCGCGGAGAGGATCGTCGAGTTCGACGCGGTCTTCTTGTGCTGCCGCCAGTCGTCCACGAGCGTGTTCTCGTCCGAGCCCGTGCCCTCGTCGACGGTGTGCAGGCCGTGCGCGACCTTGGGCGAGGGCGCGAGGCTCTGCCGCGCGCTGAGGAGGACGGTGGAGAACCGGGTCTCGTCCTCCGTCGCCTCCGACGCCGCGACGGAGTCGCGGATGGAGAACTTGCCCTCGGTGTCTGTGGGCGAGAGGAGCGCGTCGAGCGGTGCAGGCGACACGATTTCTGCCGATGACGAGGAGGAGGCCGAAAGCGGGTCCGTTGGCGAAGCGACACCAGAGGACTGCGACGTCAGTGACGAGAGCACCGATGTCTTCGACTGCGTCGAGGCCTTGGGGGAGGTCAGAACGCCGGTTGGCTGGGGGGCCGCCACCGTCGTTGTGTCTGCCGGGGTCGACGATAGAGGTATAGAAGCAGCCGCAACATCGGGAGACTCTGATGCGGCTGTCGCTGAAGGGTCCGCCGACGAAAGAGGTATATTCGTGAGCTCGAGAGATGGGAGAGACTGAACCGTGGCCTCCGGTGTACCGAACGACTCCTCATTGTCCGAATCCGCCGCATGCTCACGGGACGGCTCGTCCCCATTCAACGATGGTGCTCTCTTGGTGGTTGCCGCCTCCGTGGGTGATATTGGGATGCTTGATAAAGCCTCGGATGGCTCACCGTCCTCTCCTGGATGCTTCACGGGCCCTCCAAGGACAACGGGAGGCTCGGTGGCGACGACAGTGAGCAAATCGGTGGGAGAGGTCGGAGAGGAAGTCTTCGAGCCCTCAGAGGTGCTGACCGGGGGTACGTGGATTGTAGTCGTCAGGGAAGTCGGCGTCGGCTTAGTTGCATCGTCAGCCTCGACGGAGAGACGCCCTTCCGGCATGGCGGATGCCTTTCAGAGCTGCACAGCGGTGCACGCTGCGAGAGAGAGGATGCCGGGCAGATTGAGCTGGTCGAGGAGAGGTTTAGCCCAAGAGACAGGTGGCGAGAGGATGGGTGAACGGAGGAAGCAATAAGCCAGGGCCTGGTAACAAGCGGACCTGACGACGTCGGCGTTCAACTCATCTTGACCCACGGCCATCATCACCGCCAGCGATCACTCCCAAACGCTCACAAGTACCTGGAGCAAACGCGCTGGAGAGTGTCAATTTCGGTGAGTTTCGTATTGCCTTTGGCTGCGTCGTATCCTCTCAAATCTGCCGAATAGCATAGTCTAGCGACGTCTTACCGAACGGCCTCTAATCGATTCAACAACGTGAGTGTTGAACGCGTACGAGGGCGGTAGTGAGGAAGCTTTTTGGGATTCCGGTGAGTTCTCTTCAGTGTGCAGTCTCGTTGCATAACATACAGTTTTGTTCTGGGTGCACACGGAGGAACCAATGTATCACTGTCCGGCCTGGATGGTGTCACTTCTCACCTTCTCTGCAATATCTCATGCTTACTGTGGATGCTCGGGACTGAAAGTACCCTCCCCGTTCAACGAATGAACGGAGCTGCCTTTCAGTTGTTAGTCAGTACTCGCCGTGCACTCCTTCAAATCCGTCTCCTTTCATTGTCTGTATCATTGCTCCCGAAGACGCTAGGGTTGTGGTTGTATGTAAGAGTAGGTTCCTGGGCTCTCTAGAAGATTCCAGCAAGGTGAGCCATATGGCTAGAATTCAACAGGGACAAAATTGGGTATTCTTTCCCAGACCATAATGTATTTTAGGGGCCTATCCAGCCTCCATGGCACCCATGTTAACCTTCCCTTCTCCCCCTCCACCTTCTCTCTATCCTCCCTCATAGTACTCCAGAGTTCACCACAGAGATGCCCCGCTACACTTCGGTTCGAGCTAGCTCGAAGCGCAAGCGTGAGCCATCCCCAGAGGACAACAAGGTCCCAATCGCCATTTCCCCCAACGCCGCCGACGCCTCCGATGCCCCCTCTCAGAATAAGCGTCCACGCCGCGCAGCCGCGTTGAAAGCGGAGGCCAAGATGCAGGTCAAGGAAGAAGAAGACGACTCCATTCCCATTCCCCTTAACTCCAACCCCGCCGCTGTTAAACTTCCTGAGCCTGGCTCCAAGGTCGACTCTGATGTCAAGGTCGAAACCAAACCCGAGCCTAGTCCTCCCAAGGCTGTGGTTTCTAAGGCCACAGCGAAGCGGGGTCGCAGGATGCCCACAAAGCAGACTCCTGCAGCGGCGCCGTCGACTACCCTTCCTTCTCGAGCCGGCCAGAAGGCGGATGAGGAGCAGGATGCCACACTAACCCTATCCGCAGACCCATCTGCAGGGCCATCCAAGGCTCAGAAGAAGGGCGGGAACAAAGGTCCAACGAAGATGGAGTTGAAGAAGGCGCGGGAGGAGAAATGGAAGAAGTGGTGTGATGCTCGCAAGTGGATCCGCCAATATGATCCAGGGTACAAACAGAAGGTCGGAGATGTTGTTGCGCACAGATCAGATGGTGAGATTCGTTCCTGCCTCTTATGTCAGTCGACCGGTAGATCTTGTCGCTCAAAGACATTGCGTTTAGCTATGGCTTATTATCGCTTCACGGCCTACGAGATCGACACCACCCCCTATGTCGCCTTCGACAACAAACACAACCCGAATTCATTTGGTCGCGCATACAACAACTCGAACCTTCGCACGCTGGTGTCGCGCAAGCTGGCGTATCTTGCGGGGCTAGATGAACGGCTCGATCCGGAGACGAAGGAGGTCGAGTTCCTCAAGGCAGGCTGGGAGCTGTTCGAGACAGCGTGAGTTTCCAGGCTCTTATAGACTTGATGACGATTCTCCTAATACTGTCGTGTAAAACAGCACGAAGAAGCGCGAAGAAACGGTCAAGCAGAAAGGCAACACGCGCAAGGCTCTCAAGTTGTGGAGGATCGTCCCTCGTCGGGAACCCAACCCGACCGTCGTTCATCACCACACCATCAAGAAGAGCCGTCCGTTTGGTTCCTGGTCGACGCGGGTGTACGAGGATGGCAGATACATCGGCGACTGGCTCCACTTCCAATTTGATCCCTACGCCGACGACTACGCGGACTTCTATGAAGGTTATGAGCGGTTTTGGCCAGTGGGTGCCGACTGGGCATGGGAGATCGGCGGTCTCTGCTCGTGTTGCGACCTCTAACAAGTAAGATAATAAGGAACAAGAATGAAGTGGGTCATAGCTACTTTTTTTGCGCTTCGCTCGTTGCTAAAGCTAACTTGAACTAGGACTATGCGGGAGCACGATATCGACCTGTTCATGAACAGAATTTCTGTATTATGTTGTGTTTGCGAGTAACCTTAGGATTACGATAGCCACGCTTTCTATGCATGTAGCCACTATGTACCCCCACCAGTATGAAGCCGGAGGAATCGTTTCTATGAACTAGGTTGAATGTACATATTCACTCCTCGTATCGGAAAACATTCCTCAAGTATGTGATGAGGACTGAGCGCTGAGCCATCTGAACTGGGCTGTATCCTTTACGCAAAGGTACACAACGTCAAAACAGAACGAGCTAAACGATCACGTCCTCGAGTCGGTGTTGATCACCGCGTCTTCCTCTTCAATGTCAATCTTGGTGTCATTCTGCTAGTGCCTCGAATCCAAGTACATCCATTTATTGAACGGACGGACATCAATCACTCGGCACGCATGATCGGGAGAGCCTGCAGCAGCTTCTCGATCCTCTCCATCTGACTCGTCAGCCCCTCCACTGTCCGGGTTGTAAGTCCGTCCATCCGGCTTGAGAGGCCCTCCATCTGAGTGGTGACTCCCTCCAGCTTGTGCTCGAGAGCGTCGAGTCGCCTCTCTGTCGTTCCGTCTTCTGACTTCGACTCTTCTTCTTTCTTCACCTCCATGCAGCGGACGAGGTTGTGATTGGCCAGGTGGTGTTCGCCATGGCTAAATCCACCCTCTTTTTCCTCGCACTCCGAACAGATGAAGGCTTTGGACTCCGCTATATTTTGGTTAGCTGTCATATCCTACAGTACTAACGGGTCGCAGAAAACGTACGAGGACAGTCTATGCAGTCGAAGCATGGCTGAGAAACCGGAGCCTCGCATTTGAGACACGCCAGCGCGATGACCTCGTCCACTGAATCCGAGTCAGATTTCGTCGTATCCGGTCTCCCAGGCAGGATCTTCTTCTTCGGCAAGCTCGTCGGTGCGTCACCATCCTTCGTTCCGTCTCCCGCGTCGTTGTCGTTCTGCTTCCGCGCCGACTTCTCCGCCTCTTTGCTCTGCTTCTTTTGCGTCTCTACCTTCTGCAACAGCGCCTTCGCACGTTCAAGCCCAACCTTGGCGTTCCGCAAGACCTTGCCGATCTCGCGATAGTGCAGGATCGGACTGCGGATCTTGACGATGTCGTGGGTCAGTGGGGAGGTGCGGCGCCGTGATGTCGTCGCGGGTCTTGACCGTGCAGCCCATGCACTCGGGCTTGTCGCAGAAGTCGAGTGTGAAGCGCGAGCCGCACTCCATGCACGCCACGCGCGTGCCGTAGATCGTCTTTTTGCAGTGGTCGCATGAAACGTCGCTGTTTCCGAATCTCTGTATTAGCACAGCGCGACCCTTCCCATCCATGCCGACGACCACGAGGACTCACAAATGCACAGGGTCGGACCGCTGCTTGTAGTCCCGGCGCACGTAGAAGGCCCGCACGTCGTCCGACCGTGGACCGGTGGTCGAGCGCCGAGAACCGCTCGAAGTCCGCCGTGGCCAGCTGGCCGTCCAGAGTCTCCTTCAGCAGCAGGTCCTGCGCACGTCCCGCCGCTCCTTGAGGTACGACCACGAGAACAAGAACAGCTTGCGCCGCACCTGGTTGCGCACCGCCGTGACCGCGAACTTCCAGAGCGCTCTCGCCCTGTCCTCCGCGAACTCCCTCGGGTGCGGGCGGTCGATGAGGACCTCGGGCGGGATGCGCTTGTAGATGACCGTGTGCGGCTGGTCGTCCTTCTCGTACCCCCACTTGCCCGAGAGCGTGTCGCCGTCGTCGGCGAGCGTGACCGTCCAGTACGTCTTGGAGATGCGCGCGGCGTACGTCTGCGTGATGAGGTACTCGACCGTGCCGTCGTCCTTGGTCGTGTACTCGCCGAGGACGTTGTAGTCGGTGCCGGTCGCGCAGGGCGCGCTCGCTTCGAACGTCTTGTGGTCCATGGAGGCGTGGAAGCAGAAGGACATCATGGGCGAGATCTGGCCGTCCTCGACTTCAAAGCCACTGGCATTCCATCGGCCAAGGCTGTAGATTCACGGGGAAGCCGAGATCGGATCCGTCAGCTAGGGCGGAGGTGGACTCTTCCAGATATGTGCTGTACGCACATCAATCGTATCGCTTCGTCGGCGGCTGCATCGTTCTCCGTCACAGAATCCTCCACTCGTGGGGGGTAGAGGTCATCGGAGGCGGAGGAGTAGTTCAGCAGCTTGCTGATATCGACGTTCTGGTCTTCTTTCGAATCGTTGTACTCAACCTCGAGGAACTTGGTCGTCCGTAGGTTGTCCAGAGACCAGAACTTCTTGGAATCGTGCCAGAGGTTCAACTATCCAGTACGAATGGGTGGATCAGTACGCGCAAGGACGACGTGACGTGAGACATGCGACGTACGGCTTTGCTCGCGAAAGTCTTGAACTGCGGTCCGGGGTCCAGGTTCTGCTGTTTAAATAGAGCTGCAGTAGATCATAGAATGATCAGTTAGAGGGACGCGGATGCCGTTCTGCAACATACATTGTAGATCGTCATGGCGGTTTACAGCATCAAAGACCCAAAGCAGGGTGACAGCGGAATCCCACAACTCATCTTTGTGGATGACTGTGGTGCGGCACAACCGGAACGTCTCGTCGCGATGGAGAAGGAGCCACAGAAGAGGGAAGATATTCTAAGGAAACTTCCGTATCAGACTCAGAAGATCTTCGCCCAGTCATTGTTCTACTGACCTTCTCGATGCGACCCGGGCCGGTGACCAACAACAACGTATCTATCGCGTCAATGTCGTACTTGACGGTCTCTAGTCCCTCGCGTAGACGCTGCTCCTCGGCCTCGACGTAGCTCTTGAAGCGTTCCTGGAGGGACTCGGCCTGGGTCGTCCGGACCAACGAGTTGTTGAACGTGCTGATCTTCTTCCAGACGGTCCGCAGGTACCTGTCGACCGCGTGCTGGTTCGCGGGGTGGATTTGCGACCGAATCGCGAACATCTTCGCGCAGAGCATCGCGATCTTGTCGCGGTACTTCGTCGCCGTCATCTGCCAGCCGATCGCCCAGTATGCTATCCAGTGTGGGAGACTGACGATAAATTCATAATTCGATGGCTCAGCGGGCCTTCCGTAGCTTTCGAAACGACGAGACATACCTCCACTCTTTCGGGCGCGACGCAGTGAAGGAGTTGACTTCTGCGATGGTGATGAACCCCGACGCGTCGTCGTCGAACGCCTCTGCGATGGCCTGGAGGCGATTGATGTTGATCCACTGCAATGCCCATTCGTCCTGGTCGGCGATACGGCTCGCAGCCGCACCGCTGTTGGCGGGTTTCCGTTTCCTGTCGACCTGTTGGCGATAGTAGTCGCGGAGCGCGAGCACGAAGTGGTGTGCCTTGACGTGCCCCGGCCACCGCTGTGAGAGGAATTAGCTGTGAGCAATCTCGGGGAAGGGCAACCCTGCCTGGGTTCCTTACTATCTCTTACCATATCTCGTGGATGTCCTGGAGCAGAACAGAAGCGGTCAGTGCCAACGACCGCGTACCTCCCCGGGGAATGAGAACGCACAGGGTCGATGATCCTGTCGTGCGGCCCAGACGTGACCGCCTCGATGACACGGTCGCCCTCGTGGTGGACCATCCGCCGCATCTCCTCCGCCAGCTCCCGCTGCTGCATCTTGAACTTGCGCTCGAACAGCTCCAAGTTCTTCCTGATCGCGAGCTCGGGGCTGCCAGTGTCGAACAGCTCCTGCTTCACGACCGCCAGCTCGTCTCCGCCCTCAGGATGGCTGCTGCGCTCCGCGCCCTCTCGCCCGCTCCTGCCTCTCGCCTGCGCCTGCCCGATCGCCGCAGCCGCAGGCTTGAACTTGAGCAGCTCCTCGAGCGCGTCGTTGTCGCCCATGACCGCCGCCGCCCCGCCCTTCTTCTGCACGAGCGCGGCGAGCTCCTGCCGCTCGGGCGACACGGCCTTCGAGAAGAAGTCGAGCACCATGTCGATCTTTGAGTCGATCTCCTTCAGCTTCCGGTTCGCGTCGTCGACGCCCGCACCGACGTGGAGCGCGAGCGCGAACGTGAACGCCTTGCGGCGGTTCGCGAAGAGATCGATGAAGCCCTTGAGCGTGCAGTCCCAGATCGAGCCCTTGATGACCTTGACGAGGAGCTTCTTCTTCGCGTACGTGTCGCCCGCATTCGCGCACGTTTTTATGTCCTCAGCGGTCTGCTTGACGAGCTCCTGCATCCGGGCTTTGACCGTCTGGCCGTCGGGCCCGACGCTTTCCTCGTCCTTGATGCCGCGGAGTCTGCACGAAGCATGCAAGGTGGGCATCAGAAACAACGGATGTCCAGGGAAAGGGGTCGCGTGCGTGTACGCAGAAGGGCCTCCATCATGTCACGCATCTCGACGAAGAGCACGCCGATCTTCTTGTCGTTGTCGCGGCGCTTCACGTCGAGCTCGACCACGACACGAAAGGCGCCCACAGCGACTGGTACAGCAAGCAGGTCAGAAGGTCTGGTCAACGTTGCAGCGGCGAAGTACGACGAAGACGCACCTCCAATGAAGGGGTGCAGCTTGGCGACCTCGTCTAAGGCCTTCACGAGTCCAGGCAGACTCTCGACGAGCATGTTGACGCCCTCGCGGACGGTCTTCATCGCTTCGCTGTCGTACACTATCTTCGCCGTCGACGCGTAGCTCTGCACGGTCGTGACGTCCGTCTGCGCACGCGCGCGGTGCCTATGGCAGCGCCCTGTGAGCTTCGCTATTCAGCGGCAGAGGGACCGGGCTCACCAGCTGCGTTCATTAGTTTGAGGGTTTTTGAGTCCTTGTATTTCTGGAGGTCTTGATCGGCGTCTCCGATGGCTTTGAAAGCTCCGTCGATTTGCTTCCCCATGTCGAGGTCTTCATTTTTGCCGTTGGCTGGCTCTGGAACTGCGATCGCTGCCGGGATAGAAGGGGCCTCCTCTTCGGGTTTCGGTGTAGAATCCTTTGAAGTTGTCGTTACAGCCAGAGCTGAACTTGATTGTGACGTCGAGTCGGGGGTCTTGGGATGCTTCCCGAAGAGCGTCATCGGGGTGGACTAGGAAGTGCTAGAACACGATCGCAGCGGGCCCATGAGTGCAGGATAAAGTGCTAGCAAGGCGCCCGAGATAGGTCCGGATCCCAGTTAGTTAGTTATAGGGCACAAGAGCACCACCGTCTCTTCGTATTTCAAGCTCAAGTCAAGGATGCCAGACTACGCGCTGATCGTTGATGCGCGCGTTACGTCGAGCCATCGTAATCCTGACCTTCCTTGAAGCCTCAATATCAATATCCGGTTTCCCCGGAGACTACTGCAGAATCATCGATGAGCGTGTGCCCTGAACGGTGTGTATCAGTGACAGTGCGGTCAAATTTGAGATTCGAACCCCGGAGGTCCAGCGTGGTCGTAGTGCGCTGTTTCAGTATCTCTGAAGATCGAATAATTCAGATACTTAGAGGGGACTATATCCAGAAGGAATTGTGCAATATTATTGAAGCCGCATGAAGATCGAAGCAGGGCGAAGAGGACGAGGCACGGGCGCTACCATCTCAACATGCGCTGGACCCAAATCGGGTATTTCAGACGCCCATATTTCCCTACCACGTGGCCCGGGTAGCCACGGCGCGGCCAGGCACCTCAGGCTTTCTTTCATACCTCCTACATTCTCCTTCTCCTTCAATAATTACGCCTAGACGTTTGAATGACTTGAACGGCCTCAGATTTAGTGCTACCTAGTTTTCTATTTCGTCTGAAAAGGTGTGGAATATAATTTTGCTTGCCACACACGACTAGCCTTGGCTGTGTTATGATGTCACCTCAACCTTACGTGAGGGTATTCCCCCTGTTTTCTCTCGTCCACCACGCACAAAATGCCGTACTACGCAGTAGCTAAAGGGAGGACCATAGGAATATTTCGTGCATGGTAAGCCCTCTCACTCGACGCATCCCGTACAGATCGTTGCCGAGCACGTTTCCGTCCTGCGCGGATATGCAGGTATAAAGCAGAGAAACAAGTCAACCGGTTCTCGGGTAACGAGCACAAGAAATTCGACACGATTAATGAAGCCAGGGAGTATCTGAGAAGGTGTGGATTGTTCGTCCCTGAAGTTAAGAGAGGCCGGCCGCGGAAAGGTGAGTTGAGTCAACCTGGTCTAGTTCATAGGACGCCCAACCCTGATGTTGGAGAAGGACAAATCAAAGAGCCCATATATGACCCAGAGTCTGGCGACACTGGAACCGGACCCACGGGGTGCGTTGCTATAACGTGTATAGCTAACATGGCCGCTCAGTCGACAACGGTCTTTCAGGAGGTAGTAACTGATATTAATTAATTGGAGCATTTTGGTGGTACGAGTAACGGGCCTACGGTCGAAGCCCCGGTTTTTCTGAGAAGTTGGCGTTTGGCGACAGCTGTGTACGTTACTAGCCAAGAGATGCCATCAGCTCTACTTGCAGCCATTTTGCGGTATTCTGAGCATTGGCGATGATCGAGCTGGTAAGTATAGAAAAATACTCGCGTCGATATCGGAACCTATTGTCCAAAACCGATATAGGTATCTCCCACTCGGCGACATACTTAGCCACCCGAATCGAAGGCAGTGCGAGTTCACAGAATAACCGAGTGGATGCTCCATGCGTCTTCGTGCGTCTTCCAGGTTCCAGTTCGCTACGCTCCGCCGCGTTCCTCGGACCTCGAAATCCGTGGTAGTCGGAGGTCATGTACCAGCGCAAGCGACCTTTGACGCCGGCTTATAGAGCACCTCTCACTTCCGACGACGACGACTGCAGCTGCCAGCATACTCACCCAGAAATCTCTTCCACATATCTATGCATCTACTCTGGGTATCTTGCCAATGGAATTCGCTGGCGGCGCCGGTTTGAACCTGTGCTCGCTCATGTTTTCCCCGATAGACGTTCATCGATGCGGCGTAACAGTCAAGTTACATGGAAATGGGGGCGGCAAGTGCTAGAACAGCTGTGTGATATGGTGGGAAGGGCTTTTGCCTGGAGGGTACGTCCATTCACCGCTGTCTGCTAGTCACTGGCAATAACGCCGTCGATCCCCCAAAATCAGAAAATAAATGTAATGACCCGACCTCTTCATCGAGCAATGGTACGGCGTATGCCAATCAGAGCTTTCCCCGATGTCGAAAAGGATACCTTTTCGAAATTCGATGGGTAACGAAGCTTCGTGGATCCTCGCATCATGTCGTTACTCGTGTCTAGCTGAGCCGCAGTCAGTGAGTCTTCGACAGCTGTATTTAGCCTGGTCTGCGTATAGCACCCATTCCCAAGATATATGCTCTACCCCTTGAACGCCTCAGCGTCCCAACCTTCCCTGCAAACACCTCACAGCTGCCGGTGACCATGACATCCACCTCCACCTCCGCCGAAGGCTGGCATGCCCGCGCGACCCCACACCCCGACGCCTCCACGTTCCAGCCCTCACCCGACGCCCTCGTCTTCGTCTCCCGCATGAGCACCATGGCGTCCCCCGACTCCTTCACCATGGCGCTCTTCCGCCCGGACGCCGCCGTCGACGCCAGCGGGCGCGTCCTCGGGCTCCAGCCGCGCGACTTCGCGACGCTCGCGCTCCTCGCGGACGACGTCGCGCGCCTCCCGGACACGGGCGCGTTCCAGGGCTTCTGGGTCGTCTCGAGCCGCTATACCTGCCGCGCGAACGACTACCTGCACGTGAAGACCGTGGTGACACCCAAGGGAGAGGGAGGACTCGGAGGGCTGAAGACGACAGGGGTGTATGCGTGGGAGCCGCGCCATACGGAGCTAGGGTTGCCCACGGCGGGCTACGAGCACCTCCCGCCGGCGCTGCATGAGCTCGTGGGGTATGCGAGGGAGGCGTACGCGGAGAAGACGGAGAGCGAGGAGGGGGGCGAGCTGATTCGGCGGATTAGGGCTTTTGTGCAAGATTAGGGACTTTACGGTGAGAGCTTCGGGTTTCTCTTCGCGATTCCGGGACTTGCGAGCTCATCAATACACCCATTCGAAGGAGAAACCTCGTATATTCAAGGCGTGGGTGGCTGGGTAGGTGCATCCAGTTGTACAGGAAAGTATTGACCTGATCAGGAGTCGAACACAGGTCGGAGCGCGCTATGGCTTGGCGACCTTGTACCATATGTACGCTAAGTAGATTCACCTTATCACTCCGGACGATGCGTCTGCACGCTCCAGTATCAGCGTTTGCCTCTGTTCTACGCCGGTCTGTTCTACGCGGGGCGAGTCGCGTCGTGCTCACTGTCTACCGCCGAAGCAGGCCTCACAAGTTCCGACTGAGATAATAGCCGCTCGTCTCGCATCGTTGGGTGGAGCGCCTCCACTCCGGTCCCACAGACGGGCCCGACGCTCGAAGCCGTCGATCAGGCTAGGCCTAAGGAGTGTCGTGGAGTTCACGATGCGTAAGTGCTCTCCGAGGTGTGCAGCTGTGGGCTGACGTGGCGTATCGGCGTCTTACAGAGCCACGTCCGATCGTGACAGGTCTTGGGCGATGGTCATCCGCCGGGAGAGAAACGGCTGTGGCACACACTAAGCAGAGTTCAGCTGCCTGGAACTAGTCGCGGCTTACATTGTGGGCGGAGAAATACTGCTGCAAAGCATTCGAAATCGTGTGCCAAGTGGATGATTGCGATGGTCTCCCCGAGAAGGCGAACGATGACGTCTCCATAGGTCAGAGCGATGACGTCGTGTTTTATTCGTGTTCGCGGAGGAGAAAACACCCCGGGCCCGGCCTTACCAACCTCCTCACCCCGCTCTCCTCCCGGGGCCGCACGACCCCTATCTTGTACCCCTTACGCGCACACCACTCCGCATATCGCATAGATTCTTGGCCGGCATGCTGGCCTCCTCCCAACTCCCCACACTCTCGACCATGTCGTCCATCAAGAAGGCCATTTCCAAGGTCGTGCACGGGAACCACTCGCGCACGCACTCGAAGACCAGCTCGACCAGCTCCGCGAACGGCGATGTGCTCCCGTTTACGAGCATGAGCACCAACAGCGACGTGCTCGTCATCAACGAGGACGCGAACGGCGATGCAGACACGAGCACAAACGCAAATGCAAACGCAGACGTGAAAACAAACGCAAACGCAAACGCGAGCGGCGGCCCTACGCCTCCCGACGGCCATCGCAAGCACGTCGTCGCGGACCAGACCGGCGGCGGGACTCTCACCGCGGCGCAGAGGCAGCAGGAGGAGGCGAACAGAACCCCCGTCCCGCGTCCCAATAATACTGTCAATGTCGCCTGCAGGAACCTGTCTTTCACGGAGCAGAAGGAGGACAGGAAGGCGGAGCGGGAGGCGAAGGACGAGGAGAAGCGGCGCCTTCAGGAAGCCCACTGGAAGTGGGCCCATTCTCACGTACGTCGCGTCCCTCTGCCTGTGCCCTCATCCCCTTGGTTGGTTTGAGGACGGCCGCTGATGCAGGTGTTGGCAGTGCCCGTTGAAGGCGAACTGGGGAGACTGTCCGCTGAACATGTCGCAGTGGCGAGCAGGCGAGTCCCGCGACTCTGTGTTAGAGACCCGTCCGAGCCAACCCCCCTTCCTCCTGCAGATCGGCAGTTCGACAGGGTCCGCGATATCCCGAACAGACACGAGGGCGACAGCGTCATCTTCCGCGCGCGCGTGCACCACCTCCGGCCGCTAAGTGCGCTCCGATCCCCATCCTGTTTCATTTGTGCCCGAAATGACAATGACTGTGCGTGTGCATGTAGGCACGAAGATGCTCTTCATCGTCCTCCGGCACCGGTTCTGCACCATCCAGGGCGTCCTCCGGGAGGATCCAGAGAAGGTCTCGCAGCTCATGATCCGCTGGGCGAGGGGGATCCCGCGCGAGTCGATTGTCATTGTGGACGGAGTCATCCAGCGGCCGCCCCCCAACCAGGCAGAGGTCCATGGTACGACAATTCGCCAGTTCGAGATCAGGATCAAGAGGGTACGCTGGTTTTATTACGTGTGTTAGCCATGGTCCTGACGCTTTGGAGCAGCTGTTCGTCGTCGCCGCTCCGTCAGATAAGTTGCCGTTCCAGGTCGAGGATGTGTCGCGGCCGAAGAAGTGCTACGAGAAGGTGAGTGTCCCGGTGTGCATGTTGTCACGACGGCTACCTGACACGTTTGGCACAGGAAGATGCCCAGTTCGCGAAGGTCGGAGAGCGTACGCGGCTTGATCACCGGGTGCTGGACCTGCGAGTGAGTCGGACTCCGTCGTCTGTGGCGCAACGCAGAGCTAACGCGTGTTTAGTCGCCCGCGTGCCAGTCCATTTTCCGCATCCAGGCGGGCGTCTGCGAGCTCTTCCGTTCCTTCCTCAACGAACGAGGATTCACGGAGATCCACTCGTCCAAGTTCCAAGGCGCCTCGACCGAGTCCGGCGCGGCCGTGTTCAAGGTCGACTACTTCCGCCGTCCAGCGTGCCTCGCGCAGAGCCCGCAGCTCGCGAAGCAGATGTGCATCGCCGCGGACATGGAGCGCGTCTTCGAGATCGGCCCCGTCTTCCGTGCTGAGAACTCGAACACGCATAGGCACCTGACGGAGTTTACGGGGCTGGATCTTGAGATGTCCATCGAGACGCACTACCACGAAGTCTTGGAGATGCTTGACGAATGCCTCAAGTTCATGTTCAAGACCCTGCTCGTTCGGTTTAAGGCTGAGGTATGCGCGCGAGGACTTGGTTTTCCCCTCGCTGTGCTGATTTTCTCGGCCGTTCAGATCGATGTTGTGAAGTTGACGTTCCCGCATAATGACGTCGTCATCCTGGACGAGACGCCTCGTCTGAAGTTTGCAGAGGGCATTCGGATGCTGAAGGAGTCGGGCTGGAAGGGCGAGTACGGCAAGGAGCCGAGCGAGTTCGAGGATCTTAGCACGCGCGCCGAGCAGCGCCTCGGCCAGCTCGTGAAGGAGAAGTATGGCGCGGACTACTACATCCTGGACAAGTTCCCGCTTGGTGCGCGGCCGTTCTACACCATGCCGGATCATGACGACGACGTGAGTCCATGTCCGTGTCCCCTGCGCCCCGTAGTTGTCGCTGACGGTGGTTCAGAAAATCTCCAATTCGTTCGACTTCTTCCTCCGAGGGGAGGAGATCCTGTCAGGGGGTCAGCGTATTCACGATGCTCCGTTCCTTGAGGAGCGTATGCGCGAGTCGCAGGTAGATCCGGACACCATGAATGATTATGTCGAAGGCTTCAAGTGGGGGTGCCCTCCGGTAAGCAGCCTTGCGTTCTATCGTCCGTAGCGCGCCGGCTCAAGGATGACTCTGACTCTAGCACGGCGGCGGCGGCGTTGGGCTCGAGCGGATCGTCATGCTGTTCCTGAAGCTCGGGAATATTCGCTGGGCGAGTCTGTTCCCTCGAGATCCGCGCAGCTTCGGGGTGCGCACCCAGGATCCTGCGGAGGCCGCAGCGATGGCTGCGAACGCGCTCATCCTGCACGGCCCCGAGTCGGAGACGTTCCTCACCGGCAAGCGGCATCCCGAGATGCCCCCGCTCGAGAATGTGCGTAGCCATATGCGACCTCACTATTCATGCCCGGCGGATGGCTAACTCAATCCGCTGTTTGACAGCTCATCGCGAAGTACGGCGACGCGACGAACACGAGCTGGGTGGATCCGGCGTGGACCATCTGGCGCGACAAGGCGACGGCGGCGGCGGTCGGCTACATCCCCCAGAACTCGTTCGCGGTCATCTTCGGCAGCCCGCTGTGCCCGCCCGAGCAGACGCCGCGCGTCGCCAAGGCGTTCCTGGCGTTCCTACACGAGCAAGCGCTCAAGCCGGTGTGGTGCTGCATGGACAAGCAGACGGAGCGGTACCTCGCGGAGGAGCTCGGCTGGGCGGCGGTGCTCGCGGTCGCGGAGGAGCGCATCAACCCGACGGAGGTGGACCCGGCGGCGCACGACAAGACGGTGCGGCGCAAGATCCACCGCGCGGAGCGCGAGGGCGTGCGGCTCGTCGAGGTCGGCCAGGAGATGGACCGCGCGGTGCGGGCGCAGCTCGAGCAGCGCTGCAGGGACTGGGAGGCGAGCCGCAAGGGCACGCAGATCCATTTGACGGGCGTGCGGCCGTTCGACGACGTGCAGCACCGCAGGTACTTCTATGCTGTGGACAAGACGGGGAAGGTGCGTTCGCGTCTCTGTACCGAGCTTCGACGCTCGGTGGTTTGGGGGGTTCTGATGCTGATTTCGTCGACTTCGTCGTCGGTGGCACAGCCGTGCGCGATGGTCGTGCTCGCCCAGCTCGCGCCGAAGCACGGCTTCCAGATCAAGTGGGCATTGGAGTTCCCGGGGGCGCCGCTCGGCGCCATCGAGTACATCCTCGCGCACGTCATCAAGAAGCTCGGGGACGCGGGCGTGAAGAGCGCCACGTTTGGCGCGGGCGCGACGGGCAAGTTCCAGGTGGTGGAGAACATCCACGGGTTCCGCGTCAAGACGCTGGAGAAGGCGTACAACGGGCTGTCGGCGACGTTCAATCTGACGAACAAGGGCGACTTCAGGAGCAAGTTTGGGACGTGGCACGATCCGGTGAGTGGGCGTGTTTCTGTTCCTGAGAGATGCTCAGGAATGGCCGGATTCGAGGTGAGATGGAATGCGACGCTGACGCATTGTTGGTGTGTTCTTGCAGTTGTATATCTGCTATCCGAAAGGCGGCCTGGGTATGAAGGGGATTGAGGCGATCATGTCGATGCTCCAGAAGCCGAAGTAACGGCGAACTCGTACGGCCACATGTACGATGGCCTGTAACGGATTCAGGTATAGGGTATTCAGTCCTCGGTCCCCTTGTCTACGCAGTATAATGGTGCCCACCGCTTCGTCCTCTAGTTCAATATTTCCTCCCATGTTTCCCCCATGTATCAGGACTTGTCCACGTGGACCTGGAACGCACGATCAGTTCTTGCATCCATTGTCACCTCACCCTCGCATCGGCTTCGATACGTTACTGCACTACACACTATTTTCTGGCGTGATCTTTCGTATACCTTCTGCGGATGCCTGAGTGGGATTGGTAGGTTACGCTTACTTGCATTACGCTAGTATATCGCTGTATTTCCTTGGATATCTTCTCGTTGGTGGGTTTGTAGACTAGACTCGGTCGCACCAGTGTAGCTATATTCGTTTCGTGTATCGTGTATCGCTAGTAGGTATTCGAAGCTATTTCTAGGATCATGTCACATTGAGTATGCCCTCCGTTGGAAGTCGTTCGCACCTACTGGTCGCTTCTCAATCAACAAGAACTGCCAACAACGAGGCGCGGACCTTCTCGGAGATGTTCACTTCCGTATCTCCGCAGGACAATGTCTGCTCGTCCGAGTCGGCGTGTTCAACATCCGACATATAGTACTCAACAGAACGTGTGGCGCAGAACATGGATGGAGATGAATGGTCGTTGTGTCGGAGATGCCGGCGCTGGGAACCACGCGAACTGCTGTTTCCAGCAGGGGAGCCGCGTGGCGGTGCTTCGCTTCTTCAACATCTTTGGATCGTCGCCGTCGTTCCTCGCCGTTCCTGCATCGGCGCACCCAACTCTATCTCTTTCCTGTCTCTCTCCTTTGCATGTGGATGGCGGCCTTCCGTTTTTGGAGGGGTTCTTGTAGGGCGTCCATCGCACATCTGCCCAGCAAAATCGTCGTCGCGCGACCGTGTCGCAGTGCCAGTGAGTCGCTCAACTGCTTGTTGGATATCGGATTCGGATGCCAAACACAGGCACTCCAAGCTATGGTCTAACGTTCACTGGGAGGAGCAGTGCCGATTTCTAGAATAGCAAAGGGACAACGATGGCGCGGCTGAAGATGTCCTTCTCTATGAATATCTTGAGGGATGGGTACACGTATAAGTACGCACCGTCTCGGAGATCCCTCCTCGATAATCTTGAACCTGAGGGCCAGGCAAGGACAATATCTTCCCCGGAGTCTATCACTCCCTCCTGAAGCTTCGGCCTATTCCATATATCGAAAATGTCTTCGCCCACAGCCGTTGAGGACGCGCAACTCATTGCTATCGCTGCTGCACTGTGAGCCCCACGTTTCCACGACAATACTTCAAGTGCTTATTCCTTCAATAGGGCCCCTTCAAACTATATTGTGGTTGCAATTAGCGGTGCGCCCCGGATACCATAACGATCTTCATTGAGAACTTGAAGGCTCAATCTTGCCGCCCACTGACAGCTCTGCTTGTGTACGAGTGGGTAATCGGATTTGGGAAGGAGGTCAACCTCTTCTGGAAGGAGAAGGTCACAGCGGCGACGGTCTTGTTCCTCTTGAACAGATACGCTCCCCTGGTGTACTTCCTTTCTAGTTTCGCAGGAAATTCGGCACACACGGATAAGGTGAGCCTCCCGGGCGCTGGGCACTTGCAAACCTCAGGTTGTTAATGTATCTGCGATAGAGGTATCCATCCCGTCGCTCTATTTTTCGAATTAACGCCAAATCTGGTACGTAGCTGCAACGCATCGGTGCTGTCATCAATCGCTTTGGACAACTTCCAATATATTCCCTGGGCGTGTGAGTGACTGGGCTATCGCGCATCCGGTGTGCATCTCCCTGAGCTGACCAACTTGCAGTGTTCTCCGCTTTGCGTACATATGCCCTCTGCGGCAAACGATGGACATTGGCAATACCCGTGCTCGTTCTCTCTTTGGTACCGCTTGGCATCGATCTCGTGAGTTCTTTTAGGCACGGTCTCTCTGTGCGCACGTTGAAATGTTACTGGGATATAGACCCGTCTTTACTGGTCTCACGGCGAAATGGTCCCTATCTGGGGATGCGACACCATCACTGTCGTTCCGGACAACATTAACTTGATGTGAGTCTACAAGTTCAAAGCCGCGTCTACTATCTCGGGCACAAAACTGACCTCGCGTCAAGATGTAGGTTTTTTTACCCCTCTTTAGGGCGTGACGGATTGATTGAGCTCTACCGTTCTGCCAGTTTCCATACTACCTCGTTCATCATTAATCGTCGCGGACGCAATTGTGGTAATTGTAACCTGGATGACCACCTACAGCAGCGTGGCGATTGGCGGGTCCTCACATGGGAGCGTCCCCTCGCTAGCTCAACGGATGCTTATCAATGGTATTTACTGTACACGCGTATTTCTTGTCTGTCTGCTTATGGAGTTTCCCTTCAGGAACGATCTATTTCGTGTCAGTCCCGGATCTTCTTCGCTCTTCGTCAGACTGTTGATTAGGATGTTCCGACGCGCCAGAATACTCCTGGTCCTCAACATCCTCCACCTCACTTTCACCCTCCTTTCAGTGCGTAGCCAGATATGGCCCACTCTTGCCCCCATGATGTTGATCGTATCCCGGCCGCTTTCGCAGATAGCCACTGATGGTGGTTTTGACAGTACGAGCTACGTCATTTCCTTCTCCGAGCCGTGAGTCGCCCATTTTGTCATCCAACCGGAGTGATTGAAACGGCGCATTCATCTTCCATTGCGACTCCGACTGATCCTGATATATCTGATCGTCCCGACAGCATCACCGCGATCCTCGTCTCGCGCTTCATGTTCGACCTCCAGAAGGCGAAGCAGAAGTCCCAGCACCGCAGCGATGCCGCCATTGGCACCGGTTTCGACAGGGCCCTGGGCTCCATCGGGTCGACTCTGTCACCATCCGACGTATGGCGGGCAGGACCCGGGCCCGCCGCATCAGACTTCCACCGCGAGTACGCTGAAGGACGGCCAGACTTGGAGGACGAGGACGTGTTTATGAAGTTCGAGCCGGACGTCTTTGGGAAGGGTGCCGTGACGTCTGTAATACTCGAGGTGGACTCTACTCCGAGTCTAAGAGGACGCCGAGTCTCGGAGAGAGTGTGATCTTGTCTTCTGATTGACGGGAGTGCTGGAGGAAAGCTAATTCTTGTATATTGCGCTGTATTGTATGGTATTTACTTCTTGTATCAACGTCCATTCGCTGTCCACTGGCAGCAGACCTCGTTGTGGTCCCTACCGAGATGTAAGCTTGTTTGAGGATTTCTCAGGAGAGTCAGTAGCACAGGACCAGAAATGGTCGAGAATGCGCCTATAAATCAAAGACATATGGCGGAGAACATGGATGGAGATTTGTTGGAACTGGGCCGAGTGGTTTTGGCCAGCGAGCGCTTGCTCACCGGAAGACTCCGACATACGATATGTGATGCTTTTGTTCTCATCCGTTTGCTTCTGTACCACGACGACTTGTACAGGACAACCGGAATCTACTTGTTCTTACTACTCTGGCGACCTCCCTTTGGTTCCTCCAACATGATGAACGCCAGCCGTGTCCGAGATGTCGACGCTGGGAACTACGCGAACTGCTGTTTGCAGCAGGGGAGCCGACGCGGCGGTGCCTGGCTTCTTCAACATCGTTGGATCGTCACTGTCGCTCCTCGCCCTTACTACATCGCATCCAACACCTTCTCTCCTGTCCCTGTAAATGACTGTTTGTTGTTTTAGGACTGGTGCTTCAGCATGATGCCGGGCATCTCACATCTGTCCAGCAAAGTTGTCATCGGGCGATCGTGTCGCAGTGCCAAAAGTGAGTCGCTCAACTGATGCCAGACACTAACAGTGACACTTGAACTTGAAGCAGTGGTCTAACATTCGCCAAAAAGAATAGGGACCGATCCCCAAACAGCAGAGTGTCAACGATGGCGTAGCTGAAGATGTACTTCTATCTACTATGATTACTACCTCCGTGACCTCCCTTGGTCGAAGCAGATCCAGAGGCATGTGTCTATGCATAAGTATCCACCATCTCGGAGAGCCCTGCCAGATTCTCTTGAACTCGAATCCCCAAGTATAATATTTTCTTCTTCGGAGTCTATCACCTCACCCCATCCTCGGAAATGTCTTCGCCCACCACCGAGGAGGATGTGCAACTCGTCGCCATCGCTGCTGCCTTGTTAGTCTCGCCTTTCCCCAACGATTTTTGAGATGCTTATGATTTTAATAGGGCCCCGTCAAACTACATCGCGGTTGCCATTTCTAGTGCGCCCCGAATTTTGTTACGTGTCATCATTTAGAGGCATTGATCTTGTCTCCTAGCTCTGCTCGTGTACGAGTGGGTGATCGGACTTGGGAAGGAGATCGAACTCTTCTGGAAGGAGAAGGTCACCGCGGCGACGGTCTTGTTCGTCTTGAATCGATACACTCCCCTGCTCTACTTCCTTTCTAGTTTCTCAGGCGGTTCGGCACTCACGGATAAGGTGAGTTGGTCAGCTTACTTTTGAAACAATGGGATTGCTAACTTGAGATAGAGGTACTCGTCTCGTCACTGCGATATTTTCTGATTGACACTAAATCCGCGTCGTAGCTGCAACGCGTCGGTACTGACATCATTCGTACTGGACAACCTCCAGTATGTTCCCTGGGCGTGTGAGTGGCTGGTTACCGCGCATCCATCGCGCATCTCCCTGAACTGACAAATTTTCAGTATTCTCCGCCTTGCGTACATACGCCCTCTGTGGCAAACGATGGTCACTAGCAATACCAGTGCTCATTTTCTCTTCAGTACCGATTGGAATCAATCTTGTGAGTTGTTTCATGCCTCGGGTCGTTGTGCGCGTCCTGAAATGAGATTGGGATATAGACCCATTTATACTGGTCTCACGGTGAAATAGTGCCCATCTGGGGATGCGAAACCTTCACCATCATTCCGGACAATATCAATTTGATGTGAGTCTACAGAGGGCGAAGTTGCGACTAGCACACAAAACTGACAGCTTGCTCCAAGATGTAGGTCTTTGCCCTCTCCTTCGAGCGCAAACGGGTTGATCGAGCTCTCCCGCTCTCCTAGTTTCCATACTACCTCGTTCATCTCTAGTCGTCGCCGACGCAATTGTGGTAATCGCTACCTGGATGATGACCTACAGCAGCGCCGTAGCCAGCGGACTCTCACATGGGAGCGTCCCATCGATGGCCCAACGACTGCTTATAAATGGTATTCACATTGTTCATGTCTTTCGTTTCTGTTCGCTTACGCGATTCACTCCAGGGACAATCTATTTCGTGTCAGTCCCACATCTTCTGTGCTCGATGTCAGGCTGTTGATTGGGATGTAATGCTCCAGGATACTCGTAATCCTCAACGTCCTCCACCTCACTTTCACCTTCCTCTCAGTACGTACTCAGCTATGCCCCACTCACTCTTGCCCTTGCAATGCTGATAGTTCTCTTTTCTGTAGATAGCCGTGAAAGATCTTGGTGGTGAGGACACGAGCTATGTCATCACTTTTACCGAGCCGTGAGTCCCCCATTTTGCGGCTTGACATCGAGCCGGAGTGATCGACTCGGATACGGCCCCGGTCCGTCCTCACTCTAACTGATACGTCCGTTGAATGTTCCGACAGCATCACCGCGATCCTCGTCTCGCGCTTCATGTTTGACCTACAAAAAGCGAAGCAGCGGTCCCAGCATCGTGGCGGCCTCTCCGACGCGCTCGCCACGGGTTTTGACCGGGCCCTGGGCTCCATCGGCTCGACTCTGTCAACGACTGACGTATGGCAGGCCGGGCCGGGCCGCGATCCTGCGGGATTGGACCTCGACTACGTGGAAGGAAGGCAATTGGACCCGGAGGACGAGGATGCGTTAGTAAGGTTCGAGCTGGACGTCTTCGGGAAGGGTGTAGTGACATCGGTGATACTTGAGCCGGACTCATACACCCTGAGTCCAAGTCCGAGTCCGAGTCCGAGTCCGAGTCCGAGCCCGAGTCTACGGAGAGACACAGTGTCAGAGTCCGTATAATGTTTTGTCGTGAAGAGTGCTGGCAGTGACCGAGAACAAAAGCCAAGCCTTGCATATTTAAGTTGTATTATGCTCGTTCTTGTATCAACATTCACGGATAGAACCTACGTCTCTAGAATTAAGTCAGGCCCACATCTCGGGATTGTCCTCGGGAAGCACTTGTGGCCGGCAACGGAACACGCTGAACCTCGAGATGGCCTTCGGCCACCCGTGGTGACGAAGGTCTGGGGAGGTTGACAACAAGTCTACTAGTAGATTCTGGCGTTATGTTTACTAGATGTGGATTTGGATGAGCGCTTGCACAGTCAGTGTGTAGTATGATTCTGAACGGCTCCAGAGAAGGAAGACCAGCGAAAGGTTTAGAGCGGGGATCCGAGCTGGAATGAACCGCTCTAGTCTCCCGCATATATTTCATTTGCAAATACGTTCTCAACTTCTTCTTGTCATGAATGGGGGTTGGCTGGAGCCGTTCATTCCAGCTCGGATCCCCGCACCGGTCCGAGCTGGAATGGACGGATCCAGGATAATCTCTAGACCTTTCCCTCACCTCCCTACTTACTCTCAAGTAGTTTAGGACTTTCTAGAGCAAAAAAAGTCACTCCACATTCAGAGGGAACAAACTACCCCCGGCGGGACTCGAACCCGCAACCTCCAGATCGCCCCCAAAATCAGGGTTAGAAGTCTGACGTCATAGCCATTAGACAACGGGGGCTCCAAACTTGAGGGCCATGATGAACACATAAGTGTATAGGTATGGTGACGGGCGGCCTAGCAAGCCTCACCTCGATACGAGATTGAGGACACAATATAATAATTACTAGAAAGCCATTCGTCCATGGTCGTCCATGATAAAATCAATGCACCTTGCAGCGAACAACAAGTGGACTTGGTCCCCTCTAGATATTCTCGGACTCACAACACGCCGCACGTCCGAATCTCGACTGGGTCAACGCCGTCTATTGCAACTTGCAACTTGCAATGCCAGAGTTTGTAAGAGCTGCGTCTATCATGCAGTTCGGGGCGCGCGTGCTGGCAGCAGCCCTTCATTGCCAACCTCTTTGCTCTCCTCCTTCTCCACATCCTCCTCATCTTCGTTATCCTCCTCCTCATCGTCAAACCAACCCCCTCCCGCCTCGCCCCCATCCCCACCACCAATACTCCTCACCCACCCCTCCCTCACCGCCCCGTCCCACTCCCTCTCCGTCCTCGCACAGTGACACGGCGCCGGCACGCACATCTCGACCCCGACCTCCCGCGCCTGCGCCGCGAGCCAGTGCAGCTGCACGCTCCTCTGCGTGTACGCCAGCCTGCTCGTCCCGCACGCGCCCCTGACGGGCGGCGCGCCCGGCTCGACGACGACGCGCGCGAGGGACGGGTACGTCCGCGCCCCCACCTTCCCCACCTCCCCTGCGTCCGTGTGCGCCCGGAAGCCGCGGAAGGGGGGCGTGCCGAGCGCGCGGGGGAGCTCCTCGAGGAGCGCGTACATGCGGGGGTGCGCGGAGACGCGGAGGTGCGTGACGCGCGGGGCGTGCGCGGCCCAGCCCGCGAAGAAGGGCGAGTGCTTGGCGGACGCGGGGCCCGGCGCTGGCGCGGACTGTGCGACGACGTGCAGGTGCGTGAGCGCGGGGAAGAGTGGGGCGACGCTGGAAGCGGAATCATCGGGATGATTGGAATTGGAATTGGGCGGGACGAGGGCGAGCGCGGCGGGGTCGGGGTGGCGGACGAGGGTGAGAAAGCGGAGGGCGGGGAGCGGGCGGGCGAAGAGCGGGCGGGGGGCGGCGAAGAGGTCCTTGGTGATGACGAGGGACTGCAGGTCGGCAGTGACAAGGTGGAGGAGCTCGCGGATTGCGACAAAACGGGCGGGGGCGGGCTCCTCGTCTTCGCTGTCGTCGTAGTCATCCTCGGTGGGTTTGCTGGTTGAGATGTAGAGATGGGTCGTCCGTGGTCGGCCGGCGGTGGCGTTTGAGCACTGGCTCTGGTATAATGCGACGAGCGTGGTCAAGCGTTCAGTCTCGGGCCCCACCGCAATGGAATGGAACCGAGTAGACTGTGCAGCCTCGCGGATGAACCTGGACGTGAGTGCCAGAGAGCCACCAGTGTAACCACCGTCTGTACACGCGAACTGGAAGATCTGTTGGAGGGTTTCCAGAGGCACACGGTCCATGATGCATGGACGACGGAAAGAACCAGGAGCACACCGCCCGCTGATCGTTCAAAGGTTTATATGTCTTCAGGATCTCACGTGGTGGGATCTGTAGATTTTGCGAAGCTGCTTTCTCGTAGATTGCCTACGTGTTGCTGAAGCTGCAGACATTGTTGATGCATAACAGTGTATGCGCACAAGATCGCCGTGGATTGACATGGAAGCTAGCTGCAAATGTGATGATGTCAACTAGTAGCGAGCGGATGACATGCCTGTGCTATCGTGACGACGACCGATCTTGGTGCGTAGTTTCTGTTGGAGGGGTTGCCAGTGCTAGCCTAAAGTCGTCTGAATGTGACTGGGCTTCCGGCGACAGGGACCGGGAGTTTGACCGTCGAGTCTGCCGCGATTCGGCCATTGCCTGTGCGCGCGTAGTGTATGTTTGATATACGAACATAGCGACGGTCTGAACAGGAGCAAGTTGACAAGTAAGCATCAACACTGCCGCAGATACGTCCATGCGAGGGGGATGGCACTAGAAGGAAGAGTGAAAAACGCACGAAAAGGATGGCTCCCAGCATCAGTCGCTCCTTCCACCTCTCGTCCATCCCAATGTCCAAGTCTGCTTTGCGTCTCTGCCTCTCTCGCCACATAGCAGTACTCAGGTCGTGATAACTTGCACGCGCCTTCCCAGTGAAGCCTTCTCCAGCCTCGCCATCACCATCAGAAGCGGCGGGCTTCTTGCCGGTGAGAACAGCATACGCAGACGATATTGCCTGAAATCGCGCATGTGCAGTTTCAGGCGAAACTCCACCAGCACGCGCAACAGGAGAGTCCGGGTGGTAGATACGGACGAGGTCGTAATCTATCATGACCTGTGAGTAGGACGCCTGGACTGAATACATGGAGTTTACGCACAACGTGCCTTCACGTCTGATCTAGTCGCGCTCTTGGGTAAATGAAAGATTTGATGAGGAGTTGGATGCGTGGAAATGGGAAACGGGTACGGGTTCGCACTTGTTGAAGCTTGCCGGTACAGAGAGTGCATCTTGAAAGGAGCGACACGCCGAGGATGCGAGCAGCGAGCTAGTTGAGAGTCCCAAACAGCCGAGACAGTACGCCGCCAAGGATGAGATGAAGGATGCATGGTGTCTGTTGCCTCACGAATGACGACGATGGTAGGAGACAAGTTGTTGGGCTCGGGGCAACATTAATGACTTGGAGGCCGGATCGGCGCGTCGGGGAAATGCCCTCCCGGGACGGCCCGAGTCTCGCGGCCGGTTGTTGGCCGACTGGGCCGCCGCTGTGGTTACATCTGCAACCACTTTCTAGTTGCTTACTCTCACTAGACTCTCATAACGGCTTGGATCAAATAGGCGCATTATAAGGTTGAATATACGACACGCACAGAGAAGCTAACATCATGTCCCGCCCGCAAGGAAATGTACGGTAGAAATCTATCATTCACCATTGACTCGGAGGCAAACTAGTTCGCTAACATCGAACCATACCGTTCTCCTATGTTTAGATGAAGCTGGGAGGACTTCTCCCCGGGTCCTCTGCTGGATACACACTACCCCTCTGCTAACGACGTCCGCAACGCCTTTTCTTCCCCCAGACATGCTCCACAGGCATTGACACTCTACTACCCTGACTCTACCATCTCTTTTGCCTGACAACGCATCCCCCTCCGGTCCTAGTACACAGTGTGAGGATTCGATGGTATCTTCAAGAAACTCCGAGTCGAGTTGGGGATGTTCCTACGGTACGCTAGTCACATTCGCATCTTGGTCACAATGTCGGAAAGACACGTATGTGGGGGCAAATGTCGTCCCTCTAGAGTGACTTTTGTAGATCGGCCGTGCCAGACACGACTGCTGTGCGATCGGAATCTGCACCCCAAACCACGTGGTTGTCATGGAGAGCCTTATAAGCCTAGGGCGATGCCGCTCGCAGTCTTCGCTTCTGTCCTCCCTCCTCCGCGTTATCCACTGTGTATTATGGATCGCCTTCCTCTCGAGACCCTTCACCAGATCTTCGAGCTGGCGTGTACCGATGGCGGTTACACCGGCTGCGCTCTCGCACTCACATCCAAGTTCATACACGACACCGCTCAGTCCACTCGGTTCCACTCTGTGGTGCTTGAGGCCGAGCCTCGACGTCTGGGCGCGTTCATCGCAGTATACCAGAATCAATACTCGAACGCCGCGGATATCCGACCACGGACATGCCATCTCCATCTTTTGCTCCCATCAACAACGAAGGCTCGTCCACCCAGCGAGCCGACAGAGGAAGACGAGTCGGGTGAGGAAAGCGAAGACGAAGAGAAAGACGAGTCGGGTGAGGAAAGCGAGGACGAAGAGAAAGACGAGTCCACCTCGCATTCTCAGAGCTCCCTCCTCGCCGCACAACTCCTCTCTGTCCAACAATTGCTCAGTCTCATTTCCAACGACCTGCAGTCTCTCGTCATCAACAAGCACAACCTCGAAGCCTTGTATCCCCTTTTCAACCGACCGTTCCCCGCCCTCCAGGAGCTCACCCTCCTGCTCCACGGCAACCTCTCCCACCTCATCGCCCCAGATCCCAACTCCAATCCCCTCTTCCCCGCCCTGACGCACCTGCACATCGTCGCCCCAGACTGGTCCCCCCCTCTCCTCCCGACCTGGATCCTACACGCCCCGCGCGTCACCCACCTGCGCATCTCCGCGCACGACCTCTTCGGCAAGTTCGTCAACGAGCTCCCCGACGCGCTCGGCACGCCCCAGTGCCCCGTCAGGGGGCTCGGCCCCGTCGTGGGCCCGCCCCCCGCGGTGCGCACGTACCCGACCCTCGCGCGCGTCGTCGTCCAGCCCGGCCCGCGCCCCCCTGCTGGCCCGTGTGGGACGAGCCGGCATGTGTTCAACTGGCGGACGATGCAGCTGGAGTGGATCGCTGAGCGTGCGAAGACGGCGGGCGTCGGGATGCGCGTGCTGCCCGCGTGCTCGTGGGAAAATAAGGAGTGGGACGAGGCGATACGGACGGAGTGGCTGAAGCGCATTGGGGGAGGGCCGGGCCGCGACTGGTTTTGTGGTGCAGACGAGGAGGACGAGGATGCGAAGTAGGCAGGGAGAGGATGGCGGCAACGGCGGGGACGGGAGCACGTAAACGTTGCATTAGTCCCTCGTTCCCATATTTATTTTTCTTACTAGTTCCAGCTCGCTATTCGTTCCTGTCGTGGAGTCCTTGCTGATGTCCGCACTCTATCAGACCCAGGATTCGAACCCGGGCCATTGCCATCCCAGACCGCCTTGCGTCCCCCATGCCTGGCTCTGCGATACCGACATCGTAAGCACCACTGACCATCACACAAGAAACACAAAATACAGCCTGGGATGCGGGACACTCACCGACATCGCGACCGCGTCCTGGAGGAGGTACCCGCTCAGCATCGAGCCGTACACGCTATACTCGACGTCCACGGGGAACGTCGTCCGAATCTCCTCCACGAACGACAGCGTCGGGCCCAGCCCCTCCCGCGCGTCGAACAGCTCGTCGAACAGGCTCTCCACGTCGCGGTCGTTCCCCGCCCCGCGGCGGACGTCGAAGAGCACGACGTGGAGCTCCCCCGAGGGGCCCTGCTCCTGCCGCATGAACGCGCATCGCGAGCCCATGGCCGAGATGTGCGAGATGGCGCTGAAGCGCACGATCCGCGTCCCTGGCGGGCCCCACTCCGCCCACGGCACCGGCACCGTGCGCCGTCCCGCGTCCACGCCCACGTCGGCGTCCGTGTCGGCGTCCGAGTGTGCTGCGGCGTCGATGTGCTCGCGGAGCGTCGAGAGCGGGACGAAGATGGCGTAGCGGTAGTCCGAGCCGACGAGATTGTGCTTGTCCACGGTGGACAGCAGCAGGGTGATGGTCAGCACCGTGAGCGCGGGGTCGAGGCCGAACGCGACACCCGGGTCGCCGTTTGATTGCGGGGCGGGGGTGGGGGCGGATGGCGGGAACTGCATGTACGTCCGGACGTAAGGGGGGTAAGGGGCCGGCTTGAGGGCCGGGAGCGCGAGGACGCAGAGCGGGTCCGCGAGGCTCGCGCCGGGTTCTTGGGGGCGTTCTGCGTCTTCGGAGGAGTCGAACGAGTACACGGACACGGCCTGGGCGGTGACGAGCACGACGTGGCACGGGGATATCACCCTGCAGGAGGAGCCGCGGGCGTCGCTTTGTCGGTGCTGTGAGCAGGATTGGCTGGGTCAGGTTTTGGATGTCGACATGACGGGACAAGCGTACCCAGACGAGGACCGACGTCTTCCAATTCCAGACGTACACCGCAGAGTGCGTGTCGTCCGTGATGCTCCACGCGACCACGTCCCCGAAAATCTGCAGGTCTTCGATGGTATTGAAGCCATCCTCGACGAAAACAGGCTCAAAGTCGATTCTTAACGGCCCTGGGCCTGCAGCCGAATGGGGCCGGCCCTCGCTGATCGAATACACGTAGCACTCCGGCGTGCTTCTGTATGTAAGAAAGAGAAACGGTGTCAGCACAGTTCTGCCAATTGTTCCTTCGAATACGGACGACTTACATATCGGGTTGTGCCGCCCGCGTGAACACGAGCAAGCCCTGCGCAACGTCCACGGCCAACGTGCCCATCTTGGCCTCGGGAACCTGGGGAGGTGTCGAGAGATGCGACATGACGGCCGGAACGTCTCGCCTCTCTTCTGGCGCGTCTTCGGAAGGAAAAGTCGGACGCCAGAGAACGAGATCCGACGAGTTGTTGGCTAGATAAGGGATGAACCCGTCGGTGACCGCCGGCCAACGCGGATCGATATCGTCGGGGAGCATTATAAACGGCACGGTGGGCAGGGAAAATCCATTCGTGCAAAGATTTTCGAGAGCTCGAAGGCGGTCGGCGATGCAGAGCTTGCTCTGGCCGACTTCTACCCTGCCGGCGCGCGCGAGTGCGAGTTTGTACTGCAGTTCGACGGTGTTGTCGATCAGGTCTCTAATGGCGCGGCATAGCTAGATATGAGAGTGATCAGCGGTCCGTACTGGGTATATGCGCAGCGCTCACCATCTTGCATCTCAGGAGCGAAACTGTGTCCAGGGAAAGGAGGATATGAATACGAATGTCTTCCGGGATATCGAACAGCAGGCTGGCAGAAGGAGCCATCGTGTAAGGCTACCTGTGAAACTAGAAAGCTGGTAGTGGTGGATCGTACTAGCTACGCACTTTGACTCGCCCTACTTAAGTGATCCTGGCTGTGAGGCTGTGTTGCAGTGCCCGCGGTCCAGAAAAGGGAATTGGGGCTGACCGGCAGTTGCGGAGCGCTGGAATCCTGCGGACTTTGATGGTCGGTAGTTGGCACTCACCAAGACTCACCATGGTGATACTTAATCGTTGATGGAAATGTAGTTTGGAGGCCGGGTCGTGATGGTGTCGGAGCCGGGGGAGACTGTCCGTAGTACCTGCTCGTAGTGAAAAGCGAGGGCCGGTAGTAGCCTCAGTAGCAGTATGTTCCAACCCTGTGGTATCACCGTGACAGTGCGAGTTAACCCATTCATGAAGTTCATGAAAACTGTACTCCCGAGACTGCGCTAGGCATACTACTCAGTCCATGTGCCTGCGGTGTTGTCCGTACTGGCAATCTCAGAGCCAGTACACAGGATCATACCCCTTGTATCCCACAGCAGGATGCGTTACAAAAACCTGCCTCTATAGAATTATGAGCAACAACACGCATTATACGAAATGCACAAAATCCCCACCGAGATCGCAACGCAATCCTCAAGCAGAAATCCGCTCCATTCGCCTGGATGCACCTTGTGCACGACCTCGACTGGGAAGGTCGTCCTAACCTCCTCGGCGAAGGAGAGGTTCTTGGCGAGGACTTCGCTCACGTCGACGAGGCCATCATCTACATTATCCAATGGATGCTCTCTCCGAATCGTCGTATCATCTCCCTCACTGACCCCGCAACGAACGTCGAAGAGCACGGTATGGAGCGTGCCCGCGTGGTGGTCATGCAGCATGAATGCACATCGAGATCCCATGACAGAGATGTGCGAGATGTACTGGAAGCGCACGATCCGCGTGCCTGCCGGGCCCCACCTCGCCCAGGGCACAGTGCGTCGCCGTGTATTCAGGCTGACGCGGACACGGGCGAACTTGAAGAGCGTTGGGAGCGGGACGAAGATGGCGTACCGTTCCGACACCGTGCGGTCCTCTGGGTCCAAACGGAACTCAGGATCGACGTCGGTAGACTGCAGCAAGGTGACGGCGAGAACTGTCTGAATGGGATCGAGCTCGAACGTGACACTGGCACTAGTATCGGGTCGTGTTACGGGCGCCGCGGCGGAAGGTGGGAACTGCATGTATGCGCGGACGTAGGGGGCGAAACGTGACGCGTTGAGGCGGGGGAGCTCCAGGACGCAGAGCGCGGTCCCTAGGGACGCGGGCTGGGGCGAGTGCCCGACGGAGGCCGAGGAGTCGAATTGGTACACGGATAGGGACTGAGCGGTGACGAGGACGACGAGGCCCGGGGAGATCACCCTGCAGCACGAGCCCCGAGCGCGGCTCTGGTGATACTGTTGCGCACGTTGTGAGCCAGTCTTTTAGGGAGGCAGAAAGGCAAAGAAAATGAGAGATCACGAGGTACGCACCCAGACGAGCACCGACGTCTTCCAGTTCCACACGTGCACCGCGGAGTGCCCGTCGTCCGTGATGCTCCACGCAACCACGTCCCCGAATATCTGCAGATCCTCGATGATGCCGAATCCTGCATCGTAGCTCTTCACGGGATCGAACGCGATCCTGAATGGGTGCGGGCCAGCAGCCTCCGGGTGAGGTCCCCCCTCACTGAGCGAGTACACGTAGCATTCCGGAGGGGCTCTGCGGATGAGAGAAGTATTAGTGTAGTTCTACAACCACCTCCCTATACTGTCGTACTACCGACTACCCACATTTCTGGTCGCGCGGGCCGCGAGAAGACGAGCAAGTCCTGGGCGACGTCCACGGCCACGGCACCCATCACGGCAGGCGGGACCCTAGGCGAATCCGAGAGGTGAGACATGATCGCTGGGATAGAACGCCTCTCTTCTCGGGCACCCCTGGGCCCGGGGGAGAGAATCGGACGCCAGAGGACGAGATCCAAATGGTTGTCGGTTAGATACGGGATGAATCCGTCGGTCACGTCAGGCCAATGCGGGAACACTCCGTCGGGCAGCGGTATGTACGGTAAGGCGTCCAAGGAGAACGGAGCAGCAGTGGTGGCGGAGGGATTTTGCCAGTGGAGGGCTCGGAGGCGGTCGGCGATGCACAGGCGGCTCTGGCCTAGTTGGACCTTCCCCGCGCGCGCGAGGGCGAGCTTGTACTCGATTTCGACGGTGTTGTTGATGAGGTCCCTGATGCCCCGGCATAGCTGCATATGAAGACAGTCAAGATGCGAAACTGTGTGTGATGACGTGGATGTTTACCCTCTTGCATCCCACGAGGGAAATGAAGTCTAAGGCAAGAAGTATACGAATGCAAAGGTCGTCTGGGATATTGAATAGCCAGCTCGCCGAAGCTTGAGAATGCTTCATAGTTATCCGCACGTGAACCTGAAAGCCCGTTAGCCAATGTGCCTCGCTCCGCACATGGATCGACACTAAAGAGGCGTACCTGTAGAGTCAGGTACGCCTCGCGAAGTGAGACACACAGATAGCAGGCGTCGTTGTTGGTAGTTTCTCGAAATATATGCCCTGAATGAGACCATGTCGTAGTGTCCACATGTCGTGGGATACTTGGAACCCAGGGAGACTGCGGACCACGAGCGACGCTCAAATGTCAGAACCAACCGCTAGGCATCACATCCGCACCCGTGATGACGTTTTCGTCACACCTCGTCTCCCGTGCAATCCCCACAGCACCAGCAGTTGACGTATCAACTGACCGGCCCGCATATATGGCTGGATGAATGAGATTCTAGGGTACACTCGCTGGAGCAGCAATAAACTCGACGAGCCGAATCTGGCCGTCGTCCCTCCCCCCCGCTCACCTGATCTCACGTCCAAACACCGGGATTCGGGTTCTGAAAAACAACCAAAACAATCTCAGCGCACCGGCTTCGGTTTCAAGAAACCCTCCTCTCCCCCACCGCCCCGGCGTCGAACACAAGCACTCAGCACTCACCACCGGCACAAGCACGAGCCTGTCCTCCCCCAGCACCACCTTTCCCCCTCCCCCCCATCTCCCCCATCCCCAGCGGCACGTCCCGCACCGTGAACCCGCACGGGAACGCCGTCCTGATCCTCCCCCTGAACGCCGGGGTGTCCAGCAGCGTCTCCGTCGCGTACACCAGCCCCCGCGCCCGCACCGCAGCGTCCCTCGCGGGCATGCGCCGCGCCCACGGATGCACGTCGAAGACGCAGACCCTGAGCGCCTCGCGCGGGCCCGTCGTCCACCGCGTCTGCGCGACGGAGCACCCGAATGGGGAGACCGTGCAGTGGAACTCGGGGTGCACGAGCCGCGTGCCCGCGGGGCCCCACTCGGCCCATGGGACGTCGCGTGGGGGCGCCGCGGCAGGGGGCGGAGATGGCGCAGCGGCCTAGGCCTTGAGGGTGGAGACGGGGACGAAGACCACGTACTGGTCGTGGTTGACGACGCGCCGGGGGGTGGTGATCTGGAACTTGAGGTAGAGCGTGAGGACGGTCAGGGCGGGGTCGTGCCGGAAGTGCGGGCGGACGAGTCGTCCAGTGCCAGTGGGCCGGGAGGAGGGGGAGGGGGGAACTGGATGTAGCTCGAGGTCGTGGGGCCCGGGGAGCTACCGTCGAGGACGTTCTCGGACCACGCGGGGAGGTGGAGGATGCATGCAGCTGTGCCGCGGGAGGAGGGCGGAGGGGGGGGGAGATGCGCGGTCGACGGGGTAGATGAGCAGCGACGACACGGCGACGACTACGACGTGCGACGGGGATATCAGGCGGCAGTGCCAGCACGCTGTTGTGGTGGGGATTAATTCCTTGGATGGAAAGGATGACGTTCAGCCATGCGGTCAGTCGCCGTTAAGATTAATTGAGAGACGTACCCAGACGGCGACGCCTGTCTTCCAGTTGAACACCCTCATTTCGATCCCTTCTTCATCCGAAATATTCCATGCCAGTAAGTCTCCGAGCACCTGGAGGTCATCGCCAATCTGAAGGTTCATCACGTGTTCGAAGCTGAGGTTTGACTCAGAGACGCAAGAGGATGCGGTTGTCCTTGGCTGAGCGAGTAAATGCAGAGTTCCGTTCTGTTGTGCCAGTGCCTGCGAGACAAGTGGATGTGAGCTGAAGTAAATGAACGGATCCCAGTTGAGTAGATTGCACATACGGCATGCCCTGATTCAAGACTCTTCTCGAGAATACCAACAGGTCCTGGGCGAGGTCCACTACGCAACTGCCGCTCCAGTGTCCCTCCAATCCGAGTCTTTGGGGGGTATGTGTGATATTCAGTTCTTCAATACCGGCAAATGTAGCCGCAGGTCGCCAAAAAGAGATACTGCCCGCCGACACGAATGACATGCGGTTTCGACCCATCGAAGAGCAGAGAGGATGCACTCGCGCACGGGTGAGCGGATGGTCCCCGGCACGAAAAGTATCACGATGCTTCTGGAGGGCCGTCAAGCGGTCTACCATGGGGACGGACCTTGTGCCGTCGATTCGCCCTGCACGCGCCAGAGCAAGTTTGTATTGGATGACGATGTCGTTCTTGATGAGGTTTCTGAGGGAGGAACAGATCTGCGTACAACGGAAGAGTATCAATGCTAGAATCTGCGGGACGATGACTGTTATGTTCTGCAGCGTGCCTGCCCGCAAATCTCCAGCTCCCTGATATCCAACGCGAGGAGGACCGAGCGTTGGACATCTTGTGGTGCCAGCAGAAGATTGAATGGTGACGGCACGACAGCTTCGGCCATCTTCCGGAATACACCTCGGTGATGGTTAGAAACAAACCATGGATTCCAATAACCCAACGATATTGATAAGTCAGCTTACTCAGATGCAGGCCCAAGGAACTCACCTACTCTAGTTCGACGTTAGCAAGGTGTTGTAAGCTCAGAGAGATTCAAAGGAGCTCGAACATGAGTCAGGGTGTCGACCGGCACTGTCCATGACTCAGTTGATGTTGATTGGTGCAGTGTACATGAGGTTATACCATGTGGATAGACTGCCATCCAAAAGCAGGATATGGTCCGAGTCGGCTACGGAGACTAACACGAGGTGAAGAGGCTGTGTTTTAGAAAAGGCTGCCAGATTCTGAAGCTCTGGGCAAGCCCCTACAGTATGACAAGTGACTGGAGACGCGGAGATTTGCGCTGGCCATCGACCTGTAGCGTTGAGTGTAAGTAATGGTCGATGCAAGAGGGTTGGTACGTGGCGGCCTAGAGCTTGAAGCAGGCCTAGCCGTGAATTCGAATGACAGCCGTCCGGAGATGGCGGAAGGGCCGGCGCCCCGTTCGGATGCCGTCCCGAGATATTCCCACATTCCCATTGGCTCATGCCCCAGGAAATGATGTCCTCGCCGACTCTCGAGTGGGCCTCAGCCTTTCGAGTCTCCTACTCTCTCCGCACTCCCGAATCCCTCATTCCAAGGCTTTGAAGGGCGTTTTCGGTCCAGGGTCTTCGGGAACCGACCCGATCCACCCCAATTCAATTATGAAACCTCATTGATCACCCTCTCCAGGTACCACGCGACCACCGTTGGAGCACCTTCCAGCACTCCGCCTACGTCACCAGATACAACCTGTCTCCAAAATGAGAGCACAGGGCTGAGGAACCTGTGCGAGACGACTAGCTCCGGGTGTCATCCTGCTTCCTAATCCCTCTGTCGGCCACATGTCTCCCGTTCCGACCGGGAGAATGATCATCACAACCTCGAGGCGGACGGCCTGTCTTCAAGCTCGCCCGAACGCTCCAATGACCCGGGTACACTAGTCCTAGACGCGCTTCGTCCAGATATATAAGCAGCAGTATGCTCTCAACTTCGTCATCTGTTCTCTCCTAACATCATGGCTGCGTACGAATACTACCGAAACTCCCTTCCTGGATGGGGAACTTCACAGGTACGTCCGTCTCGATGGTGGCAATCTTTCCTTGCAAGCTGAACTCGTCCTAGTTCCAGTTTGGGGCACCCCCAGTGCCCACGTTCCAACCCCAACCCTCATGTGAGAACCAGCTCAACGTTCATACCCTCAACACGCAGATTAAACTTTGGTTTTAGGGACAGGATTGGACTTCTTCAACGCGCATGCATACAATCCCGACCCGTGCGTCTTCACCCGCCACGTCATCCGTTCATCTCCGCTCATCCCTGGGGCCCTGATCCTTTCAGATCCCTCTACCAGTCGGTCATGGGGCGGCTCGGCTCTTACTCTGGAATCGCCCTCGATCATCGTAGCGCTCAACAATGGCATTACATGATCTACAGCGGACTGGTAAGCCATCCGCTTCTCTTCTACGTCTACCCGAGTGACGAATCACAACTCTGACTGTTCGATCTCGTCCCTTTCATAGACCCCTCTAACTCAAGCCCTCCCCGCCGACGTAGGGGGCGCGGCTGCCTATGAAATCTATCGTACTTGGAAGTATAATGCGTCCCTCTACGCCCCGCTCAGCGCCGATCGCATGATGCAGCGCGAGGGTCTGATTGGGATGTCGATAGCGGAAGGTACGCTGATGCTGCCAACCTATCAATCTCGAATCCTTTCCTCCTTACTTACCCTGACTTTGCGTTTCTCCAGCCACCCGACTGTGGCAATACACCGGCCGCCCCATGGACGTGTACGGCCAGCGCGCCGCGTGCGAGGCGGCAGCCGCGACCGCCGCACATCTCGCCGACAGGGTGCGTCCTCAGTCCCCAGTCCCCCCCTCCTTCAACGTGAACGAGACGGCTGACCTCCCAACCCCAGTTCCTCAGCTACGCCGGCACAGGCGGAGCAGCAATCTTCCCCCCCAGCGCCGTCCCCTCGCCCTACGCCGGCGTCGGCGGCACCCCCCTCCCCGTCACGAGCTCCGCTTACGGCACCTACCCATACGCTGGCAGTAGCAGCAGCGCGGGCTACTCCCCCCGCCTGAGCTCGAGCCAGGGTGCGATCGCAGCCCCCCCGGGCTCGACCGTCGTCGTCACGCACCCGCGCCACCGCTCGCACTCGCGCCATCGGCACTCGGGCTCGCACTCTGACGACGGGCACCACCACCACCTGCGCCGCCGGAGCAGCGTCGAGATCATCCAGACGGGAGGCGGAGGTGGGGGCGGGCGAGGGAGGTATGGCTACGTCCCGTATGGTGCTGGGTACGCTGCTCCTGGGTATGCGACAACTGGGTATGCTGCGCCCGGATATGTTGCGCCCGGATATGTTGCACCTGGGTATGCGCCTGGGTATGGTGGTGGGTATGCCCCTGGATACCCCTCTGGTTGTGTGCTTGGCTGATTAAGTTGTACTATGACTGCTTTTGCATCTATTTTTCGTTTCGTACCGTACTTGTATCATTTCTTATGTAGCAATAAGGCACTATAATGTACTGTATAACGAAGTACTACAATGCGTCAATACCGCGCGCTTATGGCAATTAGAAGTGGGCTCCAAGTCCAACCGCACACGGTCGCGTCTTGACGTACGTTCACCATCACCACCCATTCCCGCAAAACTCCACTCAACGCCCTCCATGGAACGCCATCGCGGGGTCGTGTTTCTCATGCTGAAGCAGAAACACCCGCATACAGTGATGTCATAGACGAACAACTCCACCCTCGCTTCGACGGCGCGGAGCGCATCGTAGCGGTACATATAGGACGGCCTGCCACCATGTACCGCCCTCCAAGTTCCACCTCCACTCCAGTGAATCCACCATGGCCTACGAGTATTATCGCAATTCAATGCCGGGCTGGGGCACGTCCCAGGTACGTTCGTACTCGTACTTCAAGTTGGTTATGTCCCGCGGCCGGTGCTGAGGCCTCCCCCGGCGCAGGTCCAGCTCGGACCTCCCCCAGCGCCCATGTTCCAGCCGCAGCCCTCATGTGCGCATCCCCCTCTTCTCTCTCTCTCTCTCCCTCTCTCTCTTTTCTCTTCTCACTTCCTGCCAGTGCGGCGAACCGTCGCGGACACATCTGACGACGACTCGGATGCATGCCGGCATGCGCAGGGGGCGGCCTGGACTTCTACAACGCCCACGCGATCGACCCCGATCCGTGAGTCTCCACCGCGCTCTCGATCGCGTCGCCCCCTATAACTGACCTCTCAATCGATCGCGTCGCGCAGGACGTTCTATCATACAACTCGATCATGTCGGCCTCGCGCCCGCCGGGCGTGGGCGTCGGGTCCTCCGCGCTCAGCCTGGGGCGCGACGATGCGCAGTACTGGCACCGGCGCATCTACAGCGGCCTCGTAAGTCCATGGCCAGTTTTGCACCTCACCCACACCACGCCCCCCGCCGGCGATCACACTCTACTTACCTCGCGCTGCCGTCACCCGTCACCTGATGCTGACTTGTGTACGTACTGTACGTACTTGCGACCATGACAGGCGCCGCTCGCGCAGGTGCTCCCGACCGACATCGGGGCCGCGGCGGCGTACGAAGCGTACTGGACGTGGAAGCACAACTCGTTCCTGTACGAGCCGCTCAGCGCGGACCGCGTCCAGCAGCGCGAGGGCCTCGTCGGCATGGCCATCGTGGAAGATGCGCACGCGTCCCTTCCCTCTACTGCGCTCTTGTGTCAAGTTTCAACTTAACGATTCACGTCGTGGTTTTCTTTGTGCGGTGTGCGGCGTGCAGCGACGCGCCTGGGGCAATACGCAGGACGTTCCGCAGACACGTTCGGGCTGCGCGCGGCAGCAGAGGCCGCCACCGCCGTCGCGTCCCTCCTCACTGATCGCGTGCGTCTCGTTCCTCCTCTCCCGGCTCCCTCTCGCCGCGCCTGCTGACCTCTCCGCTCTCGCGTAACATATACGCAGTTGATAGGCTACATCGGTGCCGGGAGTGTGCCCTCGTATGCCTCGAGCGCGAGCTCATACGGCGCAGGCCCAGGAGGATCACCGTATACGTACGGGGGGTACCGTGGCAGGCGGAGCTCCTTCGCCGGCACCACGCCCCTCGGCGCACCAGGAGGTTCACCTTTCATCGGAGGGGGCGGCGCGTCGCCCTACCTCGCTCCAGGGCTCGGTGCGGGCACGGGCGCGGGGGCGTACTCCCCGAGGGTATCGACCCCGCGTTCGATCTCGCCTCTCCCACCCGCACTCGGACCTGGCGTTAGCGCGGGGACGGGCCCAGGGATGGGCATCGGTGGAGCGGGAGCGTACGGTGGAGGGATGGGCCTGCCCGGTTCCGGGTTGGGAGGAGGCATGGGTGGTGGTACGGGGATGGGCATGGGTGCGGGGATGGGCGCGGGGATGGGTGCGTACGGTGACCCGAGCATGAGCATGCAGAGCGTGCCGCCGGGCTCGACAATCATCGTCAAGCATTGGGGGAGGCGGCGGAGACACTCGGATGCGGGAAGCCTGAGGCGGCGCCGTTCGCCGAGCGTGGAGGTCGTCCAGACGGGCGGCGGGGCGCCGTATGCGGGAGGGTATGCGGGAGGTGGATATAGTGGCGGGTATGGTGGAGGCTACGGCAGAGGGTATGGGGGTGGATATGGTTCTGGGATGAATGTATACAGTGCCGGGATGGGTGTTGGGGCGTCGTATGGCGGGAGGGGGATTTATGGTCCGCCGGCTTATGGTGGTAGGGCTTTCTGAGTGCTGTATGTTGATGTCGAGACGCTCCTAGTGTTGCTGTCGTCCTTCTGTACTTGTAATGATGTTGCATCGCGAAACATCTTGTAAACTATACCTTACTCTACATTGCTGTTCTTGGCGAAACAGTGTTGCAGAATGTCCATGCCATTCATAACTAGCCGTCGATTTAGATGAGCTGCAGCTGCAAGATCATCGTGAAAAGTCGTAAGGCATAAGGAAGCGAGGTATGGATCATCAGTCTTTCTCGTCCACATCCCAGTCCCGAGAGTTTGTGTCCCAGTATGCACTGATATGAAGGGCATCAACGAACAGAAAGGACGAAGCTGAAACAAAAAATACCCCTTACGGAGGGAGGTCCAAAGGTGGCGGCGCAGAGTCCGAGTCCGTAGCGAGCTCCTTTGCGAAAGGCTTGTCGATCCCCGAGGTGACGTTCACTGGCACCTCCAACTTCAGCGAGTTCCCGATCCCCGGGAAGGGCACCCGCACAACCAGGTCGTACTACCGCAACTCCGTCAGCCTATCCCAACAATGTTGAACCACCAAATACAAAACCAAAACCCGGCCACGCACGCTGCACTCGATGTTGTGCACCGCGAACGCCGGGGGACAGTTCAGCCGGAACACAGAGCGGAACGTCGCGCGCTGCACCCACGAGCCCTTCCCCTCCCCCTCCCCCTTCTCTGCCTCGATCACGTCCGGGCTGCCTTTGCCTTTCTCTGACTTCTTCTCGCCGCCGTCGTCGACGAGTGCGCGCTCAGCCTCTCGCAGGGTAGTCCACTCCTTCTCAGGGAGCTCCGTCTCGACCGGAGCCGAGCCGAGCACGCGTTTCTTCCCGATGAAGAGCGCGACGTCGCCGCTCTCCGACGCGCGCATGTACTTCGCACGGAGCCGCACCGTGCGGTGGAGCGCGAACTCGAGCTCGTCTGCGCTCTGCGGGACGGGCGGGAAGAGCGGCTTGCTGCCCGCTGGGTCGGCCTCAGGCGAGCGGCGGGGCTGTGGCGGGGTGGTGGTTGTCACCGTGATAGCGTAGGGGATGTCGGAGAAGAGGGGGAGGACTGGTATGTCGGGGAGGGAGAGCTGACGTCGGGGGAGGATATCATCAACACTAGAACACATGTAGTGGCGAGGGGTGGGGTAAGGACGCGCACCTCGACGTGCACCTTCGAGTACTCGCCCCACAGCCCGCGCCGGATGCTGTCCTCCTTCGCGAACCTCTTCCACCCGTGCGTCGCGTGCGCGGCCTTGAGCGCCGCGCCCGCCTCGTCGCGCAGCAGGACCGCGAGCGGGACGCGGTGGCGCTTGTTCAGGTTCAGCGCACCCTTGCGCACGCCAACGGCCGCGAGCGAGTACCGGACGTGCGCGGACTTGCCGCGCATGAAGCCGCTGCAGTGGAACGAGGGCGGGAGCGACTCCGGGAGCGCGAACGCGAAGGGGACGCGGAGCGTGTCAGAGCCGGGCGCCGGGTACGCGCTGCCGCGCGTCCAGAGCGAGGTGGTTTCGTGGACGAGGCGGACCGTCTCGTTCAGCGTCGTCTCGCCGCGGTGTATGGCTCTGCGTGAGTGACACGAGATGCATATGGGGAGGAGCGGATGTCAATGTCAGCGTGATCTGTGATCAGGGTGGTTTGGGAGGCGGCCAGGGCTTACGTGTGCGACGAGCCTCGGAGGCGTACCTGGACCTCCTCGATGTTCTCCTCACGGAGCTGGCGGAAGTCGATTGCGACTTCGCCCTCGATGGAGGACCCTGCTGCATAGATCGCCGGGGGGATGTAGACGGTCAACGCGGAGGTCGCTGTGATGCTGCCTAACATGGTCAGGGTGTACCTGTGTGTACTCAGGCTGCTAGTACCAGGACTAGGGCGTGCGGAACGGCGGGCGAGGGAAACAGTCGATACTTATCCATAGCGATTCTCCGGGATCATCCGGTCAGGTTGCCAGGTATCGTGGCGAGTGGTGTCGCCTGTGCGGCGCCAACAGTCACAAGACTAGGATTCTCTAGGAAGAATGAGGATTGTGGCAGCACAAGTACAGCATTAAGCTGCGCCCACTAGGGCCATGGGAGACTTGGCTGCTGCGCCTGTCGGCGACACAGGCCAAATGATACTTCTCGTGAGGCATATTCGAACCCTGACATGACTCGAACTCAGGAACATATGCGTGGTAACTGTCAAAAGGCCATGAGATCGACTCAAACGTGCGCACGCAGTTTGTGCCCACGGTGGATCTCGTAAGTATACTTAGGAACCTTGAGCATACTTATGCTGCAAGCCTGCAACAGCACACGGTTAGAGGCGGGTCCGAACACTCCCGACGCAGTACGACTTCCCCAGGCTTTGGCTTGAGATTTGAGAATAAGAGATATCATGGAAATACAGTAGCCCGGGGTCAACTCGACCCGGAACAAGCCTTGATGTCGCCTCAGTCACGAACCCGTTAAAGCTGTGGGGTATTCTACACTTACTGTGAATGGTCACTGGAACATGAAGCATCAGAAAAGCAGCACAGTGACGACGGTGGTCGAAAGCAAGCCTACTTACTGGAGGCGCCCGCGCGTACAGCCTTGACAAAGACGTTTAGCGCGGAATCGAGATAGCGCACATACCAGACGGTCTGACCACATCAACGATACCCTGGGCACGTCCTACAGTAAGTACGTCCGTGTCATCGAGCCGTGCCAAATTAGACAGATAGATATACTTAGATCAACCCATTCATTATCAACACCTTGCCGCGGTGTCAACTTCAAGACAGCCTCGGCCCCTCCGGCCCCGCAGCCTGAAGCGCGGACACTCGACAGAGGATCAGAAGGGCTAAGGCACATGATGTGTATGCGGGTCAAGTTAGACAGCAGACGATCATCGACCATTTCCGAGGCGGGGGCAGGGGGCAGGGGGCAGGGGATCTATAGATCTATGCTAGCAGGCCTCGGAGGCTAACCTATAGGCTATACTACACTATGTACACCGAGCGGGACCGAGCCGAGACGAGCTGAGAGCGGAACCGGAACCGAGACCGAGAAGTAGGAGTAAATCCGACCATAAGTACGGAAGAGACGGAAGAAGGGAGACGTCGCAAAAATGCAAAATACCACATGTGAGAGATGGAGGAGACGGGAAGATGAGAGAAATGGGGAGGTGGAGAGACGGGACGTATGTTGAACACGGCGTAGTAATCCGTCGGACTCGTCTCGATGGGTAGTACAAACGTCCGGGGTGGGGTGCGCGAGCTAGCGTGCAGATGCGTATATGTGTATATGCGTATATATGGCCATGGGTGGGTACGCATGTATGTGTGTACGTGCGGGTATATCCGGTAGAAATACAATCCTGATGTGGATAGACAAGAGGCGCGAGCGAGGCAGACGATGAGATATAACTGGGATGGGGATGATGTGATGATGGAGACAGAGACAGGAACGCGATGACGGGGCATCAGGATACACGGTGACGTAGATCTGGGGAAGATAGAAACAGAGACAGAGACAGGTAGATGATGGTGGCACAACTGCGAGTATGCGGGGACGGGGACGGGGTGGCGATGATAGATGGATATCGATGTATGTAGTGGATGTAGATCGACGCCGAGAGCTCGACAGCAAAAAGCACAGAACACAGAACACAAAACAAGATGCGCAGAGAGTCCAGAGGGGAGGGGAGGAACAAGGAAACAACGACAACTTCAAGGCGCGCGTGAAAGCAAGAAGCAAAAAGACGAGCGGGTCGGACTCGGGAACGAGCCCGGAACCAGAACCGGGATCGGGGTGGAGTGGAAGACGCGCGACGCGCAAGCAGAAGAAGAAGAAACAATAATCAGCAGACTCATAGATGAATACGTGATAAATAAGAGCAGCGAGTAATGTATGTGCGTGTACGTACACGGCGGCGGCGTGCCCCCACTCGCCCCCACTCACCTCCACTCCAACACCGATGGCAATTGTGTACAGCGGGGCCAAGTGCGCGCGAGGGTGAGGCTGCGAGAGTGGGAGGATGGGAGCGAGCTGCCGAGAACGAGAACGAGAACTTGAGAAGCCGCGCCACATCGGCGAATCGGAGGGCGAAGACAAGCAGGGATGAGAACGGAGAACGGACACGGACACGGACGATCGCTGCAGCTGCAGCTGTGACGGGCGGGCGGGAGGGAGGCGCGGGTAACCAAGCCAAGCGTCGCCCCGAGGCATGTTACCGTTACCGTTACCGTATCCAGGGAGCCCAGGCCCGAGCCGCGTTCCAAGCATCCGAGTCCGAGTCCGAGACTCCGAGTCGACTCAGAAGCCCGGCCGACGCCAAGTGACACTCACAGCAGCTCTGAGCTCACGCCCTCCGCGAGGCCCTGCGTCTCCCCCCACCGCCGCCAGCCGCGGACACCTTGCGCTTCTTCGCAGCCGGAGCTCTCCTCGACCCCGACCCCGACTTGCCTTTCGCGCTCTTGGTGTTCGCTCCCTCCTCTTGCTCCCCCTCCTCCCGTTCCTGCCCCAACTCCCGCTCCGGCTCGCCAAAGTCCGCCCGCTCGATCTCGATCTCGACGGCCTTGCGCTTCCCCTTGCACGGGCTCGGGGACTCCGACGCCCCAATCTCCGCGTCGACGACCGTGCCCTCCTCGCTCGGGTACCCCCCCTCGCTCACCGCCGTGCTGCTCCCGCGCGAGCCCGACCGGTTGCGCTTCCCCACCCCGTTCCCGCTCTCCGGCGTCTCGGGGAGCACGGCGTCCGCGGACGGAAGTGGGGTGTCGAGCGCAGAGAGCGGCGTCGAGACGAGCGAGCACGGCCCGGGCGGCGCAGGCTTCCTCCGCGCGCGCGTCGAGCGGCGCGCCGGCGTCGTCGTCGTCGTCGGGATCGGGGTCGTCGTCAGGGCCGGGGAAGCAGTCCCCTCGTTGTCATTATCATGGTCGTGGTCGTGCGAGGACGAGACGATGGCGGCGGGCGGGAGGAGGTCCCCCGCGGCGACGGACGGGAGCTCGAGCATGAGCCCGATGGCCTGCAGCACGGGCGTCGTGGCGATGAACTCCTGCTTCACGTCCCGCGTGACGCTGACGCCGACAGTTCCGTCCAGCGCGGACGTAGCAGCAGCAGGAGCAGCACTAGGAGGGAGGGTGAGCGCCTCGGCGGCCCCGGAGGAGAACAGCAGCGAGGACGAGGACGCCTGTTCCTCGTCTCCGTCTCCGTCTTCCGCGGGTGCGGGCGTGGGCGTGGCGGCGAGCGCGGCAGCCTTGGCCCTCTGCGACGCGCGGGTTGTGCGGACGCGTTTGCGCGGCTTCTCGGGCTCGTCGTTGTCCGCCGCCGCGGGGGACTGCGCGTTCGCGCTGTTCGCGGTGGCCTTGCGCTTGCGGAGCGTCATGCCGCCCGCCTTCTTCTGGGGGGCGACCTGCGCGGGGATGTAGAGCGACTGGAGGCCCTCGAGGGCCCACGTGTTCTCCTGGATGCCCATCCAGCCGACGCTAGACAGGACCGGGCACGGCCGGAGGTCTGCAAGAAGAAACGTACGTATGAATAACAGTTCATTCATTTCCCGAACGGGCCAATGGCAGGCGCGGTGTGACGGCGCGTATATGTATATGGGGCGCAGCAGGAGCGGGGGATGAGGGAACGGGAAGGTTCGTGAGAATGACGTACGGAGGACGGAGTCGACGACCTGCGCGGTGCGCTCGAGGACGTTCTTGGCCCAGAAGGCGAAGTGCGCGGGGTGCTTCGGGTGGTTCATGACCTTGAGCGCGGCGAGGACGAAGATGGCCTCCTTCTGTGCCTGGGCGAGCTTCGGGACTTCGGCGCCGTACAGGCGGGCGGCGGGCGAGGGGAAGAGCTGCAGCTGCTGGCTGATGACGTTGGACAGGGTGAGGGTGGCGGCGATGCCGGCGTGGTGGGCGACCCAGTGGGTGAGCCGGTAGGGGGCGTGCTGCGGTGGCGCCGAGGTGTCGGGCGAGGGAAGGGAAGCGGCAGCTGAGGCAGGCGTGGACGCGGACGAGGAGGTGGGCTTGTTGGCGTGGCGGGGAACGAGGCGACCGAGGGCCTCGATGTAGGCGTTCACGAGCGGATGGTTGTCGGTCAACTGACCAGAGGCTAGCACGCCCGGACAAACCTCACGGAGATCGGGAAGGGGGTACTTGTCGTATGCGCGGAAGGGAGCAGCGGCAACAGCGGTAGATTGAGGGGGGAGGGCTTGCCACGGACGAAAGACTCATGGCGAGCAGAGGAAAGAGGGTAGTCGGGATACGCGTGCGTGAGAGCGCACCTGCCATCGTCAGCCAGGGCGAATGTGAAGCGAGTGTCCACGGTCGTGAAGAGAGACATGGTGGGTGGTCGTCGCCCGGAGGGACGTGTAGGAGGAGACGAGGATGGTGGTGAGACGACAAGATGTGTAGTCGGGCGAGTGGTGACGGATGTGGCGGCAATCGGAGTTAGCACAGGACTCAGACAAGAACGTCGGGATGTGGCGGGGGCGTGGAGGGGTGATCCGCCGGATCGGGAGCACAGGGGAACGGAACGATGGGGGTCGGGCGGGAGGGGGCGGGCGACGGGAGGGATGGGGAGGTGGAGGAGAGAGGAGGGCGGGGGCTGGAGGGGAGATATATAGCTGTCGCGGGCAAAGCGAGGATGGGCTGACACAAAGTCCGCCTGGCTCTACGCCCCCGATCCCCCAGCTGCCTTTTCCGGCTCCCTTCTCGCCTTCGTCCCGCGTGCGTGCCCAGTCCCCCACCGTCCCGCCTGCCATCCGCACCTCCGTGTCGCCCGTCTGCCGCCCCATTGGGAACCCTTTCTGCCCTCGCCCTTTGTCCGCGGTGTTAGCTGGCCTGGCAAGCGGCATTTGTTCGCGCACAAGGCGTCCGCGCGATCGCAACCCGCACTGGCGTACGCGAAGCGCCAATCGGGACCCTGGATCTGGCCATCTAATCTTATCGGGCCGATCTGGCCTCCCTTCCGCGCGCCTACCGCCGCTCGTCTGCCTCGAGGGCGACTCGTGCGCAACTCGTGCGCCTCCTCCTTTCTCTCCTTCTCCCCCGTGCCACCCACCATCGATTTGTCCCTCCTCACCCTCGTCCACAGGGCCACCCCGAGCCACTGAAAATGCCACAGAGGACTCGCCCATGGAATCCGTCGCGGGAGGCTCCCAGCATACAGCCGCCCGAATCGGGTCCTCGATCGGGTGACGTCAATCAATCTAGGTGGCCGAACTCCGTCGCCGCCGGTTCCTCGTCGCATTTGTCGTCTCCAGCGCCCGGGATCCTGGCCACATCTCCCTCAGGCTCCTCGACGCCCCCACACTGCCCCCTCGTATACGTACGGTGCACAACCCGCACCTCTAACGGCAGCCCCTCGGCGCGCAGGCCACACCATCTCATCGCGGCTCATCTGCCTCACTATTCAAGCTACTCCCTGAGCTTCGGAAAACGTGCCGGAAGCGGCCCCATCGATCAGCGACATACCCTCCGCCCTTGTCATCCTCCCCATGGCCAGCGCGAACGAGTCGCTCCCACCAGGTCATGTGCGCCCCTCCATGCTCTGCGTTTGCTGATGGTATGTCCTTTTACGCTCTGCGTGTAGCTGATGTGCAGGCATCGGCGCCGTTATCGCGCTTTTATCCCGCCCCAGGATTGTCGATTATCGGAGCAGAGGCCCTGAGCTGCGAATGATCTTCCCGAAGAGCGGGACGATGAACCATAGCTGGCAGGCTGGTCAATGTGCGTCGATCTATCACATACTTTTGCTCACGGTCCGACGACGCGAAGGCGCCCAACTAATTTCGGAGGAACTCCCCTTCGAGCTTGTCTGTTAGCAGACCCTCCATTTCGTGACGGCGTATCCTCGCAACTTGCAAGCATATGCACAGAGGCAGTCTACTTAGTACGGCGGGCACGGACAAACGCGCGCGCGCGCGCGGGGCGCACCTCTGCTTTACTGCTCCAAGAGAGCCACGTTCGACCCATTCACTCTGTTTTCCGCCTGCAAGCCGACCCACTCTCGGTGGCACACGGAAGACGGACGCGGGTTTACGGCGGGCACAACCAGCCCCTTCACTAGTCACTCGAGCGCACACCTTCAAGTGCGTCCTCGCAGCACACGGCCGGAAGAGCTTGGGTCACCCGCAGTACTGAGACATGCATAATGCGACGCGATCACGAGACCGCGTTATGCCTAGTATTGGCTAGCTCCCAATCTCGCTCATTCGACGCGGTCTCGATCGACCTCGGTGGACACCGAACTAGATGGATCTAGGTTATGATCTCATCTTGGAGACTCACACGTATGTGCCTGCTTCGAGCTACTTACTCCTGTGCTGTAGAGCACCTTCCTTCTCAAAGCCTACGGCTGTACTTCTGACAAGTATTAATGAACGTCCCTGCCACCGGGAAGAAGACGGTCGGTATGAAATGAATGTGAAGTCGTCATGATCTGCCTGCCGCTCATGTTCATACTTATACTCATGATCGTAGCAGGTGCATATTATCGCCGCTGTGACGGAACCTCCTAGGCAAGTTCCCTAGCTGCCTGATCAGCTGCAGAGTCCAGGGCACACTGGCAAGCACACGCTGCGCGACCGCAACAACCGAGTATGCGCGCGAGTAGTTCGTCTTTCAGTATGGACACGGCCACTGGCACGGTCGTCGCTCGGCGAGTGCCAGTGATTCGCTCAGCCTGAATCGGTGTCAGCGTACTAGTAGCACGCGCGTGTCCTTCCATACGCTTGTCACTAGTACGAGGACTCTTTACAGCGACGGGCGTCTGATCCGTCTCTCTCTCGGATAGAATCATATAGTCTTTCATCATGTGTCGTAGATGCCCGCTTGCGTTATGAAATGTCACGCGGGAGAACGCCTCCGTCCGGCACCGTTCATCCTTCGAGAAACAGTCGCCGTGGCATTTCTGAGACGGAGGAACTGAGTACATGCATGTGTGGGTGCCATCATGCGAACGACGCATACTGGATCCGTGCGCATAAGTCGCTTAGAACCGTTCGTGCTGCCAGACCGAGAAAGTTTTTCCCCCGCGGGTCAACACGCATCGCACGTCGCCTTGTGTCGCATACGCCCATCCATCGGTACAGAAAGAAGCTCTCGACTCTCGATTCTCTCGAGGATAACACGGAATGCACGATCGAGCTCGTCCAGAACGCGAATCCGGTCCCGTCGGCCTGCAGTGTCGCCTCGTCGCCAGTGCTAGTATTGGACCGACCAAGCCTACTGTCGGTCAAGCTTCCAGTCCTTCGGGATCAACGGAATACGTCATCGGCGTAGACAGTTGTCACGGTCCCGAGTCTTTTGTGCCGTGCAAGGCCCCGAACCCGAACCCGAACGAGAGACCGATCTGGCCCCGACAGCGTCAACTGTCAAGCGTACAGCGGCGAAGGTCAGGCTACTCGACGGAAATGTGGACGTACTGTCAGCGCATAAATGGATACCAGTGTTTTGGTCGAGGTTCCCATAAGAGTAGCGAGGGTTGGGATGCGAGGGTGATTGAGAGGGTGGACGAGAGTGAGGCAGAGCTGAACGTCGAATTGTGCAAATTAGAGGTTTAATGGAGCGCGAGCCTTTTGTTGGGGGAATATCATGACGTTTCGAACAGGTCCTGTTAGTGCATGCGTTGAGTTTTGTGCGGGGCCTACTCCTCACCGTCTAGCCATGGGTCCTCTCGCCACCGGTACTCGTGTCCTGGCGCATCGAATCTGGACTGAAGCTGAAGCCGGAGGCCTTACGGCCTCAACATATGACTTGATAAACATCTGAGTTGGTGACAAGTAGCCCGATGTCCGAACCAGTCCTGCGGAAATGCCAGCTTCAAGTAGTTAGTAGCCTTGTGTTCAAGATGTAGGGGAAGTGGAGGCTCACCTTATGCTGAAACTTGAAAAGAGGTCCTTGGGATGCGAAGCTCGGAAGCGAAACGAACGAAGCGTTGTTTGTTTTCAGGATGATCGAACTTGAAGTGGGCGAACCATCGAAGCGCTCATGAGAGCCAATAGGATTGTGGGAATGTAAACCGGAATGTCCCGAAGCAGTCCCTTCAGCGCTCTGGGATGATTACACGCATCCTCTCCCATATCGACATCATCTGCAGACATTTAACCTCTGCCAGCCAGTTAGGTGTTCTCAGCCCGTGCACCGTCGTACGTTGTTTGATTCAAGGCTGGTTTGACATCATCAAGCATCACAATCTTAATCTTGGTGTTGTGTGCAGGCTCGTCCTCGAAAGTTGTACAGTTGTACGCCTCCTGTTTGAAGTTCGGCCCCCTGACACTTGCATTTGATATATGTTCGGGTGTATTATCCAGGTTCTTCCACTCTTACGTCCTCCTCATTTCTCATCTCATCTTCCATAGCAGACGGGAGAACCGGACCTTGCGCTGTCAACCTTCCACTTATTACAGCTTCCCCACGATGTCCAGCTCTCGATCCTCCTTGCCTTCAATATCAGGGAATTGATTATATGTAGGCGGGTGAGGCAACCCTCTATCAGTATCTTACAGAAATTGATGCTAATATCCTAGAATTTGCAGATGTGTCGCTCGCTCGCACAGCTCATCGACGACGACGTCTCCGTCCGGTATAAGATCGAGCTCGCCCGCGCAGGACGAATCGATGGGACACCCTCTGTCACCGTCATGGTCGTTGACCGCCTTACCTCTCTGCTCAAACATCGTGCTAGGTGCTGTGCCGGCGATCACCCACTCAAGCGTCTACAAGGGAAACCTTTCGGACCTCGGAGCGCTCTCTCGTCCAACGGACTTATTACGACAGTCGCTGGGGGCATTGTCCATCTCTGGCGACCTGCGGCCACCTCTTCCGGCATCGAAGAACTGAAGATCGCACATAGCGTGCAGCAGCTTGGATTGATCCGAGTAGATACGAGCAGCTGCGTGGGGGATGTTGCGCAGGACTTGCTGGTCTTCTCAGGGAAAACCCGTAATACCAGGCACGTGCAAATTTCGCAGATGTTCTAAGCACACGTTCGCTTATTGTCGTTACAGGTCTCTCCACTGTTCCATATACTCGCTCGCCAGGGGAGAGCCGCATCCCAACGCATCCCGAATCCGGATTTCTTCAAGCATCGGCACCGATGACGCGCCGGGTCTCCAGTCTTGGGATAGCGTTCAGGTCCTTGGGGATTTGATTGCCTGGAACATCCCTGCCTCTGATGCGAGAATTTGTGAGATGAAGGTTGTCAACTGGAAAACCGGCGTAACTGTCTGGGTGCGTTATTGAGTTCTCGATATAATCGCTACCCTGCGCTGAGCGCTGAACGTTCACACTCCCTTCGTTTATATGTTTCTGTAGGAGTTCTACGACAAGCAGTGGCACCGCTGCCGCCTTGTATCCGAGTCCCACGTCGTGGTCGTCACCTTCGAATCGCTACTCGTCTATGCCATCGATCGCGACCGCCAAAGCCCAGCCGTGCCCTCCACAACCGGCACTGCGCTGTGCGCTCTCCAGCTCCCAGCGTGGTCCAGCATCAGCAACTCACTGCTCGTGCAAAGCTACATCCAGTTCCCACCCTCCCTTGCCGCGAAGGACCGGCCCCTGTACCGCTACGACCCGAGCCTGACGCTCCTGACGCTCGACATCGACTACATCATCGACACCGCCAAGAAAGGCCCCCAACTCGTCCAGTACGCGGTGTTCGTCCCCGTCGCCACCATCCTCGCCGCGATCCGGTCCGAGTCTCCCCCTCCTGCTGCCTCTGCCTCTCCTCCAGACGGACATATTAGCCAGTCTCCCGGGAGAGTCGTCCCGTGGAGCGAGTGGGGCCCCGCCGGGACACACGTCGCGCATTTCGACACGAGCAACGGGCCGTGCGACTTCTCCCCGATGGGCTGCTCGTGCGCGGTCACGCAGCAGCGGCGTGACGCGGCGTCGGGCGAGTCCTTCCTCCGGGTCCTGGTGTTCGACGTGCATCCGTGGGCGCGCCCGGACCCGCAGCGGAGCACGAGCGAGCTCCTGCGCGACTCGGGAATGGTGGGGGGGAAGGGGGAGGGGGAGGGGGACACGCTGTCGGGGTTGGGGTTCACCGAGTCGGTTAGGACGACGTTCCCGTTCGACTTCACGCGGAGGGATATCCCGTTGGGGCGGGACGATAGGTCGCCTACGGTCGTGTTGGGTGAGGATGGGCTGGTGCTTGTGGTGAGTGGGATGTTTATGTTTTGAGGTCGTGGCTTTGCGAGTCGTTGGCGTTGTCCACGTCAAGTTGACTTGAGGTTTTGTTCTACTAGACGGCGCCTGCTTGACCCTTCTGTCCCGGCGTGGATCTCTAGGAGCCCCTTTTCCAACCACCGCAACACAGGCAAGGGTCCCGACACAGCTCCCGGGACCAACCATCGCCTCAACTGGCTTCTCATCGTCATCATCACTGTACTATGCGGCGTAAAGCTTTTAGGATCCGTGTTTGGTGTCTCACTGGCGACTTGCGCGGGGAGGCTGCTCACAGGCCCTGGCTTTTGAGTCAACGCGGCGTGCGCCGGGGGCTCGCGAGACTGTACTACGACGACTTGGTACAGTATCGGCGTTTCGCGGTCTGTGCCGCATTAAAGAGGTACGGCGTACGCGCGCAAACCTTCGGCTAAAGAGCTACTTAAATAACTGAGGCGCGTTCTCACAAGCTTTTGCAGCAGATTGTAGTACTTCGTTATACAATACATTATAGTGACTTATTGCTACATAAGAAATGATACAAGTACGGTAAGAAGATAATAGATACCACTGCAATCGCCGCATTGCTCAAGAAATCACATAACCAGAGGGGCACCCATACCCACCACCATACCCGCCCGCATACCCAGTTGCAGCATACCCAGGTGCCGGTGCGGCATATGGGACGTAGCCGTACCGCGCGCCCCCGCCCCCGCCTCCCGTCTGGATGGTCTCGACGCTAGACCGACGGCGCGGGTGGTGGTGGTGGTGCCCGTCGTCAGAGTGCGAGTGCCGATGGCGCGAGTGCGAGCGGTGGCGCGGGTGCGTGACGACGACGGTCGAGCCTCGCGGCGCGGCAACCGCTCCCGCTCAGACTCAGGCGGGGGGAGTAGCCCGGGGCCGCGCTCAGGCTGCTGCTGGGGTACGGGTAGGTGCCCATGACGGGAGGGCGCCCCCGACACCGGCGTAGGGCGAGGGGACGGCGCTGGGGGGAAGATGGCTGCTCCGCTTGTGCCCGCGTAGCTGAGGAACTGGGTGTGGGATGGAGGGCCCGGTGGAGGGAGGGAGGGACAGCCGTCTCGTTCATGGAGGAGGAGGGGGGGACTGAGGACGCACCCTGTCAGCGAGATGGGCGGCGGTCGCCGCTGCTGCCTCGCAGGCGGCGCGCTGGCCATACACGTCCATGGGGCGGCCGGTGCATTGTCATAGCCGGGGCCTAGCGGTGTTGATGTCGTTCCGGGGTCAGACAGTCTGGTATGTGCGCTATCTCGATTCCGCGCTAATCGCCTTTGTCATGGCGGGCGCCTCCAACAAGTTACTACTTATAGCACTGGCAGCGAGTTGGCGGCTTGCTTTCGACCACCATCACGGTGCGGCCTTCCTGATGCCCAAATTGCGATTCAAAGTACGTCTAGAGTTCCTGACAGCTTCGGTCTGGGGCGACATCAAAGCTTTCTCCCCTTCCAAGTTGGCCAATTTCCATGACCTCTCTGATTCGAGTCAAATCTCAAGCTAAGGGAAGTCATGGTCATACTGCGTCCGCAATGTTCGGACCCGCCTCTCACCGTGTACTCTGGCAGCAACATGCTCAAGGTTCTTAATATACTTATGGGATGGACAGGCCCGGGGGGCACCGACTGCGTACGCACGTTTGAGTCGATCACTCTCATGGCCTTCTGACTTTGACAGTTACCGCGCATATGTGGCAGTGCAGAGCGCATTTATCCCGTCCGCGACTCGTACTTACTCGGGACCGCCTCCCGCCTTCTCAGTACTGTCCAATCATGTCAAGATTCGACTATGCCTCACGAGAGAAGTATCAGTTGGTCTGTGTCGCTGACAGGCGCAGCTTAATGCTATACTTGTGCTGCTACATTCGTCCTAGAGAATCCTAGTCTTGTGACAGTTGGCTCCGCGCAGGCGACGCCACTGGCGATACCTGGCAACTCGACCGGATGATCCCGGAGAATCGCGATGGATAAGTATCCACCGTTTCCCTTGAGCTCGCCCGCCATTCCGTACCCCCGAGTCCTGGGTACCGATAGTAGACATAACTGACCATGTTAGACAGCATCACAGCGACCTCTGCGTTGACCGTCTATATCCCCCCGGCGATCTATGCAGCAGGGTCCTCCATCGAGGGCGAAGTCGCAATCGACTTCCGCCAGCTCCGCGAGGAGAACATCGAGGAGGTCCAGGTACGCCTCCGAGGCTCTTCGCACACGTAAGCCCCGCGTCCCAAACCACCCTGATCGCAGATCGTGCTGACATTGCCAACATCCGTGACTCCCCATATGCATGTCGTATTACTTACGCAGAGTCATACACCGCGGCGAGACCACGCTGAACGAGACGATCCGCCTCGTCCACGAAACCACCTCGCTCTGGACGCGCGGCAGCGCGTACCCGGCGCCCGGTTCCCACACGCTCCGCGTCCCCTTCGCGTTCGCGCTCCCGGAGTCGCTCCCGCCCTCGTTCCACTGCGGCGGCTTCATGCGCGGCAAGTCCGCGCACGTCCGGTACTCCCTCGCGGCCGTCGGCGTGCGCAAGGGCGCGCTCACCCCGAACAAGCGCCACCGCGTCCCGCTCGCAGTCCTGCCGCGCGACGGGGCGGGGGCGGCGCTCAAGGCCGCGCACGCGACGCACGGGTGGAAGAGGTTCGCGAAGGAGGACAGCATACGGCGCGGGCTGTGGGGCGAGTACTCGAAGGTGCACGTCGAGGTAAACATTATTCAGTTCGTGCCCCTAGTGCTGTGTGCGACGGAGCTGACCCGAGTCGCCTCCCTCTGGATCCACAGCTCTCCCTCCCCGACATACCGGTCCTCCCCCTCTTCTCCGACATCCCATACACCGTCACAGTGACCACAACGACCCCGCCGCAGCCTCGCCGCGACTCGGAGGCCGACCCAGCAGGCAGCAACAGCAACAGCAACAGCAAGCCGCTCTTCCCGCCCGTCCCGCAGAGCGCAGACGAGCTCGAGTTCGCGCTCCACCGTATGGTGCGCCTCCGCGCGAAGTTCATGCGCGCGTCGGCGAGCGGGGACGTCGCGCTCTTCCTCGGGAAGAAGCGCGTGCTTGGTTCTGGTGTGGCCCCGGTCGAGATGGAGCTCCCTGAGAAGGAGTGGACTACTGCCGGGAGCGCACTCGTCGACGACGGCGAGAAGAAGTCAGAGAAAGGCAGCGAGGACGGGATCGGGGCAGGGAAGGGCTCGTGGGTGCAGCGCGCGACGTTCCGCTCCGTGTTCCGGCTGAACTGCCCGCCGGCGTTCGCGGTGCACAATGTCGAGTGCAGCGTGCGTACCTGGGTTTTGTGTTTTGTGTTTGGTGGTTCAACCGCCCTTGACGGGATAGGCTGACCGAGTTACTTTTACTTTTAGTATGACTTGGTTGTGAGGGTGCCTTTCCCGGGGATCGGGAACTCGTTGAAGTTGGAGGTGCCCGTGAATATCACCTCGGGGATCGACAAGCCTTTGGCGAAGGAGGCTGGCGCTACGGACGCGGATTCTGCGCCGCCGCCGTTGGACCTTCCCCCGTAAGCTTTTTCATTTCAGCTTCGTCCGTGCTATTCGTTGATTCCCTTGATATTAGTGCATATTGGGACACGAGCTCTCGAGACTGGGATGTGGACGAAAAGGACTGATGATTTATACCTCGACTCGCTTCGTGATGATCTAATGCATCGTGCTGCAGCTCATCTACCTGAGCGATAGCTAAATTATAAACGGCACGGATATCCTGGCGGTAATACTCGTGGGCTACGGTAGAGTCAGAGTGCTGAGGAAGTAAAACTTGAAGAGCGATGCTATGGCAGGCGGTATACTTATGTACCGCTACGAGCATGCGCTCCGCGTCGAAGCGAGGGTACTGGTGGAGTTGTTTGACATCACTCTATGTGGGAGCAGTGAACCAACCCGGTCTGGCCGGTGTGTTTCTACCTCAGCATGAGAACTACGGCAGCCGTTAGGGCGCGCCATGGAGGGTATTGGGTGGAGTTTCGCGGGAAGCAATTGATTGCGACGTGTAGTACTGCAGCTGTCTAGTACTGTACGGCTGAAGCGCCAATGGGCATGTGGGAATATGCATCGGGATCTCCCGACTTCCAGCGCCTCTCTTTCGAGCGGGACAAAGTGGTTAGACGTACTCTTATCCTCGATCCACCATCAACTGCAGCCATTTAGTATCGGGCGGCCACTTAAGTGCGCCAGTACGGTGCATCATTGTACTGGTATGCTTGATTCCAAGTTAGTCTGACATCAACAAACGCCAGAGGTACTATGTCTCTCGTCTCACTGGATTACACCCTTCTACGTTGTTCAGCTTCCTGACATGTAAGTACATATATGCTAGGCGTATGATGGGCATATTATCCATGGCGGTTCTTTTCGTTACCCACACTCTAGTATCCACACTCTATAAATTCCCGGGTTCATGACCTCCTCTCGTTTCCTTTTCTACGGTCGATGAAAGAAACAGTGGCATTAGCACCATCAACACCGTTCCGCCTATTACAGAAGTCCCCCAAGATGTTCAACTCTCGGTACTCCTCACCTTCGGTATCAGGGAGCTGATCATTTGCAGGCGGGTGAGGCTACCCTCGATCAATAATATCTTGCAAGACTCGACGCTGATATCCTCCGACTCGGATTCGCAGATATGCCGCTCCCTTGCACAGCTCATCGATGACGACGTCTCCGTCCTGTATAAGATCGAGCTCGCACGCGCAGGACGAATCGATGGGGCACCCTCTGTCACAGTCACGGTCGTCGACCGTCTCACCTCTCTGCTCAAACATCGTGCTAGGTGCTGTGCCGGCGATCACCTACTCAAGCGTCTGCAAGGGAAGCCTTTCGGACCTCGAAGCGTTGTCTCGTCCAACGGACTTGTGACGATAGTCGCGCACACAGCATGCACCAGCTCGGACTGGCAGGTACCGATACGAGCAGCTGTGTGGGAGATGCCGCGCAGGACTTGCTGGTCCTCTCCGGGAAACCCCCTAATACCGCGTACGTGCGAATTTCGCAGACGTTCTACACATTCGCTTATTGTCGTTACAGGTCTCAGGCTCTCCACTGTTCCATATACTCACTCGCTAGAGCATCCCAACGCATCTCGCACGCGGATTTCTTCAAGCATTGGCACCGATGACTGGCCGCGTCTCCGGTCTTGGGATAGGGTCCAGGTCCTTGGGGATTTGATTGCCTGGAGCGTCCCCTCTGATGGGAGAATGTGTGAGGTGAAGGTTGTCAACTGGAAGACCGGCGTGACCGTCTGGGTGCGTTATTGAGTTCTTGATATAATTGCTACCCTGCGCTGAACGTTCACACTCCCTTCATTATGTTTCCGTAGGAGTTCTACGACCAGCCGTTTCATCGCTGTCGCCTTATATCCGAGTACCACGTCGTGGTCGTCACCTTCGAGTCGCTGCTCGTCTACGCCATCGACCGCGAGCGCGAGCGCCAGAGCCCGGCGGCGCGCTCGACGACCGGCACCGCGCTGTGTGTTCTCCAGCTCCCAGAGTGGTTCCGGACGATCAGAAACTCATGCTATCTGCTCGTGCGGAGCTACATCCAGTTCCCGCCCTCCCTTGCCGCGAAGGACCGGCCCCTATACCGCTACGACCCGAGCCTGACGCTCGACATCCACTACATCACCCCCAAGAACGGCTCCCAGCTCGTCCAGTACGCGGTGTTTATCCCCGTCGCCACCATCGCCGCTCACGCCGAGCTCGCCGCGAGAGTCCAGTCCGAGTCTCCCCCTTCTGCTGCCTCTGCCTCTCCTCCAGACGGACATATAAGTGAGTCTCCACGAAAAGTCGTCCCGTGGAGCGAGTGGCCCCGCCGGGACGCACGTCGCGCATTTCGAGTCGAACAGCCCCTGCGACTTGGCTGCTTGTGCGCGGTCACGCAGCAGCGGCGCTCCGCGGCGGGGGCGTCGGGCACCTCTGAATTCTTCCTCCGGGTCCTGGTGTTCCACGTGCATCCGTGGGCGCGCCCGGATCCGCAGCGGAGCACGCCCCTGCGCGACACGGAAGTTGGGAAGAGGTCGGTCGCGCTGTTGGGGCGGGCGTTCGCCCAGTCGATTAGGACGACGTTCCCGTTCGACGTCACGCGGAGGGATATCCCGCTGGGGCAGGACGATCGGTCGCCTACGGTGGTGTTGGGTGAGGATGGGCTGGTGCTTGTGGTGAGTAGGGTGTTTTGGGGGGTCGTGGCTTTGCGAGTCGTTGGCATTGTGCACGTCGTTGACTTGAGTTTTGTTCTAGACGGCGCCTGATTGACCCTTCTGTGGCGAACTTGGATTGGGTCGTAGTCTACTGTGGTTCCTGCACTTATGGCTTCGGACTATGCGGCGTCGTACTCGGCGGGGTTCAAGAGTCGGTATGACATCATCAAGCACCAGAGGTCTCGTATTGGTATCTCTCTTCCCGGATTGGGACGCCTTTTGTTCGGCTCGCTGAGGTGTATATATGCGCAGGAAAAGGCGGCGGACGTGCCATCCGTGCTCTTTCTCCATCCCCACATTCTGCTCTTGACTTCTCACGACGCTGACCCTCAGGCCTCAGCTCGGACTCCTATTGTCTTTATCTCTTCGGCAGTGACCCCATCGATATCCACTACGACTACAATGCAGATGACAGAACCGGGACCTGCCCCATCGACGTTCAATTTGTTGCAGCTTCCCGACGATGTTCAACTCTCGATGCTCCTCGCATTCGATATCAGGGAGTTGATCATCTGCAAGTCGGTAAGCCCCCCCCGGCATCGTCAATATCTAGCGGAGCTCCACACTCATCCCCTCCCCTACGAAGATGTGTCGCTCCCTCGCAGGTCTTATCGACGGCGACATCTCCATTCGATACAAGATCGAGCTGGCCCGCTCAGGTCGAATCGATGGCACACCTTCCGTCGCCGTCATGGTTATTGACCGCCTCACTTCTCTGCGCGAACACTCTGCGAAGTTTCATGCCGGTAATCACCCACTCAAGCATCTTCGAGGGCGACCGTTCGGCTCTCTGGGTGCTCTCTCTTCCAACGGATATGTCACAATGGTCTCAGCAGGCATGGTGCATCTTTGTCGACCTGCGGCGACTTTTTCAGGTGTCGGCGAGCACAAGGTTACCCGATCAATGTGGGAGCTCCAATTGGAAGGGTTCGACACCAGCGATTGCGCGGTGGATGTCGCGCAGGATCTGCTGGTCTACTCGCGGAAAGACCTGAATACCATGTGCGTCCATTTGTTTGATACCCTCTTCGCGTTAACGGTTATTGAGCCTTCTTGAAGGACACTCGCATGTTTCATATACTCCCTCAGCCAAGGACGGCCACATCCAAAGGCGGCTCGAAGCCATATTTCCTTGAGCTTTAATCCTGAAGCCTGGCCAATGGACGCTTGGGATAGCATTCAGGTCCTCGGGGACTTGATTGCTTGGAACGTTTTCGATCTCAACGGGAGATGCTGTCAGATGATGGTGATCAACTGGAACACGGGTATAACAGTCTGGGTACGACCATTCTTTACCTGAGCTGTAATGGTACTCCTTACACCGCTTCCTTCACAATTCTGCAGGAACTCCACCATGATTTCTGGTGGCGCTGTCGTTTGCTATCCCAGTCTCGCGTCGTAGTCATCATGTCTGATTCGTTGCTCGTCTACCCCATCGACCGCCACCTCGAGACTGCACCCGCACACTCCACAAAGGACACAGCGCAACATATTCTCCAACTCCCCGCGTGGTCCACCGTCAAGTTCTCGCGCTCTCATCTGGTCCGCAGCTACATCCAGTTCCCGCCTCCCCTCGCTCCGGACGATTGCCCCCTCTACTGTCACGATCCCGACCTGACGCTCCTGACGCTCGAGATCCACTACATCGTCGACATCCCCGAACACGGACCCGAGTTCGTGCAGTACGCGATGTTCATACCCATCTCCACCATCAAAACCGCCTGCGTCGACTCAGAGCTGACGGCTCGGCCTCTTCTTCCCCGCGCTCAGGCTCCCTCTCTAGGCGGATCTCCGACTCGGAGTCCACACATTGTCCAGTGGGCTGACTGGGGCCCAGCCGGCACGCGCATCGTGCACTTTGACTCCGATAACTCCTGCTATTTCTCCGCAATGGGGTGCTCTTGTGCGGTGACGCAGAGGCGGCGCGACGCCTTCGGCAACACGTTCTTGAGGTCGTTCGTGTTCGACGTGCATCCGTGGGCCAGCCCAAATCGGAGTCCAAATCCGGCCCGGGATCTACAGCATGCGGCCCGGGAGGAGGAGCGGAGGAGGTTTATGCGCGACCTCACGGAGAAGGACACACTGGCAGGGCTGGCGTTCACCGAGTCGCTCCGGACGACGTTCCCGTTCGACGTCACGCGGAGGGATATCCCGTTGACGCAGGAGGATCGGATCCCCATCGTCGTGTTGGCTGAGGACGGGATACTGCTTGTGGTGTGTGTGACTGCCATCGAATCTCAATTCTCGGTCTCCTCGTCGTTGACTTGTGCCTTGCGTTGTAGACGTCTCCCGCTTGAAAGATTAAGCTGCAAAGAAGCAAGGCACGAGCGAGTTGGGACGTGGGAATGCGAACGGGGACTTGAATGCCGAAGCGCCCAAGGTCTGGACTACGGGTGACTTGAGGTTGAACCTTAGGAAGAAGTTGCCGGGCTAGAAGGTGGACGGTTACGTATCCCTGCATCTTTGGCTGTGCGTGCACTCATGCCCCGATCTTCATCTTTCAAGCTTTCACGTCCCCCGTAACCCAAGCTCAGTCCCTCGTTGTGTTGATATCCGCTCGTCTGCGGCGTGCGCCTATGTAGTGCGTCATCGATGCGTCAGTTTAGGTAGTGTGGCATCCCCTGCCGGGGTTAAGCAGGTCAAGACGGGTCTTTCACTGGCATGTATATCTGCCCGGGATACGGCAGATGTGGTATGCTATCCAGGATCTTGCCCACCCCCGCCTTCTGTGGTACCGCACCAGATGACAGGACTATCAGCAGCCCCATCAGCCTTCAACTTGTTGCAACTTCCGCAAGATATTCAACTCTTGATGCTCCTCGCATTCAATATCAGGGAGTTGATCATTTGCAAGCGGGTAAGTAAGCCCACCACGCCGCCGATGTCTTACACAGCTCAATCCTGACATCGGCCGCTACGTAGATGTGTCGCGCCCTCATGGACCTCATCGACGGCGACGTCTCCATTCAAACCAAGATCGAGCTAGCGCGCTCAGGACGAATCGACGGCACACCTTCCGTCACCGTTACGGTTGCCGACCGCCTCGCCTCTCTGCGCCAACGTCGTGCTAGGTTCCATGCCGGCGATCATCCACTCAAGTATCTGCGAGGGCGGCCGTTCGGGTTCCTGAGTGCTCTCTCGTACAATGGATTCGTAACGATCATTTCGGCCGGCATTGTCCATCACTGGCGACCTCCGGCCACCTTTTCTGGCCTCGGAGAACAGGAGGTCACCCATAGCATGCGGGAGCTCCAATTGGAAGGATTCAACGCCAGCAGTTGCGTGACAGATATCGCGCAGGATCTACTGGTGTTCTCGAGGAAAGACCCAACCACCATGTGCGTCCACACTCGTTCGATGCCCTCTTCGCGTCAACGGTTATTTAGCTTTCTTGAAGGACACTCGACTGTTTCATATACTCACTCAGCAAAGGACGGCCGCATCCCGATGCGTCTCAAAGCCATATTTCATTAACCCTCGCCTCTGAAGGCTGGCAATCCGACTATTGAGATAACATTCTGGTCCTCGGAGATTTGATTGCTTGGAATGTGCCTAACCTCCATGGGAGGCGCTGCCAGATGTGGGTCATCAACTGGAAGACTGGTATAACAGCCTGGGTAGGTTCATTCATTTCCATCAGTCGTAATGGCGTGGCCCTAACCCATTTCCTCCATATCTCTGCAGGCATTCAACCACCAGCTGTGGTCGCGCTGTCGCCTGATATCCCAGTCCCACGTCGTGGTCGTCGCGTTCGAGTCCCTGATCGTCTACCCAATCGACCCCCACCTCAATACCCCACCCCCACACTCGACAGGTCACACGGCGCTGTGCATTCTCCAACTCCCCGCGTGGTCCACCATCAGTCTCTCGCGCTCCCTGCTCGTCGAAAGCTATATCCAGTTCCCGCCCGCCCTTGGCCCGAACGACCGGCCGCTCCACCGCCACGATCCCGACCTGACGCTCCTGACGCTCGAGATCCACTACATCGTCGACGTCCCCGAACACGAACCCGAGTTCGTGCAGTACGCGATGTTCATACCCATCTCCACCCTCAAAACCCGTGTCGAGCTCACACTGGCAGCGCGGGCGCCCCGGGGGGCCCTCCGCCCGTCGTCCCGTGGAACGAGTGGGGCCCGGCCGGCACGCGCATCGTGCACCTCGACTCCGAAGGGCCCTGCCAGTTCTCCCCCCTGGGTGGCTCCTGTGCGGTGACGCACCGTCGGCGCGACGCGTCGGGGAACCTGGTCCTGCGGGTCCTCGTGTTCGACGTGCATCCGTGGGCGCGGCCGGACGCCGGCGACTCGGACGCAGGGGGGGACTCGGAGTCGGAGCGGCGGCGGTTCCTGCACCTCTCGGAGCTGCGCACGCGGGCGGGGCGCGCGTTCACGGAGTCGCTCCGGACGACGTTCCCGTTCGGCGTCACGCGCAGGGATGTCCCGCTCGCGGCGGACGACGGGTACCCGACGGTCGTGCTGGCCGACGATGGGCTGCTGCTCGTGGTAGGCTTCGCGTTCGTCCGTGGTGTCTTGGTCTTTCGTTGTCGTTGACTGAGCCTGACGCCGTCCCTGCTGTCCTAGACGTCGCCTCTGTGATACTATCTCGTTTGGGGTGGCGCGGCTGCTGCGAGTGCGCACTAGGTACTAGTATCGCCTGGTCCCCGGTGTAGCCAACCCATAGTCATGTGTCTGTGAGTTGATGTATGCATTGAGCATGCATTGAACATGATGGACTGTAGTCACCACGCCTGCGTCACATCCCATGGACGGCAAGTCTGGTACGCATCAGCACCGCAGACAATGCGCATGGAAGGCGTGACGAGTTCCAAACACAGCACCGTCGCTGACCTAGATAGCTCTCTCCGTCATAAAGTGAGGGGTACGTATTTTGACACCACCATTCATAGCATTAACTCGCGCGGAACAAGGATCTCAGGTTGACGACACGTGGGCTTCTACTTTAGGTATCGTTAGACTGTTTGCAAAACTAGGTGATCTACGACTATGCCCTCTCCCTTGCAACAATCAGCGGGGTACGTTATCCACTTCATATTAGACTACAATTCCCCCTCGTCTGACCGGAATATCTCTCGCCCCGGTTAGATGTATGTCACGCTCTACAACAAGAATGTCCATCCTGGCGTCAATATGTTGTTGGGCATGGGCAAACTTGTTGGCTCTAGGGACGTTGAAGATAAACAAGCGTAAGACAAATAACTGTGAGACAAGCTCGACAAGTGGGCCAAGGATGCCAGCGACCAGATTTTCCAGCTGGTAAAAGTAAAAGAGGCGGGTTTATGGTCTGATTGTAGTATCAGAGACGCGTTCCGACACATGTATAACACAACAGAAGGGGCAGGGCAAGCCAATGAACGCGACATCCAGAAGCGCACAGAGGTACCTGAGAAGACCCTCCGGAGTATCCTGTCGACGTCTTCCAATTTCAGAATCCGTGAGGCGGTCAACGAAGTGCGAAAGGAAGAGGCCAAAGGGCTCTCGCGTGCGAGGAGTGCGGCTGTCAAGGAGAATCCAGTATACCAGAACTTGTTCGTACGAACGGTGTACGTCACGTTCAGTACGACAGGGATCATGATGTTTGTGGCCACATGAGTTCTGGAGTCCATGCTGATATGTCCTCACAAAGATATGCTGGAGTACAATGGGGAGAATATTTGTTCGAGCAGCGAAGCAACAACTTACGGAAACGATTGAGTACTGCATATCAAAAATTGCGATGTGTTACAAATGGCGTGCCGAAGACATCCGCCCGCCTATGTTCAACGCGCATCGACGGGATTCCAGGTGATCGCGCCGGCCTTGCCCTTGTCCAAGGCATCCAGCGCGGCCATGTCCTCCTCGCTCAGCTCGAAGTCGTACACTTGCGAGTTTGTCAGGACCCGTTCGGGCTGTGACGACTTGGGGAGCGGCACGAAGCTGTCAAGACGCCGTTGTTAGCCTCGATGGCCACCGGATGGGCAACAGAGTTCTCGTACCCATGCTGAAGCGACCAGCGAATTGCAATCTGGGCGGCGTCTTTGTTATACTGCGGTGGGTGTGTCGACGGTCAGTGAACGCGACGTGATGGAAGTGGAGATCTTTGGGCGGCGGTACGGTACCTGCTTCGCGAGTCTCACGAGCACGGGCTCGTCCAGGCGGCCTTGAACCAGGGGAGAGTAGGCTTGCACGACGATCCCCTGCTCTTTGCAGTACTTCGCGATCGGCCTCTGTTGACAGAATGGGTGTATCTGAGGGCGAAGAGGCCGGGAGTGAGTTCTCTGAGACGATGGTATGACAGCATTGATAGTTAAGTCACCTCGACCTGGTTCACGGCTGGTAATTCTAGGCCGGCAGCGCGGATCTCTTCGATATGCTTTGCACCGCTGCGACGAACCATCAGTATCTTGAGGGGACACAGAACACGATAAGACGCAAGATGCCGACTAGTTAGATACTCCGATAGTCTTGATTTTCCCGGCCTTCTTCGCGTCGATGAGCGCGCGCCAGGTCTGGAGGCGCTTCTCCTTCCCGGGAAGAGGGCTGTGAATGAGGTACAGGTCGAAGTAGTCTGCGTATGCACCCTGAATCAGTCAGGATATCTTTCCTGGACGAGACTCGGCTGCTTGCCATATCCGAACTTCTGCAGAGAATCGTCTACGGCACGAGTTGTGCTCTCGTACCCCTGATCCTGGTCGTAGACCTTCGTGGCTGTATGATCAAAGTCAGCACACCGGCAGCACTGAGCTGCGTGCACGTGGAGAAGGTCGGACTCACTGACGAAGATCTCTTCCCTAGGGATACCGCTCTGTCGGACAGCCCGTCCGACTTGATCCTCGTTCTGATAGTACCTCGCGGTATCTATGTGTCTTCAGCCCACGCGATCAGTTCGTGGAAAAGTATAAGCATGCATGGGTAGGGCCAGAACACTAACCTGTACCCATGCTTCAGAGCCGCAAGGCATGCGGGGACGCAGTCGTAGTTCTGGAAGACCCCCAACCCCAATACGGGCATATCATATCCTGTGTGCACGCGCAGGTGAGTGGACGAACGCTGAACGCTGAATATATGCATATGGGCCGATCACCCACCGGAAGAAAGGCGGAGGGTGGACGCAATCGACAATCCTTGTGGCGAGATCATCTGGATGAAAGGCTCGGATGAGGGTGAGTGTGAGGATGGATGGTGGACGGTGTAGTAACGTTCGACGCGGGGTAACGAAATCTCGGGACCCGACCACATGCCCACCCCGCTGCTGAGTGCTCGGCAGAGAGCGGAGGATGGGAGTAATCTTGCCTAATCTCAACCAGGCTCGTTAGCTGCCGCTGACTCACTGTCTGAAGACGCGGAAACGTGTGAGTGCGCTCCGCGATTCAAAGTTCGGATGCCCTGTGGATGAGTCATGCCGTTCATCCACAAGGGACGTGTAACGTTGGGGTGGCTCATGTGCGGCCATCGACTTCCAATCGTGGTGCAACCCTCTAAATTGTTTAGTGTGTCCTCATAGAATAGCCCATCAAAGCAACATGAAGTGGGTCGGTGCAGTGGCGCTACCCACAAGATTGACCTCTGAAATGCAGCTCCTTGATCACCGATGACGCCTTCAAAACTTTCACACTGCTGTTACGTATACATGGCCTCGGCACCCTGCAACGAGGTTGTGAGTTATGAGAAACGCAATGAGACGTAGTCAGACCGAGTGCAACTTCGCCGACGCAGAAGCCGCCGAGGGCCAACCGGTGCCACGGATGAAGAAGGCGGTCGCGCTCGCGTAACAGCATTCAAGGTCATCCGGTCGGGGCGGTGACGATGGGTTGCGAATCCGTCAGCGGACTCATGAAAACGTCCGGAAATAGGACATAATACGACACATCATCTCGTTCATTGCTCCGTTTATGAGCGTAGCTCCTACATCTGGTTGTTTATGTTTTCTCCATAATTCAACACGAGGATACTCAGCCTCAGCGGCTCAACGTCTTCGCTCAAGGGGCATCGACTGGGTTCCAGGCGACAGCACCCTCCTTCCCTCGGTCGAGGGCGTCAAGGGTCTTCATGTCCTGCGCGCTGAGCTCGAAGTCGAACACGTCCACGTTCGAAACCACGCGCTTCGGGTTGGCGGATTTTGGGAGCGGCTCGAGACTGCGTGCAGTGCGCGCAGCGTGAGTCATCTGCCGCGGTACGTGATGATCCTGACAAGGTGAGAGCACTTACTCGTGCTGCAGCGACCAGCGGATGAGGGTCTGCGCAGGGTCCTTGTGGTACTAGGCGAGGGAATGAGCCGGCGTGACTCATCGGCACGTACAAAGAGACCGATCGTACCTTCTTCCCGATGTTCACCACCGTGTCATCCCAATTGCCCCGCACAAGCGGGGAATACGCTTCCACGACAATGCCGTTTTTCTTGCAATAGTCGACAATCTCCCTCTGCTGGCAGAAAGGATGGATCTACACGGCGTCAGACGTCAGCCATCTTCGCCCGGAAGGCTGCCTCGGACACTTATGACGCACCTCGACTTGGTCCACCGCCGGCAGCTCGAGGCCCGCCGCTTTGATCTCCTCCAAGTGTTTAACACCGCTGAATGAAGGGGCCAACATAGTTAGCGGTCAGCGTCGGACAAGGACGACGACGACGAATGCACGCACTAGTTGGACACCCCGATGTTATGCACCTTCCCTTCGTTCTTCGCCGCAATTAAGGCCTTCCATGCCTCCAATCTGTTCTTTTGTCCGGACAGCGGACTGTGGATCAGCATGAGGTCGATGTAGCCTAAGCATACCGCATCTGGTCAGCCATCCTCGCTCCAGACGTGATGGACGGATGTGCACACATACCGCCGCCGAGGTTCTTCACCGAGTCATCGATCGCCTTCGGGGTCAGGTCGACGCCATGCTCCTTGCTATCGACCTTCGAAGCTATGGGCACGCGCTCAGGTGGAGTACGAATGACGCGTTACCAGCACGAGCCACCCACTTAAGAAAATCTGTTCGCGAGGGACGCCGCTCTCTTTCACGGCCTCGCTGACTTGCTTCTCATTTTGGTACATCCGGGCAGTATCGATGTGCCTGGGACGTCCCTCGCCAGTCAGCTCAAAACCAAAAAGGTGGACGCTAGATGTATGCACACCTGTATCCGCTCTTCAGCGCGGCGAGGACGGCAGGCTTCGCGTCCTCGTTCTGGAAGACCCCTAAGCCAACACGAGGCATTGAGCATCCCAGACTGTTGCCCGCACCGGCGCCCACTTTCTGAGCACCGGCGAAGGTGTGAGACGGAAGCTGTACGACAGAATCGAGGGAAAGCATTCTGGGCGAGTTAGAGAATAGGGACAAAGACCAGCAAAGAGCTATATATCTGCATCTGCGGGTTGGACGACGTTACAAATGAAAGCATGAAGAGGGGAGCATGACATGTACGATGACGCCATGGATGGCTAGGTCTGCGCTCCTCCTATCGTGGAAAAACATATGCGTCTCCTCCTCCGCGTCGTCAGCGCTTCAGCATGCATCATGAATCTCTTTCGGAAGCATGGAGGGAATCGATAAAGCTACAGTATCCGCGCGCACAACAACGGGGTGTTGATTAGGACTGGTTTCGCCACACCTTCACCGTCCCATCCGCGCTCGCCGTGATAAGCTCTCCAGCTTCAGTCGGATGGTATTCAATCCAAGTGATCACCTTGTCATGCACCTTCGGGGGAGGATTAGGCTGTAGCGGTGCCGCCTGCACATTCGCGCGCATCAGCCGAACTGGTCACAGCATTGGGAGAGGCGAACGGATGGTGAACGGGATACGCACATCCACAAGATCCCAGGCCCACACCTTCCCATCTTCGTCCCCGCACACAACGCTCGCCTCCCCATGCCCAAAGCACGCCCGAATCCGGTACGACGCGCTTGCGTGGCCCTTGAAGTCGTTCAGCATCTTGCCAGTCGACATGTCCATGAGGCGGGCATGTGCATCGAGCGTCGTGGCGAGATAAGTCTGGTTATCTTGCGAGGGGACGACGGCTGCCACAGGAGCTGGAGAAGGGTAGTTTAGTTGGGAAGGTTGCGCTCGCGCATATATGATATCTCGTGACGGGCAAGGTGGGCGTTTCGAGTGTCAGAAAGCTCAAGTTGCTAGGCAATTTTCGGGATATCCGTCAGTCTAGGAAACGTCAATTTCCCCGGGGGCCTCATCTCCTGTTTCCTCATAAATAGGAGTGGTCAGAGTGGGCAATTCTGCACAATTTTGGGGACGGTTCTGGGAACAATTATGAACTCGCCAGAATCGTGCAGAATCGCAGAAGGGGCTCCGGAGCCGCTTCTATCCCCAGAATCGCGACGCGTCGCGATTCTGCCTTATCCTAGAATCGAGCCCAGATTTGTGGTCCAAAATCACACCGAAAATCACGTTTTGCGACTATGGGGTGGTCAAAGTGGACGCGATTTTGATGGGGATTTTGGGACCAGAATCGCACGCAGAATTGAACGGGAACGTCAACTTTCACCGCCCCGAACTTCCCCTTTGTGAACACCTTGAGCCGTTTCTAGATCACCGGATGGTGAAAGTGCGAAGGAAACGACAAGTTTCCTAACGACGAAATACACCAGAAAATCCATCCTTTCTCCACCGTTTCCCTGATCCCGGACCATCCGCCGTGCCCGTCGCGTATGCAATGAAGGGACGTACCTCCAATGAAGTCACTGCGGAGCTCGCCCATTCGCAGATCGTAGGTCCGGACGTGGCCGTCCACGGACCCCGTGCAGATGTAGGATCTGCCGACATGGAGGGCTTGGACCGCGTCGCGCGCATCTTCCAGCGTCTGGATGGGAGCACGGTTCTGGGACCTACGCGCGTGGAGTGGTAGGTGATCGTGCATTGAGTTCGATGGACATGGAAACGTACCTGAGGTCCCACAGCCTAACGGTCGAATCGTACGAACCTCGAATCGTCTGAGCCTCTCAGGCCCTCAGGTCGTGTCTAGAAAAGAAGGGAGCTCACCACTAGCAAGCACCGTCGCATCCTCGTTGAATTCCACCGCAAATATCTTCCCCATATGCCCTGATATCCTCCGTATAGTCTGCCCGGTCATCACGTCCCATAGGAAGACCTGCCGGTCGCCGCCAGACGATGCGAACCGACTGTTGTCGTGTGCCCTGTGATTAACACTTTCGTAAGCCACATCCAGATCAAGCCCCAGGTCAAGAAAAACGCACACCGTGATCGAAAGGACTTCATATCCGTGCGCGGAGTAGGATTTGATCTCGGTGCCCAGGTCTGGATTCCATAGTCGCACTGTGCGGTCTTGTCCGCCGGAAAGCACATACTTGGCGGTACCCTTTGCGTATCGTGCGACATGTACAGGGCCTTTATGGCTAGAAAGGGTTTTATGGAGAGTGCGAGGAGTTGGTGCAGGCCCGCGAGAGGGTGCCATGGTGGTGGTGGACGGTCGAGGAGGAGTACAACTTTCCTGACAGTGCACCGCCCGAACTGGGCGCCTAGTATTTGCAGTTCCGTTTATGGTATGAGTCGTCGTTTGCACTTCAACCACATCGTCGTCGACCACATTTCGGCAAAACTACATCTCCAAAAAATATATTCAAGGCCATTCTATATTCTTGAATATAAAAGCAAGTAGTTTATCCTCCAGAGCAAAGTAGACCACCACCGTGAGTTCTTTCGGTGGCCGAGGGAATGCCCGACCTCAGCGTGGGCAAATACCGCCGGTCATGCACAGTCATGACTCAGCCTCTATACATATCCTCCCTCGGGAGACACAGATCACTGTACCCCTCCTCGCTTTGAACTTCAAGGATGGCATCCCCGTCGGAAGTCCTGAAGGACGTTGAAGCCTATGTGTTCGACGTATTCGGTACGGTGGTTAATTGGCACGGAAACATCACCAAGCAACTAGCAGCAGCCGCGCCTGAAGGGGTCGACGAAGGTGTGAGCACCAGTACGATGCCCGATGGATTCTAATCCTCCGTCTAACCGTACTAGACTGGGACGCCTTTGCCTACGAATGGCGGACAGCATTCTTTGAACATAGGTGAGAACTTACACAGCCCATAATCGAGGTGAGGGTGGGGTCCCATCATGTGTACTGGTATAGCCGTCGCGTGGCTGCAGGCGGAGAGGGGACCACCAACATGGATGTCGTACATCGACAGACCCTCGACAACCTGCTCACAACCCCTCGATGGAAGCACCTTGCAAGTCACTGGGACGACGCGAAGAGACATGAGCTCGTCATGTCTTGGCACAAGGCCCAAGGTATGTTGGCACGTCTCTTTCCTCGTCGGCTGTTATTTAATCAGGAGTAGGATGGCCGGACGCTCCGAAGGGACTATATGCGCTGAAGCAAAACGCCATCGTAGTAGCGCTGTCCAATGGAAACCTCCGCTTCCTGGTCGACTTGGTAGGCATCGGCGTCGGAAGAGTACCATGTAACTCACAGGGTGCGCATGAAGGCAAAGAATGGCGACTTGCCATGGGACGCCGTTTTCTCAGTCGAATTCTTCGGGACCTGCAAACCGTAAGTATATTCATAAGGTGTATTCATTTCCAACAAGCTCATCATCTCCTTTCCGATGCGCTCTTCTTCAATCCACAGAAACCCGCAAGTATACCTCGGTGCGTTGCACCATCTCAATCTCCCTGGGGAGAAGTGCGCGATGGTCGCATCCCATCTGTGGGACCTCAAGGCGGCCGCAGAGCATGCCGGAATGAAGACAATCTACGTACCAAGGCTCACGGAGGACTTGGAGGACAGGGAGGGCGTGAAGAGCAAAGCGGGGGGCGGAGAGGTTGATATCGTCGTTAACTCATTCGAGGAACTGGCAGCTCTTCTATAAGCCGAGTGTCATTGCGCTACTAGTACAGGAGAATCGAGTCTTGATTATGGTCGTGGTCGGGTAGGATGCGACGTCAATGCATGTCCAGCCATCCGTTCTGTCGAAGAATGTCGCCATTGTTCTACTATGTCCATTTCAGTCTCGGGATTGCTTCCTGGAGGCCGAGGGGGCATTGGAGGGACTTTCTGCGGCGGCGGTTTGCGTGTTGGTAACGTAAGACCCCGACCTATATGACAGAAAACGTCAACTCGCGCTCCCGAACGGTCAGGTTTTCCACTCACTCGCCGCACGGACCCGAATAATGTGCTGGCCAGTCGCCGTGAAACTGCCAGAGCTATTACTTCGTCTCCTTCTTTTAGGGTTAGTGGGTGCACCCGTACGCCATCGTAGAATTTCGGGGTCGGGGAGAGGTATATCCTGCACGTCTTCCTCGGCGTGGTCCACAGGGAAGGGCTCTTCGTCGTCCATGAAGGCGAACTCTGTAGGAGGAGGTTTTAGACAAACGACAGAGACATGGGCAGTGGTGACGAGTGAACTGACCCGGATCAACAAAGTCCAGTAGAGATTCCAACCAAGGGGTCGCTGCCTCGACCCGGTCGTCGTCCTGGCACGAGGAGTCAATACTTGGAGGTGTAATATGAATTTCCGGTAAGGTGACATGGAGTTTCCGGGCTGTGGGAGAGCCTTTGATCGTTAGCTGTTCCGTCATAGCAAGGCTCTCCGAAACTTCGACGAGAGTGGACTCCTGCGTTTCCGATGCAGTTGCTATCGAAGAAAGGTCAACCGCGCGAGCCATGCATACTACGGTGGCAGACTTACAGTCTCTACTGGGTGGAGTCGTAATTGCTTCAGCGGCGACACATTGCGAAGGTTCGGTGTCCTCCATTGCACCTTTGATCAGAGACAGCGCCAACCTCGCGCCCCGTGTGGCCACCTGTTCAACGGCGCCTGAGCTCGGTCCCAGATATCCCCTCTCCAGTACGACAACCGCCGCCTTCAGCGCGTGCAACAAGCCCTCTCCTAAGGTGTCGGGGATCTGTTTCTTGACGGTCATCTGTTTGATCAATGGCGGGAGCTGGGAGTACCGCAAGGCCCACAAAACGACACCCTGGCGGGACTTCTGCGTCTTCCATGCGGGGGAACACAGGAAGAAGCCAAAACTGGTTAACATCGCCTCAATGCGGTTCGGGACGGGAGAGCCGTCCTGCTCCAGTTTCGTCCGATGGCGAAGCAGGTACTTGATGATATATTCTACCCCGGTGAAGTAGTAGCTGACGGATTCGAACTTGTCGAGGTCGACGAGGGCTTCCAGGTCGTCGTGCTTTCTCGGGAAGACCGCTTCGACTGTATTCATATTCAAACTAAAGTCAGCAGATGCCCACACAATCAAGGGTCGCTCACTCACCGTCGGGGAGAACGGCCATCGCGGGCTCGATGCTCCGTTCGCTGTCGATGCGCGCATCCTGCAGATACACCAAAAGGTTCAGGAACGCCTCGCGCGTCGAGATCCGCCGCGAGACCAGCTGCGACATCGCAAGGAGGTACAGCATCCCCAGCTTCGTCTTCGCAGCACTCTGCTGTCCGCTCCGCGGCATCGCGAGGAGCACCCTCCTGACGAGCCCCTTGCTCGGCTCCCGCGTGATGAGCGAAAGCACGACCAAGACGAACGGCATCAGCGGCCGCCACACCTTCCCCTCGCGGCTGGGCAGCCGCGCGGTGACGTCGCGCAGGAGGTTGCCATACCGGACCGACATGCGCGCGGAGAGCTCGTCCATGCCCGACAGACACGGGATCACCGTCGTGTTGAGCATCGAGGTGTCGAGCGTGATGTAGTACGCGGTGAGCGCGAGCGACTGCTCGAGCTCGTCGTGCCGTGCCTCCGCGTCTGGCTTCTCGCGCGAGTGCCAGCTGTGGAAGCTGCCCCACGCGCCGAGGTGCTTCAGGGCCCGGCGCGCGGCGTCGCGGGTCCGCGCGAGGACGATGTATTTCCGCGACGTCCACGAAGACACCTCGACGGCCGCTTCCTGTGCGCGGTGCTCGATGATGCGAAGGCCGCCTGCGGTGAAGTGGGCCAGGGCCTGGGCGAGAAGGAAGAAGATGAGCGCCTGGGGAGACTGGTAACAGCAGTCGGCGTAGAGTATGGGGAGCAGCGTCGTCGCCAGCACAAAGGCGATCAGCAAGCCGCTCAAGATGGTGGCTGTGATTGCAATGGAAGGATGTAGTTGCCACAGGAGGACAACAAGCCCAGCCAGAAACAGAGCGAGTGCGACCTGCAGGAGGATGGGCAGCGCAGCAATGATCTCGGGAACCCGCCACTTTCGCAAGCTGTCGTAACGATACTGTCGGAGACTCGCTACGTCTGGAGATGTTCCGGACAAGCTTTGGCTGTATTGATGCAGCCACTGTTTCACCATAACCGCGATGGAGGATGCGGAGAGGGTGCAGACCAGGGATGAGAACCAGAGGCCATTGACCCAAACGGCGTATCCGGGTGCAGTGAACGAAGCGAGATCCGGGGAGAACACCGCACGTTCGGTCGAGTTGACGAATCCAGAGGAAACAGAAAAGCCATGCAGCTGGTTGGATATCCGTGCCAAGGCCAAAACCATAGTGTCCGTGTTATCTGGTTGCAAGAGAGGGTACGACTGCACAAGGAAGGCCGTCAAGGCAGTGGAAAATAAACCAGCCTTGTACGCACGGAGCAACATTAGCGAACACCATCGGTGCACATTCATATTGGCACACGTACGAAAACAAGCAGCATATCGAGCTCGGCGTTCCACCGCTTGAGCTGTTCTTCGAAGTGCCGCTCGATGGCGCTCGCACAGAATTTCCACGCGTCCTCCTGTTGCCCGGCCCAGGCAGCCATAGCTGGACTCACAGGAGTCTGTGAAGTACGACGCAGTTCCCGTATTAGTATCAGCCATGCGAAACAACCCGTGCACACCGAATAAGTCATACTTTTCCTTGTGACCGCGATGGCATGATATTGCGCCAGCGTCTCTAGATCTTGAGTAGGAAAGCGGAGGGTGGGACCGCACCGCCAAGTCCGATGACGACGAGTGGTCCTGCATGGGTCCGAGAGCTTTACTTATCCATTCCGTGGAGGTAGTGGGAAAAAGTGCCGGCATGGCTGTCAGGCTGCACCGGTTTGGCACTGGTAAGAATCGGCCTTGTAATCTAGGACGTAATGATGCGATACCTACCGGTGATAGAAGCCCAAGATCTGGCAGCATACTCATGCACTGTATTTGTCGTAGTTTGCTGCAGTGGTATGTAGTCTTGTTGACGAGGCCTGCCCTAGCCGATTCTGTGAGACAAGAATGCTTGCGCTTGCACCCGAAGGCTGGCAGACCTAGCTGCTAGCCTTGAGACTGCGATAAAGGATTCAGAAGCAGGCAAGGCTGTGCACCGTTTTGCATTGTTACCGTCCTTCAGACCCTTCTAGCTATCTTGAACCCAAGAACGTGGGCGATGGCTTTCCAGCTGTCATATCTGTACATGTCCACCATGCAATGCGGGTCAGGATTCATGCGTTCAGTTGAGAGAGCAAGACTGGTCTGCAATACAATAGACCAGCTCAGATACAAGGAATCCAAAATAAGAACATGATAATACCACATAAACCAACGTCATCTTCAAATATCGAACCGCCTGACCTCCACCCCAGCCCCACACGCGCTGACGATCCGTCTGTCGTCAAACACGACCGCACCCCTCGTACCGCTCGCCAACCGCAGTCGCGCTCTCTCCCACTGCGTGTCTCCCTCGTCTCCCGCCGCAGTCGTCCCAGCGCTGACCTCGGTCCCCGTACCCGCCTCCAGGTCCCACACCCAGATGCTGCCGTTGACCCCGAGGCTAACACAACGCCCGTCGGAGAGCGCGAGAGTCGATACGGGCCCAAGCTGGCCGTGGAGCGTGCGCACGAATGTCAACCTGGGCAGCGAGGAGCCCGATGGCGACGCGGGGAGATGCAGCCGATATAGCTGGAGCCCCGATGCGCTGTACATGCTTGATGATACGTACGTCGGCAGCGGAGGTGACGAAGCTGGCGAGGAGGACGAGCTGGACGACGTCAACGAAGAGGAATGCGGTGTAGTTACGCCGGGCGTGTCGGCGTCGAGGAGGGGCAGGTTCTGCCCTGGGGCGAGGACGACCCACTTGCCGTCCGTCTGCGTGTCCGCCACACGCGCGACCTTCCGGTCCCACTGCTCGCGCACGGCACGCATCTTCGTCTCGTCAACCCAGCCTGGAGGTATGTCGATGGCGCGCGTCGTGCGCGTGTTGACCACCACCATGCGATCGGCCCTCGTGCTTGAGATGATCAGTTCGGTCGCGCCTACGGTCCAGTGTGCTGGGTACACTGGGATGGCGTACGCGAGGATGAGCTTGTACGTGGTGGCGGAGGGAGTGGAGAGGACAAGCGAGCTAGGAGGGTAGGAGGTGAATGACGAGAGTGTCTGCGTATGGGTGACAGAGTCTGTTCCTATGTCGTAGAGGGATAAGTGGAAAGACTGGGACAGCGTCACGAGAAGAGGGTGATGATAAACGGCTTGCACTATAGGCGCCGTTCGCGGACTCCGCCCTGACGGGAGATACGTGAACATTCGCGCTGAGGAAGAGGGAGATTGGTGGTCTATGGAGAAAAGCGCAAACTCCCCCGTCGACAGAAAGCACGCCAGCCGTCCATGATGACCGGAGGGCGGAGACTGATCCAACGCGAGAGCGGTGATATGGATCATGCTTGATCGGCTCGAAGGACATTGTAGCGTGTGGGGTGGGTGAGCGGGAGAAGTGAGGAGAAGGGAAGGTACAGAACAGGGCCTTGAGGAAGCGGCGACTATAATGTGGCCGGCAAAGAGCAAATGTGTCTCTTCGATGCTAGTGCTTGGGGAATCCAAACTCAGCGAAGACCCAATATCGAATTGCTCTAGTGAGCAACGACCTGTGGTAGCAAGTGTGAGCTCTCCTATTCCGCTCGAAAGAGCCATAAACATGGGACAAGCTTCCTTGTTACAAGTCATAGTCTCAAGACTGCTTCAGGACCTGAATCTCGACCGCCGCATACAATAAGTAGCAGTGACTTTATAATCGTCTATTATGTGGGATTATGCAAGGTTTCAAGCCTGAATAGCCTTGGAACAGATATCCCGAGGTGCGATATTCGCTATTGCCCGTCGTGTCCGCTAACCCTGAACCTGCATCCGCACGAATATTGACCCATGCGGGTATAGGTATAGGTAAAGGTCGGACAACACGACCACGGGTAGTACTGCACCCATTCTCGCTATAAGAAATGCGCCGTGCACTCACCTGTCCGCCAATTCGAGCTGATGCGGAACATCCACTTCCAGTCCCTCACATCCTCCAGCTTCGCCCTCCCAGGTAAGGGCTTGACCTCCCTGCCATCTCCCCTGCCGATGAAGCCTCTAGCGCCTCGCAGGCGCAATCGGCCGTATTCGCTGATGTACAGGGACTTCCACAGCTGCGTTCGCAAGGTGAAATGTTCAACGTCCAGTGTCCGACGATACTGGTGGATCGTATGAATGTACCTGGTTGTCGAGCGACAGACGCGACCAGTTCCGGTTTATGGATTGGATGGCGCATAGGTCGGTGTAGGACAGGTAAGAGAAGATAACCAGAATCAGCTCGTCGAAGAGGAGGGAGTCGAATGTAGTCCCGAGTTGGAGGTCGTGCGCCGTGCGCTCGGCTTGGAGGGTGTGAAGTCGCTTTGCAGCGGGTAGGAGTGCCGGCGATAGTGTATGCTTCGACATCGTTGCCGGCGTCGACAAGACGAAGAACAGCGAGTACGACCGCCCTCGATGGAGTGCCTCGATTTGTCATGCCGCCCGACGGGATAATCCGGTCCGTCCAGCGCCAAATCACACTGTACTGGCGCCCGCATTTGCCCGCTGTTGCTCCGCGCAGTCGTCCAGCATTACCAGCACCTTCCCTCGATGTTCGCTCGGTCATCTCACCGCATATCATCCCCCTATGAACTTCCTCACGACAATGTCTTATGGACTGAATTATCGACATCCCCAGTGCTGGCATATCTAAACGGGGCAACGACCTACTTAGCTCACCTCGAATTTTCCGGCGTTCAGAATTCAGATCCTGAACGGCTACGGCTGCCTGAGAGAACAAGGAATATGGTAGCAAACCGAATCGGTTCTTTACGTCGTGCGTACCACCCTTGGTTATTGTGTTTCCACATCGACCATGAGCGCCGATTGAGTCCTGCATGTAAATGTGGGCGTACACGAACCGTACGCCTTCGCTTCAGTGCCTCATTCCCGCTTTTGTAAGGTCTGTCATGCCAACACTTGAAGATATCACCCATCTTCTTGTTCTTCAGTATCAGTATGTTTTGTTTTGCAATAGTATATATTGGATCGCGCATATATGCACTCTTCCACTTCAGTCCCAGACCGAAAGCACCCTAGGCCTACCACCAAATATTGAAGATCACTTTCTCGTTTAGACATGAGTAAGTTGTCAGCCCTTTGCTACATTTCATATTCATTAACTTTCCAACAGGGACCGAGCAGAAAGTCTCTCAACCGCTGCCTCCGCCAGCTTGCCGCAATCATGGGAAACAGCGTAAGCCCGGGCCAGTCACAGGCATGATGTCATTGCCTGCACACCACCAAGCACAGGGCCGTCGTGAGTAAAGTTTCTCCTTCTTGCTCGTCGTTTTGAAACTCACACTTCAACAGGGCGCATCAAGTCTCGCCACAGCTCTCGTACAGATAGTAGCAAGAGCGTCCAGCCTCCCATCAATAGTGGCCGAGATCTCACCGTCACTGGGAGTGCTAGTACACCAACCGATCGGCTATGCCCTCTCGGTGGAAGGGATATGGACGTAGCTATGTCCGAAGACGGTTCCGAAGACGACCTAGACGACAGGTTCTCTCCGCTGCCAGAAGGCGACAACGGCGACGGAGACAGCGACTACGTCCCCGATTCCGATTCCGAGGTACTCGTTTTTATCTCCTTCCGCCATTAGAGTAGTATTGAATGTCCACGCCCCGCTAGGACAAGCAGAAGACGGATTTGCGACCAATCACCCACGAATACTCCTTGAGGCACACCGCTCAGCGCGAAGCTGATCTTCTGGTCTCCCTCGTCTCTGAGAAATCGTACAATACTCGTTCCAACACTCGTCAAGCTGCAAAGTCGGGATGAGGTTTGGTGGTGGCAGCGGAGACACCACGTTCATTTCTATCCCGCTTCACATCGGTATTTTTCAAAGTTATATAGGAGTACGCCCCGACCTCTCGTATATAATCAGCCAAGTCATAGCAGAACACTATTCATGAATGTAAGGCAGCATCGATGTCTGTGCGTATCTCACTCCTCCATGGGTGTGCGTCGTGTCCTGCAGCTGGATATCCGGATCGGAAATGGTGCGATGGCTTGCACGCAAAGGCCGAGTTGCTCGATCACCTGCCTACGTGAGTGTCGATTGTCTTTCGACTGATAATCTATATGCGTAGTACTAACGAGTGGCTGTGGCACTCCCGGAGAACAAAAACACAAAAGTATAAAGCAGGTGCCACTCGTACCTGGCGTGCCACTCGACGGCCAGTAGGGATGACGCACAGGCCGAGCCCAGGATGCATCGTCTTGTCTCTGCCGCCACCGCTTATCCGACTCCGTCCTCAAATCCTGCCACAAACGTCGTGCGCCCGATCTCGCTCGTCGTTCAATTGTCCTTTCGCTTCTTCCTCTTTGTATATAACATGGCCACCCTCCGAGCACGACTCCCCGGCTGCTGCCCGCCCTCCATCCTCTCTCTCCGCCTGCTCCAGATACCTCTCAGCCGCAGGTCCGGCTCGACCATCTACTCTAATCGTAATCTCCAAGGCAGGCCTGGACATAATACATAATCTGACCCCCTCCCACAAAGCGGCAGCCGTAGCATCGTCGACGTCGCGGACAACAAAGGAAGAAGCGCCGTCGCGCCGCGGTCACGAGCCCGGACGCGTCCTCGCTTTGGCAGTCCAAGCGCGCGCCTCCGGCTATAAGTGAGTGCGCCCAGGATATCCCAGCATCTCTCTGTCTATCTATGCTAGCCTACCTTCCCCCAACCACAACCACGCCCCCCATGTATACATACCCCGAATCTCACCTGCGGGCTGCCCCGATACCCCCTCGCCCCATACCCCCCATAGCGACCACACCCGCACATACCACTGACAGCCACCCCGCAATGTCCGGGTCCAGCTCCACCACAGCGACGGCCCTCACGCCCTCCTCACGCACAGGCCGGTCCTACGACGCATACCCGCTCCGCCCCATCCCGCGCGAGGTCGCCCCAGGGATCATGGACGACGGCACGCTCTCCGCCGCACACCCGCTCGTGCACCAGTTCCTCGCCTACACCGCCCGCAAATTCCAACGCCTCGAGACAGACGCACGCGCCCGCACCCGCCGCGCCGCCATCTTCGCCTCCGCCGCCGCCGCCGCCAAACGTTGGAGCAAGAACACCAGCAAGAACCACAGCAAGACGAAGACGAAGACGATGGCGCAGAAGGATCGAGGGAGGGCGCGGGCGAGGGAGCGGGCGGAGGTCGAGGCGGCGGTCGAGCACTGGCACGGGCAGCACAAGCACCCGCGGGTGACTCGCTGGCGCTGCATGCGCGGGGGGTTTGCGCGCATCGCGGACGTGCACGACGCGCTCGGGCCTGGGGTCACCGACCGCCTCGCCGCCGCCATCTTCGCGCTCGCCGCGCTCTCGGTGTATAATTCGTGGACGGACCCGACGCATTGGGCGTTCTGGGCCGTCAACATTGTGGAGGAGACCGCCGCGGTGGTCCATGGGGTTGTCCGTGAGTGTTCCTCGTTCACTGTTCGATGGGGTGCGGCGACCGACGCGGAATGTGTGCTCAATGTTGCTTTGCAGGTGCGGACCCGATGGATATCACCGTCCCCGACGACGTCGCGTGGGTGGGCGCGGAGATGGCGGTGAACGTGCTCCGTGTGTGGCATGGCGGGTTTGTGCCCCCCCAACCGAAGAAGAGTCAGGAGTCGAGTGACGAGGAGAAGGATGGCGACAGCGACAGCGACGACGGCGAGACGAGCGTGAAGAACGCTAACGGGAAGCGGACTGCGACGGACGACGGCGAGGCCATGCCCACGCCCAACAAGCGGACGCGGACGAAGGAGCCGCAGAACCTTGCACCGACACGCCAGTCGGCGAGGATACGTAAAGCGGCGCAAGTGGGGCCAATCGAGGACGACGACAAGTCGGAGGAGATGGTCGTCGACGTCGTCGAGTGCGTCGCCGAGCCTGAGGAGATGGTCGTCGCCGAGCCAGCTTCCGCCGCGTACCTAGAGGCCGAATCCAAGAGACAAGCTCATGAGCACCCAGTCGCTCCAAGCGCGAAAAAATCCCGCTCGAGACCCTCGCGTCCCAGGAAATCCACAGGAGGGAGGAAGCCCAGGGCCGCTCGCAAACCGCGCGCATCGTCTGGAGAGGGAGACGCACCATCCGAGCTACCGCTACCTGCCGCGCCGTCCCCTTCCTCTTCTCCTTCCTCCTCCTCCCCTTCGTGCACCATCCGCATCCCAGCGCGGTCCGTGCTCCCCTCGTCTCCTCCCGTTCCTGCGCTGCGCGAGCTCCTGGGCGAGGTCCTTCCGTCTCCACCCCAAGTTGTATCTCCACCCCAGGCCACCTCGGGCGAGACGACAGCAGCTGCGTCGCGCGAGAGCACCGCTGTGGGTACGCCATTTTCGGGGCTGTCTACGCGCGTCGGGACGCCTCTGCCGGAGGTCGAGGTTAAGGTGAAGCCCATCATGGTGAAGCCGAAGGTCGTGCCCGTGCGCACCTCGGCGCGGATTCGCGCAAAGAGCTCCGCTGGTCCAGGGGCGACGCAGCGGCGATGACGGCCTTCTGCATGTTTGCTTCTGTAGGTTTGCTTTCTATTGCTTTGCTGTGAACCTAGGTTATTATTCCGGATGTATCGCTACGTACCCTGTTGTCTGCGTTAATTTGTTGCATTTGTTGAGCCTGTGCATGATGTCAATGGGAAGAAGGATCACATACGAGATCAACATGAAGGACTATATTAGCAGACTTCTTGTGAGCGGAACAGGTTTGGTTTTAAATGTTCGGTGATGTTTAGAAGCTAGAAAACCATTGCAGGCAGCAGGAGCCTGCCAGCAGTCGGCGCTGGTAGCGCCTCATCCTCCACGTGGCAATTTGAGCCACAGCGTCAGCCTTGTGGCCACATTTGCACAGCGCAGGTTCCTTCTTTCTTTTCCATCATGATACATATTTTGCCTTCGGACATATCCCTTTACATCTGGTATGAAGTTGTACTCGATGGGTACGACGTATGTATCCCCCGCGTGTAGGTCGTACCCCACAAGCCTCGGGCCGGTCTAGTCCCTGGCAAACAGGCTCAACGGGCGCATAGCGCGAGACTGGCATACGGTGAGCGTGGTTCAATCTCGTCCTTTACAGCTAATCTGTCTACCCTTGATAGTCATTCCATCCCTGTTACGCTGGAAGTCTCCTTGGCGATGAGATGCTCTTGTCCGCGGCAGCTTACGTGGATCATGACGAGTAGGTTCAGCCTGAAAGCGGCCTTTCCGCACACGAGCTTTGTCATTTCAATGCATCCGCGAATCTGTTGGGGTCCAGCTAGTCTCCTCAAACATCCGTGGTGTTTGCCCCTTTGATCAAGCTTTTGCTTGTGGCGAATGGAATGCTGTCAAGTCTCTTGACGCAGGCGGCACGTCGGGTCATTGCCTAAACCCGAGGATACATCCGCGAGTCCCAAGCCTCAAGGTAATCGTGAGGTGCGACAGGGGGATTCAGGGGAAGTTATCTTAGACTTATTCGAGCAGCCTGCTCGCCGTCCTGTTCTGACGTTGCGAATAATATCAGATATATAGACGTCCTTCGGAGCGTCGTGACCACCCCTTTCCCACCACGATGCTTTTCCGTTCCATGTTCTCCGTTGTCTCCCTGCTGTCCTCGGTCTCGTTCTATTGCTTTATCGCCAGTGGTCAAAACACTGGCTCTAGCTTTACAGCCCGAGTATCAAATGCCACCAAGATTGGTTTATTCGATTCGGATAACATTTCAGTACGTCTCGCCTGAAATTGCGTCGCATTCGGGTTCTGTTACTCACAATTGTTCGATTGACAGTACCTGGTCAATATCACTGTTGGAGGAGAAAGTATGGACCTAGTATATTTTGTCGCATGCTTGATTGCTAATGCGTGATCACTAGATTTCACTGTCCTATTGGACACGGGTTCCTCTGACCTGTGGGTCGATGGGCGCGGACGTAACATCACGTTCACGAACACTACCAGCATTGCTGTGAACGAGAGATATGGAGTTGGATTGGCGACTGGAAACCTTGCCTTTGCTGGAGTGCAGTTGGGGGATTTCTACGTGCCCTCGCAAGGTACGCACTAGTTTAAATTCTGCAGGCGAGACATATACCCATGCCTTACCTAATAGCTTTCGTGGATGCTTCCTACGTACGTGCTTCCGAATCGGCGAGCTCATTATCCCTGTCTGATCGCGCATAGACAGAGGATTTCGCTGGGACCCAAGGCATTCTCGGGATGGCATTCGATAACGCCGCCATCTATAAAACCGTCACGGCGTTTTGGGGGAAGCAGGCAGCAGACGAGCTTGGCGGCGCCTTCATCACCAATGTCTTTGCCCAAAACAAGTCCCTCCCGAACAACTTCGACTTCGATCTCGGCCGCGTGACGTTCGAGGACCCGGCGGGTACAAGTCTGTTCACGATCGGCGACCATGCCCCCGGCTTCGAGAACGTCACCCAGGCCCCCAAGCTCCCGCGTGTAGCTACGGACCATTGGACGCTTGCGCTGGACGAGATGCGCATCAACGGCAACCGCTTCGCGTTCAACAAGTCGATTGTGTCCGGTGCGCCCGCAGGCAAGGTCCTTGCCGTCCTCGATAGTGGTTTCTCCTTCCCCCCTCTCCCAACTGCCGCTGCAAACGCTGTCTACAGCAAGATATCCGGAGCCGTGCTGTACAACACCTCCGTCGACATGCTTAACGGCTGGCTCATCCCATGCGACTTTTCTCCGGTCAACCTCTCGTTCATTTTGGGGTACAGCCGCATTACTATTTCTTTTCTTTCTCCTTGACTCGATCATGGCTGACGATGCGCCACAGCGGGATGGAGTATCCCGTCCATCCACTGGACCTCTTTATGCCGTTCCCCGTGCCCATCATCGATAACGGCACCGAGAGGAACGTCACGGTCTGTGCCTCGACGTATCGAGCACTGGACCTCGACCCGTCCGCGTTTAACACCTTCGACCTCATCCTCGGCGACGCGTTCCTCCGCAGCGTCTACGCATCGTGAGCCATTCGTCTCCTTCTCCTTCTCCTTACCCGTATCTCATCGAGCCATGGCACAGGTTCGACTACAACGACTACACCCCTACGAACAACACCGGGGGCTCGCCCTTTGTGCAGATGCTCTCCACCGTCGACGTGAGCTCGACCAAGGCCCAGCTCGACGCCTACGTCTCCGCCCTCCGCGCACAGTATCCCCCGTTCATCGAGCCCAGCGTCTTCGTCACGAAGCCCCTTTCGCCGTCGCTCTCTGGCGCCCCGAAGAAAAAGGCCGGCGCGGTTCGTGGCTGAGCGCTGAGTTGGCGAGCCTGGACGGTGCAGCGTCGCGGCTGTCCGAGGAGGGGTGGGGCATTGTCGACGAGTTGTCTGCGTGGGTTGCCGTTCTGTGTATTTTCAATTGCGCATCTGTACCTATTTTCTGAATATCCGATGAGTTTAATGCCAACCGTGTCCTTCGCAATTGCGAAATAGCTAGTACCGGAGGTTGATAAGCGCCAATACGCCACTCTGATGTGGTTAGGCGTCGGTGGCTGTGGATCTAAGTTGAAGTTGACATTGAATGCAAACCACCTCTCCTCGCTCAGTCCTCTCTCGCAGTACTCCCGTTTCTAGCTCAACTCACTGCTACTCTGGCACCGTTTGAGGAACCTATCAAGACCACCACCATCCGAATGAGTACCACATCGGCGCGCCGGCAGTGCCGTCCGCCAGTCGAGTGTACACGTTCTCCATCTCAGTAGTATAAGTTCTTATTCTCCGGTTGAAGTAGCTATAGACACAACTTTCTCGGAGAATTCGCCACAAAGCCTACGAGGGGTTCATGTACTCCAACTTTGTAGAACAAGAAACTGGACTCCACCGAATACGAGGATATCTTTCAGGCAATGCTGAACTCCAACCGACCCTCGAGTCAAAAATATGTAAGCACAGAATTCCCCGCCTGTCCTCTGAACTGTGCCAGCCAGTCAACGTCTCTTCACATTGGAAGTGAAGTAGGCGAAGACGACACACGCACAGAACACTGTTGGTGCCCCCCAGCTGGCAGTGTTATCGGCTGGAAACCAGATCGGAGAGAACAGCTGGTTGATGCGAAATTAAGGGGACGGCACATACTGCACTAGTATACAAGGTATCTTGGGCCGACTTAAGAGCAAGCCAACCGGTAACATGCGATGCAATAACGTGGATCTACGACTGGTCTACAGGGCCTGCGGCGGCCCATCGAAGGGGATGTCCATCCCGCCCATGTTATTCAGATACTCACCCCAATCCGCCAATCTATTCGGCCATCAGTCCACCAGACGTCCACGTCAGCGATATTCAACACGCGACAGACAACGATAGACAACTCACGCAAGTGAGGCCGGCGCGGAGGACCACATCTCCACCATATGGTCCTCGAACATCATCGACACGTCAGCGTCCGCGCCCGCCATTCCAGCGGCAACCGCCTGCTGCTGCTCCAGGGGTTGGGGCTGGATCTGCGGTGCGTTTGAACCTAGACCTGCAGGGGCGGTGGTCGGCATCGACATCGCAGCGAGGAACTGCTGATAGTCCGCGAGCGACAGCTCGGACGGGAGGTGCCCGAACCCATCCCCGTTCATGGTCATGGCCTCGCCACCGAACCCACCGTTGGGTAACGACATGGGGACCGACGTCGAAGCGAGGGTATCCTGCTGGAGAAGGTCCGAAAAGTACGTCTGCTGCTGCTGTGGTTGCCCCTGTATCGGAGACGAGAAGAGTGCTTGTGGCTGTTGGTGTTGGTGTTGCTGAGAGATGGAGTATCTCGGGTCGAAATGCGAGCTGAATCCATGATGGAACGGGACGCGCCCTAGGTCCGCCGTATGGACCGGCAGCTCGAAGGAGAAGTCCATCGGAAAACCACCGTTACCGTTGCTATGGCCGTTCGTCGCGTCGAACGTCGCCGGCATCTGCGACGAGGAGGATGAGGAGGATGCCGCAGGCGACGTCGCGTTTGCTTGCCCGTTGGTGTAGTAGAGCGGCGAAAACCCGTCCTTCCGCGGGTCTTCTGCTGGTTGTGAGGTGGGGGCGTCGCCGCGCACTATCGGCCCCACCCAGCTCTCGCGGGCTGCATCGCGAGCGAACGCCGCGACTACGAGGGTGCCGATGGTCGGCTTTCCGGTGGACGTAAAGTGAGATCCGCCAGGCTGAGGGAGCTCTCCTATCGATATGAGTCCGTTCAGGACATCCCTACCCGAAAGAGATCAGGACCGTAAGGAACCCCCAGACGATATGCGGCGTACCATAACCTTCGCGAGGAGTATGTACTAGGATGAACCATACTTTGAGCGTCGATATGTGTCTGGTGAAGGTGGAAGAACGTACTGCTGCTCTAGCCGCTTTAACATCTGCATGCATTTATGCACGTCCGCCATAGCCACTTCGCTAGACAGACCCGTCCGTTTCCCACCCCACAAGTTGAAGAGAAGCACAAGGCCCGAAGTAAACAACGGCAGCTAAACACGCACACGTTTGTTAACCTCACAAAGATCGGGCGACGATAGTGGAAGTCATCTCACTCGATTAAGGATCAAGGCCTTCCCGTTCTTCTGACACTGGGTTTCCATGACGTGCGTCGCGGAGCGCGCCGCATTCGTACAGATCGTGAGCGACGGGAACGGCAAGCGGTTCGCCTTACTGGGCTGGATGAACGGGCGGTGTATGCATATCTGAAGCCAGTAGTAGTTCGCATATAGCGTGCAGGACTGATTCATGAAAATGTCGTCTTCGCGGTTCGGGTCCCACTTCACTGTCGAACCAAGGACGGCGTTAGCGCTCACTTGCTACACAAAGTTCCGAGACAGGGCCGGCGGGCTTACGGTGCTCAGGAACGGTGTCGATCCATTTGTTCAGGGCGGAGTCCAACTCCGCCACGGTGCGCTGCTCCCATTCCGGGCCGACATAACCCAGGGTTTGCTTCGATTTGTTGATCGAATACTGCACAGCGCAGGAAACGTTAAAGGCTGACTGACGTAACCAACGGAACCATAACCACGCACGATCGTCCGCGAAGCATACGCAAGGATCTTCTGCAGCCCGACCAGGCAGTTCGCGAACGCGATCTTGGAGGGCTTTCCCTCGGGCTGCTTGAACTCTAACTCAGGATCTTCGTTCTCCCAGTACTCGTCATCAACTTCGGTCATGGGGTCAAGGTCAAAGCTGCAGAACATCGCATTAGCAAACAAGTTGAAGATCGATCGGCAACCAATGAGCCTACTCTTCGTCGTGAAGGCCACCTGGCCGACCCAGCCCAAAGCTCGCAGTCCGATCGAGGTATATCAACGTCCTATCGCACCCGCACGTCAGCATCTCCGACGACACTGTGGTAGCACCGTCCGCACCAAAAAGCACGCCGCCAAAGCTCATCTTCCACAGACGGCTTCGTGTGGTATACCTTCTTCCGGTGCGCCCCGACGTCCGCCGCCATCCGGAGCCCCATACCCATGACGGTCCAGCTCCCTTGCGGCCGGTTCGACAGCGCAAGGTACGACGCAATGAGCTACAAAACCAGACCAAACAGGATGAGCATCAAGCCAGTCAATACAATGCATGACAATTACGCACCGCGCACGCCTGAACGTCCTCCACCTTCGGTCGCTCAAAGATGGACCAGCGCACGGTGTCGACCTGCGTGAACCAGCACCATCCCGGGGTGGTCCCATCCTCGGTCTGCACACGCGGGTCGTCAGTCCACCGCGAGCCGATTGCGCACACCAGGAGCAGCACGGCGCCGAACGCGGGCTCGCGCAGGTGCGCATCGGCCGCGACGCTCCGCCGGAACGTCGGCTCGTGGAGGAGCGGCAGGTAAATGTTAATGTTCTCGAAGTACCCCACGATCAGCTTCTCCATGAGGTCCGCGACGGGGTACGAGCGGTCCGGGGGCCGCTCCACCTTCTGCTGCACCGCTTTCAGCATCTGAGGGCGCAGATGAGTAAATCGGTTCAACGGCAAGTATCGAAGAAAGGACTGCGGGACGCACCGAGAAGTCCACTACACGGGCGGGCGGACCCGGCAGCGCGGCGCCTTTGGGACGCTCAGACCCAGCGGGGTACTTCTGCTTGATCACCGTCTGGAGGAACATCATGTTGCTCGATTTGCCGTGGTAGCGCATCTGTTGCGGGATGCCAGTTACGGTGAGTCGTTTGAAATTCTCCAGGATGTTCAATCGTGCTTCACGCTCGTCTTCGCTGGGCTCCAGCTCGTCCTCCTCGGCTGGGGATGGAGGGTCGACAGGTGGCGGCGAGACCCCCGCGACGCTTGCAGAGGAACGCACTGGGGGAGCCGATACCATTGGACTTGCGTCGGCGGGTGCTGGAACAACCCGCCAGTGAGTGGACTCTAGCGTGCCATCGAAATCCTTCGGTATCTCGACATTCGGATGAAGCTGGACGTGAAGGCGTCAACTGGGCAATATATGCAAGCACCACCGTTATGTATACCTGAGACAACAACTTTTCCATGTTGTGGAGACGATTTTCGAGTATTTGAACGTAACTACAGAAAACTACTGGTTAGCAAAACTGAATGGTCCTTGATTGGAACACACATCAAAGGCTACGGTAGAGCCTCTGGTTCTAACGGGGGATAAAGCACTTCTCGAATCTCGAGAACTTGACGCTAAATATGAGGCGAACTGCGGGGAGAAGAGGCGCTAGACTGCCACCTTCGTAACGAGGAGGCACGACAGGCAATGGCGGATACCGCCACCCAGAATATGACTGTAAGACCGAGAATGGTCTCCTGCCATAGTCATATTCCGGACCGCGATTTTGGGTAAGCGCCGTATAGAACTCATTAACAATGGTTACTTACTCGGTTGTTGACCCATATAAAGGTTGTATTGTTCTTTTGTTAACGAGCGCTTTTAAAAGTTCAGGTCCGGAATATGGCTGCGGCAGGAGACCAGTCCCGGTCATTTTACAGCCCTATTCCGGTCTGCGGTATCCGCCACTGCCCATCACGAGGGGACGTATTCCACAATGTCTAGGGAATCTCGCAGAGACGAGTGATACCCCGGTCCTAGCCTCACGGTTCCTTCGCTCACACTCACGAAGCGACGATGCCCTTCTCAACAACTCTTCACACGCGACCAGATGCACACGACGGACAATGGCAGATACCGCCGGCCGGAATACGTCCGTAAAAAGGACTGGGACTGGTCTCCTGTCGCGCTTATATTCTGGACCTGGATTTTCAAAGGCGCTCGATAATAAAAGAATAGTACGACCTTATTTATCGTTTAATCCAGTAAGCAAGTTTTGTTATTTCGATCTATGCAGCGCTTACCCAAAATTCAGGTCCGGAATATGGTTGTGACAAGAGACCAGTCTTTTTACAACCATTACAGCCAGCGGTATTCGCCCTTGCCCGTCGTGATATTGTCCCCTCTGTCCATGGCAAAAAAGACCTGACTATATGCGCGTCGTGTGGCACATTTCACGCGCGCCTGAAGGCGGACTTGGTTGAGGCATGGGGAATATCCCGCTGACAACTGGCAGAAGAGAGCTAAGAAGACAATTCTCCGCGAGTCACCAGCTGGGCACAAGCCTTTCGCGAATGACACGGTAGAATAGGGACTCGGCGAAGGATGAACCAGTGCTTGAGAACACTTGACGTTATATATGCGGCGCCCAACTGCGGTTCTCAGGTATTTTGTGGGCGCACCGCTCTGTAAACTTCCGATACAACAACAGCTTGCACTACCCTGGCGAGGCAGATCGCCGCCGCATGCACATGGTGATCGACGTGAAAGGGAAAGGGGAAAGCAACAGCGGAAAAGCGGCAAGGAGATCCGTGCGGCCGCCGAAGCCGCCACACGGATTCTTGCCACGCCCATGTCCAATGCCTAGGAGTCGATATGGAGGGAGAAGTTTGCAATCCTGGAAGCAGAACTGGTAGCCTCACCTTTTGCTTGGTGGTCGCGTCTAATATACGCACTCACTCATGAAATGTGCAAGAACTGGAGTAAAGGGTGAGACGTACATTGATGGGTTCATAGGTGCACTCTATTTCTTGGGAGATGCACCTCGAGCAGCGATGGTCTGGCATCTCCGCGCCATCGCCTTGGGTAAAGGAATGGTCTTCTTGAGATGATAGCATGCATGACAATGGGTGGACACTCACAACGTACTGCAAGAGCCGCTCATTCTAAGCCTCTATAATCTCGAAACGGCAGCCAAATACACGCACTCTTCTTGCGCCTGCAGTAATCGCAGGCTCGTTGTTTCTTCTTGCGCTTCGACTGCTCGGGGGCCGAGGCTCGTGCGGGCGAATGCTCCTCCTCCTCCTCCTCCTGGGATGACATGGATGTCCTCTGAGCGCAGGGTGTCTACAATGGAGTTGAAATTGGGTGCACGGGGTTCGGAGATGTCAGTGGGGGCGGGGGTAGTTGCGGTGGGGGAGGGTCAAAACTGGAGCTCGTCGCCGAGAAGAGAAATGAGAGCGGCCGTGAGTATACGTGGTATCTCGGCGCCGTACGCGAGCGGCGAGTCAGGATAGGATGAGAGAAGTTCATTCTGAAAGCATGGCCAACGGCTGCGGGGGGCACTGCCGCTAACCCACTTGCAAACGAGCGCCCATTTCATCGTCGGACTTCCAAAAATAGATCATATTGGGCGCTAAATGTTTATCCTGTTATTTCCGATCTAGTCGGAAGCCTGAGCTTGGTCATCACCATCAACTTGAACTTCAAGTCTGCCTCCTGCTGCTCACAGAAGTTCAACGCTGGCGAGTCCGCATTCAGGTCTTTTCTTCAATACAACTGTGAGACAAAATCCAAAGACATGTTACTTGTTACTGTTACATCGCGAGCACTGCCTCTTTCTGATAACTCGCGCCGACCCCAAACTCAGAAACCTGCCACGATCCCATCGAACGCCGGCTTCTTAATCAGGTTCTGTTTTTTAGGTTAGTACACCCTCTCCCCACACTATAGAGAATGCTCTGACCGCGTCCCAAGGACATGCTGCACCCTGACCCGGGAACGTGCTGGGGACAAACGAGAACTGCGAGCAAACTCTGTCAGCCCCCAGATCTCTCATGAACACGGAATGCGAACCTTGTCCGTGAAGTCCCAGATCGTGATCCCGACACACTGGGGCACGGCCTGGCATGCGGAGATGACCGTCTGGTAGTCGGCCTTCTGCTGCTCGAGTAGTGCCGCGGTCTCGGGGAGCGTCATCCGAATGTCGAGCTCGGTGATCGCGACCTCGACGCCGAGCGCGACGAACTCGCGCATGTTCTCGACCAGTGTTGTCGGGACCTCGCCGACGATGAAGTGCGACTGGAGGCCGACGCCATCTATGGGCACGCCTTGCGACTTGAGGGACGTGATGAGGTTCTTCAGGGCGGTGGCCTTTGCGCCTGGGAGGCGTTTGAGCGGGTGCGGCGACTACCAAAGTAGGCGATGATTTACCTGTGCCTTCGATGTTGAAATCGTTGATGTAAACCTTAGCATTAGGATCCGCAGCTTTGGCTGCTCGGAGAGCGGTTGCGATGTAGCCTTCCCCGAGGGTGTCGAAGAAGACATCCTGGCGGAACGTGCCATCGTCGTTGAGCGGCTCTGCATGGGGTCGAGTGAGTAAAGCTTTCATTATATGATGGGAGACATTGTTCACCGTTCACCACATCCCAGCTGTCTATTCTTAGATGGTCAGAGAACACTCGAGGCGCGCCAACGCTCAAGAATACGTACAACTGAAAACCGAGACCGGTTAGCTAGTGTTCGGCCTTCGACAAGCCGGCTTCACTCACACTTTCCCCTTGTAGTGACCCACGACCGTGCTACAGTGGTTCTGCACGATCGCTGTCAACTGCGCCGCATTGAAGTTCCCCGCAGTGACCCAGCTCGGGAGCTGCTGGTGCCACACGCAATTATGCCCTACAAGCCAGCCAGTCAACAGTCCCCTCTCCGCATTCAGCATCGCGCACCCTCCCCCCTCTCGCAACCCCACCATAGCACTGGACCCGAAACGGAAACGGAAACGCACCTCGGAGCAGCCTCCCCTCGTTCGTCGCGAGCGCCGCGATCTGGTCGCCCTGCGTGAACGTGAACACGCCCTGCTCGGGCTCCGTCGCGTCCCACTTCATGCTGTTCGCCGCCGTGATCTGCCCGAACATCTGCGCGTCGTCCAGGACCGCGACGTACGCCGCGTCCGTCAGCTCCGGGTTGTCCGTCGCCGTCCCGAAGTACAGCTTCCCCGCCGACCGCGCGAGCGCGTGCAGCCCCGCGACCGTCGACGTCGCCGTCGGCAGCGCCGCCGCGGGCTCGAGCGTCGGGCTCGCGGGCAGGGCGGCGGCGGCGGACAGGGCTGCCGATGCGAGAAGTGCGAGGAAGGGAGAGAGGTGCATGGTGTTTAGGTATGGAAGTGGATGCGGATGAGGATGCGGATGAGGGCAAGGACACCGTCGTCGTCGCTCGCGCTCTTTATCCGTCTTCGGCGATGGTGCGTGCATTTCCGCTACCGTTACCGCTGTGGGGTACTGTCGCCGAGATGTATGGCATGGAGTGCGCGGCGCTATAGTTGGGAGCGGGGGGACCGCAGCAGGAGTCGTAAGTCGGCATCGTGAGGCTCCTTTTGACGTGCTCAGGGAACAAGGAGCTAAAAGACGGTCGTGCAGAGGCGCGGACGGCGTCCGCATGTCCGAGGCGCACCCTCGTGATCCCTAGTACAGTGAACATCCCCTAGAAGTTAATTTGGTGCGTGGGTGTGCAGCCCGGATCTGACGACACATTATGGCACGATGTTAGCGTATACGACGTTCGGGAGGATGGTACGGCGATGGCACGGAGGCATGGCTTGGCCCTGGTCAGTCTGAATCGAGTCTAGAGTAAGAACTTGCGACTCTTCTCTTACAACGTTAGAGTGGAGCTGACGACTCCCCCCGGACCCCTGGACTTCGCACGCTAAGCTCCAATATTTGGCACGCACAGCACCCCCTCTCCCCGTTTGGCCGAAAATAAATAATCGACAACCGTCGTGACGGACACGGAGCCCGGCCATCGCAAACAAGCACGCTCGGGACGTGCGAAGACCCCGTCCCTCTCGCGAAAGAATGCCCAAACGCGGGGAGGGTGGGACGGCATGCGTTCACACATTTCCGTCACGGTCGTTCGTCGCGCAGATTCATATCCTGCCACCCACTGTCCAGCGCAGACGGCGACGGGACGCGGGTGCAGTGCCTTGGAATGTGAGAAGGACCAGAGTTCAGTGCGGCTGTTGGCCGGACGCGGCAACTGCGCCCGAGGTTCGTGACCTCCGTGTTCTCAGAGCACCTGCCTGCGGGTCACACCGCACTGCCTGCATCCGACGATCGTGTTGAAGACGCATGTATAGGGGAACTAGAGTGTACATAAAACGCGTGGAAGGGAGTCTGCGTCCGTTCAATAGCCAGTGCGAGCCCCAGCACTCCGGATCACTCTCGTTCAAGTTCATCGCTTGAGGGTATCTCGAAAGTTACGAGCTCCTTCGCAACAAATTCCGAGGGCGGCATGGTCGGGAGGTCCTTTATCTTCTCGAGGAAGTCCCTGTACTCGTCCTGCGCCGCGCTCGGGTCGACCGTCGACACCATCTGCACGAAGGGCTGTCCCCGCCGTGCCTCCGAGTCGGTCTTGTTCGCTGCGTTGTAGTAGTCGCCGTAGTCGTACCTGCCCCACATCGTGTCAGTGAGGTAGCGCCTCAGGCTGGAAACAGAACAGAGGTATGGGCGGGGGAAAACGTACGACACATATGCGCCCCGGAGGAACGCCTCGCCGAGGGAGTAGCCGACGGGCCCCGGGGGGAAGGATGCAGGCTGCGGAGCCTTGTACGTCGAGACACAGATATAGACAGATTCTTCTTTTCCGTCGTCGGATCTGACAGCGACGTTTTCGAACCAGAACAGATCGAGTGGGTGGACTGGATACTGTTTCCCACTGCAGACCGGAACGCGACCTTTGAGCACACGCAACATGGGGCACAGGTTCAACACTCGCCTGAACACGAACGAGAGCTCCGGAAGCTTTGTGGTATTGCATGGGATGACCCAGCCTTCCAGATACGGGAAGAAGGAGTCGTAATATGCGGCCCCGGGGATGCTGCCGTAGATCGCGTCCACCGCGCCCTGCGGCAAATACGGCACGACGTCAGCGGTCACGGTGCCCAGGCCAACAACGATCTTCCCCTCAGGAACGTCTCTCTCGTGCGATTCGTCGCCAAGTGGAATTTGGTGGCCATCGACGTGCATCTCGTCGAGGTAGACATTCCAACTTGCATGCTCGGGTCCGGCTCTAGGCAGCTTCGGTGCCCGTGCGACGTCCTCGGCGTGTCGCGGCGTGTGGCCGGCGACGACCATAGTCCCTTTTCCACCTACATCAAGAACCTGCCGGCCGAGCTGGATGCCGAAGTTGTTCGGGACCGAGTTGTTCTCGTTCTGAGTGAAGACGTTGGCGATGAATGACCGGCCGAGCTCGGCAGCGGCGGCTCCGCCCCACTTGTCCTTGAGGGCGGCCTGGATCAGGCTGTCGTCGTCCGAAATCGCCATACCTAGGATGCCTTGCCAACCCGGACGCATGAATGGAAACTGTGGGTTTATGAGATGACGGGAAAGATGAGTACAACTTGAAGGCGCGTACCCACATTTCCGACTCGACGCTGACGAAGGCTGGGGCGAAGGCGTCACTGATGCCAGTTTTCGTCGGAATGCTTTAGACATACACCAACCTTGTGAGGGAACGGTGTAATCTCCGACCTTCAGCTCAGAGAATCCGATCACACCCACTCCGTCATGGTAGTCCACACTGCCCGGGATACCCGTCATGTTCGTCGCCTTGAAGTTACGGCCGCGTCCGTCGACCCAGAGGTCTGGCGACCACGTAGCCAATAGCACCGTAAACTCTAGGAACAGGTCAGCCACCCAGTGGTGTCAGCGTCCACAAAAAGGCGCAAGGAAGACATCATAAACTTGCCTTCTCCACCGAGAGTGATGTTCACCGTGTACTGATACACACATGTTGAATGGTGGGGACGACGTGCACATGATAGCGATCGAGTACTTACTGAAACATTGTTGGTAATGTCTATGGGAATGATGCCATCGTTCACAATGGTAGGACCGTGGGGGGTTACATTGTCACCTAACACCACTTGCTGGCCACTAAGCAACGGAGAAGCATAGATGGAGATAGACGAGAAGAGAAGGGCTGTCTGTACAAGAAAGGCGCTGTGAATCATAGTTGGGAGGAGGGAGAGGTGAACTTCGCGTTACGCACCTTTATAGGGCGTGGTTACAGGGTTCAAGCTGTGAACTCAGGGGCGTACGAGTGCGGTTTGCGTCCATTATGCACAGGTCATCGAGCCCCTTGAGCCCTTTGATAAAATTAGAGATAAGCGGGCAATTATAACCGGAAGGTACGCAGCATACCTAGGCAATTCATTAGTATTATCGGCTTGTTATAATCGGTGTTTGCAACATCGGCACCAAGACGATTCGTGAAGGGATCAATTCAGGTGAGCTGGCACAGTGCAGAGGGCCTTTTTGCTTACCGATTTTGTACGCGATAATAGATAGGAAATTATAGGAGCTCAGCATTACCAGAAGGATGTCCTGCGAGTCGTCGCCTAACTTCAATGGGGGGAGGTCGAATATCCTGTGCTATAAAGATGGCGCACACATCAGCCCCCCATGTTATTTGCGGCAAAGACTCCCTGTGCACATTCTCGCTTAGAACTGGGAACTGGGGAATAAGGACTTCTAGAGCGGATCAGATGGAGAACATACCATCATACAACTTGTGCCAGTGGACAGTAGTACCGTCGTGCCGGTGGAGTTCTCGTTCGAATGCCAGTGGAGTGGTCTTATTAGTTTCGTAGAATGGTGCAAGCAGAGCACTAATGAGGTGAGCTAAAGCCTGTGCGAGTACTGCGAGTGTTTCAACACGACATGGCGGTTTGCATTCAAGTTCAACGTGGTGGCAGAAGGTGACAGCGCATTTCGCAACTGGGGCTCGGTGCCGGCGCCTAACTACGTCGTGGCAGCGCCTATAGGCGCTTGGCAACTTCATACACGACTTAACCACAGGCATGGCGAATTACTTGTCGAGGGACGGGGACGCCAAGAAACTCATCTGATATTCAGAAAAAGGGGTACATATGTGCAATCACAAGATACATGGGATCGTCAACCCGCGCAGACTCAACTCGTCGACAGTGCCTGATCCGATCCACCCCACCTAGGACTCGGACAGCCGCGGCGGCGCTGCTCCGTCCAGGCTCGCCAACTCAGCGCTCAGCCACGAACCGCACCGGTCTTGTTCTTCGCGTTGCTAGTGAGCGACGGCGAAAGGCGCTTCGTAACGAAGACACTGGGCTCGATGAACGGGGGATACTGCACGCGGAGGGCGGAGACGTAGGCATCGAGCTGGGCCTTGGTCGAGCGCACGTCGACGGTGGAGAGCATCTGGACGAAGGGCGAGCCCCCGGTGTTGTTCGTCGGCGTGTAGTCGTTGTAGTCGAACCTAAACAAATGGTTACACACACAGAACGGATGAGGATAAGGAGACGAATGGCTCACGACGCGTAGACGCTGCGGAGGAACGCGTCGCCGAGGATGAGGTCGAAGGCGTTCAGTTGGGCAAGGTCGGGAGGCGTGGCGCGGTACGTCGCGGCGCAGACCGTGACGTTCTTCTCGGTGCCGTTGTCGATGATGGGCACAGGGAACGGCATGAAGAGGTCCAGCGGATGGACGGGGTACTCCATCCCGCTGCAGCGCGCCGTCAGCCATGACCATTGTGCGAGGACGAAAGGAAGGAAAGAACGCTGCTGTACCCAAGAATGAACGAGAGGTTGACCGGAGAAAAGTCGCATGGGACGATCCAGCCGTTAAGCCCGTCGACGGAGGTGTTGTACAGCACGGCTCCGGATATCTTGCTGTAGATAGCGTTTGCAGCAGCAGTTGGGAGAGGGGGGAAGGAGAACCCGCTATCGAGGATGGCGAGGACCTTGCCTGCCGGCGCGCCGGACACGATCGACTTGTTGAACGCGAAGCGGTTGCCGTCGATGCGCATCTCGTCTAGCGCAAGCGTCCAATGGTCCGTAGCTACACGCGGGAGCTTGGGGGCCTGGGTGACGTTCTCGAAGCCGGGGGCATGGTCGCCGATCGTGATCAGACTCGTACCCGCCGGGTCCTCGAACGTCACGCGGCCGAGATCGAAGTCGAAGTTGTTCGGGAGGGACTTGTTTTGCGCAAAGATGTTAGTGATGAAGGCACCGCCAAGCTCGTTCGCTGCCTGCTGCCCCCAAGCCTTCGTGACGGCTTTATAGATGGCTGCGTTATCGAATGCCATCCCGAGAATCCCTTGGGCTCCATCCATATCTTTGGTCTACGAGCGATCAGACAGCGTTGAAATGTTCGCCGGCGAGCCACCTACCTCGGAAGCATCCACGAAAGCTATCAAGTAAGTCCGATTTATGGGTATCAGGCTTGCTGGCAGAAGCTAAACTAAACTAGTGCATACCTTGCGAGGGCACGTAGAAATCCCCCAACTGCACTCCAGCAAAGGAAAGTTTCCCAAACGCCGATCCTTTTCCGTATGTCTCGTTCACGGGAACGTTGGTAGTGTTCGTGAACGTGATGTTGCGTCCGCGCCCATCAACCCACAGGTCAGAAGAACCCGTGTCCAATTGAACGGTAAATTCTGGTGGTGACGCGTTAGTGGCAGCCAACGAACGACCAACTTATGGTCCGTACTTTCTCCTCCAACAGTGATATTGACCAGGTACTGTTATTCGAACAATTGTCAGTAACAGCAAACGAATGCGAGGCAGTCGTGACGTACCGAAAGATTATCCGAATCAAACAAACCAATCTTGGTGGCATCTGATACGCGGGCTGTAAAGCTAGAGCCAGTGTTTTGACCACTGGCGATAAAGCAATAGAACGAGACCGAGGAGAGAAGGGAGACAACGGAGAACATGGAACGGAAAGGCATCGTGGTCGGAAAGGGGCGGCCACGACGCACCGAAGAATGTCTATAAATCCGCTCGCATGAGTTCGAGAGGACTTCCCCTGAATCCCCGTGTCGCAACTCATGGTTTTCAGGCTTGGGGCTCTCGGATGCGTTTTCGGGTTTGGAAAGTGGGAATAGGGACCTGGCAACCAATGTGCCGCCTGCGTACAAGAGGCTCTGCGCGGACGCAAAACCCCTCAAGAGGCTTGGCAGCATTCCATTCGCCACATGCAAAAGCTTGATCAATGCGGCGGCAAAGACCGCGGATGTTTGAGTTGGCGGTGTAAGGGGACCCCTTTTGAATGACCAGATTTGCGGATGCATTGACATGACAATGCTGCACCGAGCCTTCTGCAGCCGTATGCGGAAAAGCCGCTTCAATCAGGCTGAACCAGCTCGTCATGATGTACTACGTAAGCGGCTGTGGACCATCTGGCGACTCACTGCCAAGGAGACTTCCTGCGTAACCAGGGATGGAATTACTATCAAGGATAGACGGATCAGCTGTAAATTGTGGGACGAGATTGAACCACGCTCACCCTATGCGTCCGTTGCGTGGAGGGACTAGTCACTAGGCTGGTCCGAGGCTTGCTGCCAAGTGCGGCCTACACGCGGAGATACATAAATGTTGCACATGGAGCACACCTTCATACTAGATGTAAAGGGATATGTCGAAGGCAAAATATCATGGTGACAAAGAAAGAAGGAACTTGCAAATGTGGCCACAAGCTTAAGCAGCTGCTGACGCTGTGGCTCAAATTGCCACGTGGAAGATGAAGCGCTTACCAGCACCGACTGCTGCGCTGGCAGGCTCCAAACCCCGAGAACGGATTCGAAGACCTGAATTGCAATGAACATCCAAAACGGAGCCTTTTCCGCTCACAAAACATCTGCTAATATAGCTCTTCAAGTTGATCTCGTATGTGATCCTTCCCATCATGCATGGGCTCAACAAATACAACAAACTAACAATCAACAGCGTATGTAGCAATACATCCGGAATAATAACCCAGCAAAGCAATACAAAGCAAACATATCGTACTGAAGGCCGTCATCGCCGCTGCACGGCCCCTCAGACTGGACTAGCGGAGCTCTTTGCGCGAATCCGCGCTGAGGTCCGCACCGGCACGACCTTCGGCTTCACCACGATAGGCTTCACCTTGACCTCGACCTCCAGCAGAGGCGTCCCAACGCGCGTAGACAGTCCCGAGGACGGCGTGCCCACTGCGGTGCTCTCGCGCGATCCAGCTGCGGTCGTCTCGCCCGAGGTGGCCTGGAGTGGAGATATAACTTGAGGCGGGGACGAGAGAACCTCGTCCAGGAGCTCCCGCAGTGCCGGAACGGGACCAGCGGAGGACCGAGCTGGGATGCGGATGGTGCATGAAGAGGAGGAGGAGGGGGACGGGGCGGCTGGCAACGATGGCTCGGACGGTATGTCTCTGTCTCCAGCCGATGCGCGCGGTTTGCGAGGGGCCCTGGGCTTCCTCCCTCCTGTGGATTTCCTGGGGCGCGAGGGCCTCGAGCGGGACTTCTTCGCGCTTGGGGCGACCTGGGACTCCTGAGCTTGACTATCTGGTTCAGCCTCTAGGTACGCGGCGGAAGCTGGCTCGGCGACGACCGTGTCCTCAGGCTCGGCATCAACTGGCTCGGATTCGGCTTCCAGTTCCACGGAGGCAACTGGCTCGGCGGCGCACTCGACGACGTCGACGACCATCTCCTCGCGCTCTGCTGGTTCTACTTGCGTGGCCTTGCGCATCGATATCCTCGCGGACTGGCGTGTCGGAGCGAGGTTCTGCGGCTCCTTCGTCCGCGTCCGCTTGGTGGGCGTGGCCGGACGGTCGTCCGACGCGGTACGCTTCCCGTTGGCGTTCTTCACGCTCGTCTCGCCATCGTCGCTGTCGCTGTCCTTCTCCTCGTCACTTGCAGCCTCGCTCTTCTTCGGTTGGTGGGGCACGAACCCGCCATGCCACACACGGAGGACGTTCACAGCCATCTCCGCATCCACCCACGCGACGTGGTCGGGGACAGTGATCTCCCTCGGGTCCGCACCTGCAAAGCAACACACATTCCGCGTCAGCCCCTACACTCTATCGAACATACAATAACAAGGACAAGGAACACTCACGGACAACACCATGGACCGCCGAGGCCGTGTCCTCCACAATGTTGACGGCCCAGAACGCCCAGTGCGCTGGGTCCGTCCAGGAATTATACACCGAGAGCGCTGCGAGCGCAAAGATCGCCGCAGCGAGGCGGTCGGTGACCCCAGGCCCGAGCGCATCGTGCACGTCCGCGACGCGCGCAACCCCCCCGCGCATGCAGCGCCAGCGAGTCACCCGCGGGTGCTTGTGCTGCCCGTGCCAGTGCTCGACCGCCGCCTCGACCTCTGCCCGCTCCCTCGCCCGCTCCCGTTCCTTCTGCGCCGCGGTCTTGGTTTTGGGCTTGGCCTTGTTATTGTTCTTGCTGGTGTTCTTGCTCCAACGTTTGGCCGCGGTTGCAGCGGAGGCGAAGATGGCGGCGCGGCGGGTGTGGGCACGGGCGTCGGTCTCGAGGCGTTGGAATTTGCGGGCGGTGTAGGCGAGGAACTGGTGCACGAGTGGGTGTGCGGCGGAGAGCGTGCCGTCGTCCATGATCCCTGGGGCGACTTCGCGCGGGATAGGGCGGAACAGGTGTGCGTCGTAGGACCGGCCTGTGCGCGGGGAGGGCGCAAGGGCCGTCGCTGTGGAAGTGGTGGAGCTGGACCCGGACATTGCGGGGTGGCTGCCAGTGGTATGTGCGGGTGTGGTCGCTATCGGGGGTATGGGGCGAGGGGGTATGGGGGCACCTCGTAGGTTAGATTCGGGGTATGTATACATGGGGGGCAAGCTCGTGGTGGTGTGGTTGGGTGAAGGCAGGCTGGGATAGGTAGGGAGAAGCAGGGATATCCTGGTCGCACTCACTTATAGCTGGAGGCGCGCGCTTGGGGTCGCCAAAGCGAGGACGCGTCCGGGCTCGTGACCGCGGCGCGATGGCGCTTCTTCCCTTTGTCCGCGACGTCGACGGTGCTGCAGCTACCACTTTGTGAGCGGGGGGGTCGGATGTATTATGTCGAGGCCTGCCTTGGGGATTAAATGGGTGCGCGAGCCGGACCTGCGGCTGAGAGGTATCTGGAGTAGTTGGAGAGAGATTTACATAGAGCGTGGAGGGCGGGCGGCACTGGCCGGGGATTCGTGCTCGGAGGGTGGCCATGATATAAAGCCAAAGAACAATTGAACGACCAGCGAGATTGGACGCACGACGTTTGTGGCAGGATATGAGGACGAAGTCGGATTAACGGTGGCAGAGGCAAGACGAGGGTCGAGTGGCACGCCAGGTACGGGTGGCACCTACATTATACCTTTGTGCTTCTGTCCTCCATTGCAAGACAACCGATACTAGCATAGGTAAGCGATTGAGCACCTTGAACTTGAACTTTAAAACATATGGGCAGCGGCATTATAGGTTAGCCATTACTGTGCGTTCCAAGTGTGCTCGCGCCGATGCGGGTCCGAAAAGAAAAAAATCATTTGACCCATGTTCTTCGCTGTGTGCATGTGGAGATAATCACTCACTTATGGGACACTACAAGTACTCATCCTTCTATCCCGAATCCAACTTGCGGAATCTCTTAGATTCTCATGGCATAGTTCCTCCCGCGTAAGCACGGCACTGACTTTGCGTACAAAGCAAGTCTTGGACTGACGACGACGTGTTCGATATCATGATGTGCGACCCGGTAATTACAAGTCTATGCATGGGCTTGGTATTCAGCTTCACGGACCTCTATCCATGCGTAATTGTATATACTATGCGGACAAGTGGAGCAAGAGTTAAGTGCATCGTGGCGAGTAAGCCTGGCAGTCTAGCTAAACAATACACACCAGACAGAATTATGCAGTATATGATATTGTCTGGTTTTCCAAGCAAGAGTTGTGATTCGTGATTCCTGAAATAATGCGATCGATCCGGGTCGGCCTTCTACGACCTCGGCTGATTGGTGTCCCCTGCTCCTCCTTGGTTCTGGACATATGCTTCCCACTGGTCCCATCTGCGACGAAAGTAGAACGCCCCATCAGCTCACCCAATACGCACTGAGTCGGACCCAGAAGCATGTAGTATGTGTATGTGTGTGCGCGTGTGGTACTTACAGCTCGCCATCGGGTGCAGAAATCCATTGCCACAGGCTCGGATTCTGGTTTGCCACGTTCGGGACGTCGAAGGGCGAAGAATTCACACTCGCAGAAGGTACTGCGAGATCCAGCTCGCTCAGCGTGCACGTCTGGCCTGCCTCCGCCCCTGTCACCCCCGGCGCCGTTGTGGATTGTGGTTGCGGTTGGGATTCCTGGGGCGCGCCCGCCGCTGCCGCTGCCGCCGGCGCAGATGTGTTCTGGATGTTCTCGAACATGCTCGACAGCGAGTTGAAGAAGTCCAAGTCCTCCGACATCAGCATATTCTCGAACGAGAAGTCGAACTCGGGCGGGCCAGCGACCCCCAGGTCGTTCGGCGTCGGTACTGGGTCAGGAGAGACACCCCCATTCGTGACAGTGCTCGTCTCCGTGAACGCCGGGGTCGGGATCGACCCGAGGGGCGACTGGTCGGGCACTGTCGACGGCAAAAAACTGCTACCGATGGTGTTGAGCTGGAGGGCCCATAGGTCGCACCCGGAGAAGACGTTGAACGCCGCTCGGTTGTGACTCGCGATCTGTTCGGGGCTGATGGGCCCGGTTGACTCGGACTCGGCCAACGAACCACTGCCATCCATGCCAGTGGGGGGCGATGGCGACGACGGCATAGACAACGCCATCGCGCCGGGGCGTTGGGTCATCGACAGCAAGGGATTGCTGATGCTGCGGGAGTCTGGCACCCCGGGTGCGAAGCTGCCGAAATCGCCGGGGGCGAGCATGGAAATGTCGATGTGCTCCAGCGAAGCCGTGAGCAGCTCCTCGATGGTCTGCGGGCCCTGCTTCGCCAGAGTGGAGCTCGAGGACGGGTAGGACCGTTCACTCGGCGGGAGCTGCGCGATTGGACTCATCAGGCGCAGAGCGACCCTGCAAATCGCATGGATAGCGGTTAGGAAACGAAAATGGCTGAAGAAGATGAGAAGGAGAGCCAGCACGTACTCGAGCTTCCGCGCCGCGAAATTACCGCTGGAGACGTGACATTACTCATTATCAGACTGAATGCAACGAAAGGGTGAGGAGACCAGCCACGCACGTCTTCGCCAAGTCCTTCGAGATGCTCAGACAAACGTCGATGTCGCTCAGCACCGCGCGCGCATCCCTCGTCCCACACCACAGGTGCAACAACAGCATTATCCCGACCGTAAACAGCGGCATCTGCAGCGGGGTCATTGCATAGATGGTGACACCGGATGCCGCCGCGCCGCTGCAATTGTTCATCGCGCGACGGTGCTGCACGTCGATGACGCGCAAGCATGCGCGGGCGGCGTTCACACAGATCGTCATCGAGGGGAGCGACAGGTTCGCGTGCGCGAGCGGGCGGCGCGGGGAGGGAATGAAGAGGCGGTGGACGAAAATCTGGAGCTGGTAGTAGTTGGCGTACAGGATTGCGGATTGGTTCAGGAAGAGGGCGTTTTCGCGGTTCGGGTCCCAGCGTACTAGAGAGAAATATGTCAAGCAACAAGTGAATGATGATGAGTATGGAAACAAAATGGATAAAGCAGCGCGTACGGTGGGCAGGGATCGTGTCGAGCCACTTGTTCATCGAAGAGTCGATCTCGGCGACGATGCGCTGCTTCCACTCTGGGCCGACGTAGCCGAGGATGAGCTTGGACTTGTTGATCGTGAACTGTTCGAAAACATCTACGTTAAAGACTGTCCCTCCTTGAACATGCATAGCTCACGATCGTGCGCAGCGCGAATGCTTGGATCTTGGACAGCCGGATGAACGCATTGCAGAAGGCGACCGTCGACGGCTTCCCTTGCGGCTGGCGAAAGGCCTGAGACGGGTCTGGATGGGACCAGTATTCGTCATCGCACTCAATCACGGGATCGACGTCGAAGCTGACAGAAGCGGTCAACAAGGCAAGCAGCCGCAGACAGCGCGCATACAACTCACTCTTCATCGTGGATGGTGCACTGTCGCCCCATACCGAAACTTGCTAACCGATCCATCGCGACCAGAGCCCTACATGACACGATCGTGAGCAAGCCACGAACGCCGGTGGTCAGAAGAAGGCACAAACCAGAAAGCGCGCTTCCAAAGCTCTTGCTCGATCGTCGGCGTCGCGCTATACATCTTCTTCCGGTGCGCACCCATGTCCTGCGCCATCCGGATGCCCAAGCTCAGGATCGGCAGGCTCCCTTGCGGAGAGTTCGTTGCGTTCACGTACGCCGCCATAAGCTATCATGATCCACGACCTCCAGTCAGCTCGCGTCCCACAATCCCGCTTCGCAAAAGGCCAAGGCGGTCGAAGGAGGAGAAGGGGCAAGAAACGCACCGCGCACGCTTGCACATCATACAGCCGCGGCCTCGCAATGAGCGAGAAGCTCGCCGAGCTGACCTTGTCGAACCACTGCCAGCCGGGCGTCTGGCGCGGCTGCGCGTGCAGCGAGCCGTACGCCCACGCGCTGCCCGCCGCGCACACGAGCAGGACGACGGCCCCGAAGCCGCGGTCGCGCAGGTGCAGCCCGCTCCGCACCTCACGCTCGAACGTCGGGCGGTGGAGGAGCGCGAAATACGCGTTCAAATGCCCGAAGTAGCCGTCGACGAGCTCCGCCATGCGGTCTGGCGGGGGAAAGTCGCATTCCTTGGACGGTGGAGAGATGTTGGATTCCCTGGATGAGATCTTGAAGAGCTCCTGAACAGCGGTTACTATCAGCACCTGCCGAGAAATTGACCGCTGGCAAAGGCGGTGGAAGGAGGGGTGGCGGAAAGTACACTTACGGGCCTGAATCGCTTCTGGAGCTCGTTGATCGGGTTGTCGGACGGGGTGTCCATGGAGTCGTGGCATTTGTGCTTGCTCTTGAGGTCGATGACGGTGCGGACGAGCTCGAAGTTGCTCGATTTGCCAGTGTAGCATTTGCAGTTGTCATCCGTTACCGCGAAGCCCTCGTTGTCGCTCGAGTCAACTTCGGAGGAGTCTGTCGCCGGGTCAGGGTGGAAGCCGAGCGGGAAGAGGAGCCTGTTCGACGAGCAGTCTGGATGCGGTAGTTTCGAGACGTTTGGACGTCGCTGTGCCCTTGACAGGGCGTCCTCCGGGTGCTCAGCGTCAGCTCTGGGGAGTGCGGGACCCGATTGCAACTAGACATCTAGTGAGCCTGCTAGGATAGCACAGATGAAGGAGAGTAAGAGTGCACCTTCTTCAACAGATTCTCGACTTTCGAGAGTCGGTCTTCAAGGGCTTCTACATATCTACCACCGCAGTGAAAGCCACCCGTCGTCAGCTCCAGAAGGACCAAGAAACACCGATGAATGAGGACGTTTGAAGTGAGAGCAGTGTTCCAGCGTGGTCCGAAGCCTCAAATCCCTGGTTGATCACACATCTGTGGGTCACGTCCCAGAGAAAGAGAGGGTTCGAGGCTGCTTCCCTTCCACTCCTATCTCCATTCAAGTCACGCCTCATAAGCGTTGAACCGAAGAGCCTATCGGGAAACTGGTTTGTCTCCGTGATCTATAAGCAGCGCCGTGTAGAAACACGGAGTTCGCAGAGATGTCAAGTTGTGCGGAGACCCGGTCTCTGCCGGAGACTCGTACAGAGTCGGGTGCCGCATGCCAAACGTGACATCTGACGAAAATATCAAATAGGGAATGCCAAAGTTGACGATGATGTGTGCGATTCAGGAACCAGAATTGCTGCTGTCAAAGTTGTGCCCGCTCTGACCACCACATCCTCTAAAAACATGACTCTGTGAGCGATATTTACCGCGATTCTGGAGGCAATTCTGTGATGAGGCAGAATTGTGCGAAATTCGCGATGAGTGCTATGGAGAAGGGTATCGGTGAGTGGCGTACCAGTCAACGCTACATGAATTGGCGTTGACCCGATGTCAATCGTAGCGTTCGGCATGCGGCACTGGTCTCTGTGTGCGCCTGTGGCAGAGACCGATTCTCTGCATGACGCACATCTCTGCACAAAGACAAGCGGCTCTGAGCGCAGCCGGGACCTCTGCCCCGGTTCGCACAGAGCCGCAGAGCGACAGAACCAGCCGTCTCTGCAGAGGTCCGCAGAGATGGAACAAATTCCCGGATTAAAAGCAGGAATTTATCTCGCCAGCCATCAAGGATAAGTAATCCAAATACCTAGTCTCGTAACCAGGCAGAGGCTCTTGGAATGCATCCCAGAAAGGAAAACGGGAAGGAAAAGAGCAGGGAGAGGACGCGTCCAAAATGTCTGGTGAATTTTGTATAGGCGGGAGGGGGGGTAACC
>AYKW01000006.1:250546-333485 GCA_002760635.1 Ganoderma sinense ZZ0214-1
GTTCAGAACGGCAGTTCGGAGGAACACTGCGCGGTGCAGCCAAGACGAGCGAGGTCTCCGGGCAGACAGGGATGCCAGATCGGCATGTTCACGCCCGCAGAGAGCGGCCGGTCAGCTTGCAAGCGTCGTTGATGTACGTCCTACACCCCTGTTTGGTTCGAAAACTGAAGCTGTCTCAAGGAGCGTCGACGTCGGATCGCACAGGCGCGGGTGCATCCCTGTCCGCGCGGCGTAAACGGCACAAGACTCGAAGCTTGATGACGTGAGGTTTCCGAGCTTCCTCTTGACAGCCCTTACTTGGGCTTCTGCGCCGCCTGGCTGCGCTCTGGACGGTCGCGGGCTGTTGTCTATCATAGATAACGACCATCCATGCCGTTCTGCTGCGTCGGCCTCGCATCGCTTTGCCGTTTGTCTGTACATGTACAATCTTCAAAGTCCTCTTCTGTGTCTTCTGTCGGGTCACCTCCCCACTCGGAACGAAGCGCGGGTGTCTTCCAAGCGGCCTAGCCGGGCCTGACGTCGGAACGGCGATCTCAATGCTCGCTCTCGCACGGTGTCTAACTGCTCAGGGCCCGGTACCGATGGCGCTCGCAGATCCTCCCCGGGGCCCATATTCTCGGTGCGTTCTGCATCGTCCTGCATCGCGCCCGGGACTCGGGAGATCAAGATCCTCTTGCCGACCTGACAGTCCCGAAGACGGCGGACCCGACTCCGCGAAGCGAAGATGGGCGCGAGCGAATTGGCCGGGCGACTGTGTTTGCCGGTGTGTAAGTACGTTTGCTTGCAGGTACGCGCAGCGCGTATCCTGACATCTTGACTGCTCGCTTATTCGACACCTAGAACAGACAGCCTTCGCATTCTCAGGCTGCAGAGGGGCGGCTATGAGGGTTTCTTTTTCCTTCGCCGCACCCGGAGCAGAGCTTGCATAAATTTGCAGACCCGAGGGCTGAAGGTCACGAACACCCCCCGCGATCTCGTCCCCAATGCTCTTTCCCACAACCAACCACCCCGGCCGACAGCGCTCCTCCGTCTCGACCGCCGCGCTCGGGCGACCGCGCCGGCGCGGTCTCTTTGTCTACTCCAGCAACGCCGGCTACGCTCGGGGCACCCTTCGCACTCTCCTCGTCGGCGGTCTGCGTGAGTAGTAGTCGGCCCGTCCGTATCGAACGCATCCAGACTAACCTTCTATTAGGCACCTTTTCCGGAGACGACAACGCCAAGATGGGCTACACCCCGCGCACCTTCCGCGACAACGTCCTCTTCCCCTACCACGCCAAGCTCCCCGGATGGCCGTCTCGCATCCGGTTCTGCAACCTGAGCGCGCGCGGTGCGCCATCTCCCGCCGAGATGCTCGAGCTCATCCACCTCATACGGACTGGGGTCCTGCGGTTCGAGGAGGCGACGGCGGACGACATACTGGCTGCCCAACTCGACGTCGCGAACGCGGTTCCCGGCGGCGCCCTCGTCCGTGCTACTCCGCTGCCTCACGTCGCTCGCCGGGACATCGGGAGTCGGAAGCCGCGCTTCGACGACAACGGCGAGGTTATTCCTCCGCGGTACGAGCGCAACGGGCCGAAGAGCGCAGCGTGGATCGACGACGAGGAGGGGGACGAGGAGGCTGTGGAGCGGGCAGGTTTGCGGCTGATTACGATGCGGAAGGATGGGTTTCGGTGCGTTCTGGAGGGCGGGTCATGGAGCCTGACGGACGGAGCTCACGGCGATGAGGAGGAGGACCCAATCAGCGACTGGTCGGACTGAGGCCTGCTGCGCGGCGAAGCATTCTGAGTCGTAGCGAGGTTAGTTACATACATCATGTTTCGTATGTTAGTATCTGCGTCTGAATAATCCTTTTTGTCGCGAAGTCTTCTCCGTGCGTCCATGCGCCTGAGGACATTTCCGAGAAATGTTGTCCCACTTGGCCAGTCGATCTGAAACCGGGAGGCCTCTTGTGGCGCTTCCGGCTTGAAAACCAGCCCTTCCTCGGCGCAGTAAATTTGTTATGTACATTGGGACATTACGTCCCCATGACCTAGTACATCTGAACACGAAAAATGCACGGCGGTCGGGATGTCTAGCCTGCGGGTCTCCTTGCTACCTACACTGATGTCGATGATCCTGCCTTCCGCTTTCATGCCTCGCACACTCGGCCCTCCCCTGCGCTCTCCTCCTTTCGCCAGGCGAGTCGACCGCCGACGACGGCGAAGATGGACGGTTCTTGTATTGATGTTAATGAGTAGCTAGCAATGCATAACGGCACGAGGTGAGTTTATCATGTTGCATGCACGCACCTTCTTCCGAACTCCCACAAAGTCCCATAGCGTGTTGTCGGACTCGGAACAGCTAGTACACCAAGAATCCGGGTCCCGGCTGGCGCAGACATACAAATCAGCAATGACAAGCTGAGAGTAGCCTGACCTTGAGCGAGCACACAGGTCCGGAACCGTAGCTAGTAAGACGCGGCGAGGACTCAGAGCAGGTGACCAGTATCCCGAGCGATACCGAAGAGACAGCGTTAGCTGACAATCGTTCACAAAGACCGAGATTAGCCCGACTGCGGGTTCGCACCGATGAACGAACACCTCCTGCAGCACGGCGACAGCGAGCAGTGGAACATAGATGATAGCACTCATGCACGGAGTCCGACCCAGATTTCGACCCAGAGCTCAGCAAGCCCGTGCGACCACAGGCAAAGGCGATCCTCACTAGTCAGAGCAGCCGAAAGCAAACGGCCGAGTTGATGGATCCGGATCCTATGCACAAGAGAGACGTGGGCACGAAAGGCGACGACACAGACGGCGATGGTGGTGGAAGTCGAGACAAGTGGAGAAAAGGCGCTCAGAAGGTCCTCGCCGTCTGTTTGTAGATATCGCGATACTTCTCTAGATCTCTGTTGAGCAGTGCTGTAAGTAGGTAGCTGGTGGAATCGAACGTAAATATATTTTGGGCCCGCACATGAACTGAGTACTACTCCCCCTTCCTCCGGCGAGAACACTGCGATCCCCCGGTGAGAACGCTGCAATCACCCAGCGAGAACACAGTCATCCCCCGGTGTGCACACGCAAACGATCGGTCGGGGAGATTTCGTGCGGCCTTGGCACGGAACACGTAAGAATGTGGACGTGCCTTCGTGTGTGTACCATGCCGGCGCTCCGAGTACACCTCCCCGGCCTCCACTCGCTCTCCCCGCTCTCTCCGACTGCTCCACTCACCTCGAAGCCGCAGCTCAGGCTCAGGCACCCACCATAATCGTGTTCTCCAAGGCAGGCCGCGAGCGAATCATCCTTAAGCATCGTCTCGATATCCCTCGCCCCAGCCCACAAGTACACCAACAACAATGCCCAAGCTCAGGATCGGCAGGCTCCCTTGTGGAGAGTTCGTTGCGTTCACGTACGCCGCCATAAGCTATCATGATCCGCGACCTCCAGTCAGCTCGCGTCCCACAATCCCGCTTCCCAAAAGGCCAAGGCGGTCGAAGGAGGAGAAGGGGCAAGAAACGCACCGCGCACGCTTGCACATCATACAGCCGCGGCCTCGCAATGAGCGAGAAGCTCGCCGAGCTGACCTTGTCGAACCACTGCCAGCCGGGCGTCTGGCGCGGCTGCGCGTGCAGCGAGCCGTACGCCCACGCGCTCCCCGCCGCGCACACGAGCAGGACGACGGCCCCGAAGCCGCGGTCGCGCAGGTGCAGCCCGCTCCGCACGTCACGCTCGAACGTCGGGCGGTGGAGGAGCGCGAAATACGCGTTCAAATGCCCGAAGTAGCCGTCGACGAGCTCCGCCGTGCGGACTGGCGGGGAAAGTCGCATTCCTTGAACGGTGGAGAGATGTTGGATTCCCTGGATGAGATCTTGAAGAGCTCCTGAACAGCGGTTACTATCAGCACCTGCCGAGAAATTGACCGCTGGCAAAGGCGGGTGGAAGGAGGGGTGGCGGAAAGTACACTTACGGGCCTGAATCGCTTCTGGAGCTCGTTGATCGGGTTGTCGGACGGGGTGTCAATGGAGTCGTGGCATTTGTGCTTGCTCTTGAGGTCGATGACGGTGCGGACGAGCTCGAAGTTGCTCGATTTGCCAGTGTAGCATTTGCAGTTGTCATCCGTTACCGCGAAGCCCTCGTTGTCGCTCGAGTCAACTTCGGAGGAGTCTGTCGCCGGGTCAGGATGGAAGCCGAGCGGGAAGAGGAGCCTGTTCGACGAGCAGTCTGGATGCGGTAGTTTCCAGACGTTTGGACGTCGCTGTGCCCTTGACAGGGCGTCCTCCGGGTGCTCAGCGTCAGCTCTGGGGAGTGCGGGACCCGATTGCAACTAGACATCTAGTGAGCCTGCTAGGTTAGCACAGATGAAGGAGAGTAAGAGTGCACCTTCTTCAACAGATTCTCGACTTTCGAGAGTCGGTCTTCAAGGGCTTCTACGTATCTACCACCGCAGTGAAAGCCACCCGTCGTCAGCTCCAGAAGGACCAAGAAACACCGATGAATGAAGGACGTTGAAGTGAGAGCAGTGTTCCAGCGTGGTCCGAAGCCTCAAATCCCTGGTTGATCACACATCTGTGGGTCACGTCCCAGAGAAAGAGAGGGTTCGAGGCTGCTTCCCTTCCACTCCTATCTCCATTCAAGTCACGCCTCATAAGCGTTGAACCGAAGAGCCTATCGGGAAACTGGTTTGTCTCCGTGATCTATATGCAGCGCCGTGTAGAAACACGGAGTTCGCAGAGATGTCAAGTTGTGCGGAGACCCGGTCTCTGCCGGAGACTCGTACAGAGTCGGGTGCCGCATGCCAAACGTGACATCTGACGAAAATATCAAATAGGGAATGCCAAAGTTGACGATGATGTGTGCGATTCAGGAACCAGAATTGCTGCTGTCAAAGTTGTGCCCGCTCTGACCACCACATCCTCTAAAAACATGACTCTGTGTGCGATATTTACCGTGATTCTGGAGGCAATTCTGTGATGAGGCAGAATTGTGCTAAATTCGCGATGAGTGCTATGGAGAAGGGTATCGGTGAGTGGCGTGCCACTCAACGCTACATGAATTGGCGTTGACCCGATGTCAATCGTAGCGTTCGGCATGCGGCACTGGTCTCTGTGTGCGCCTGTGGCAGAGACTGATTCTCTGCATAACGCGCATCTTGGCACAAAGACAGGCGGGTCTGAGCGCAGCCGGGACCTCTGCACTGGTTCCCACAGAGCCGCAGAGCGACAGAACCAGCCGTCTCTGCAGAGGTCCGCAGAGATGGAACAAATTCCCGGATTAAAAGCAGGAATTTATCTCGCCAGCCATCAAGGATAAGTAATCCAAATACCTAGTCTCGTAACCAGGCAGAGGCTCTTGGAATGCATCCCAGAAAGGAAAACGGGAAGGAAAAGAGCAGGGAGAGGACGCGTCCAAAATGTCTGGTGAATTTTGTATAGGCGGGAGGGGGGCTAACCCGGTCCGAGCTCCACGGTGTCTTCGCCCGAACTCTGAATCGCGACGCCCGCCACGCGATAGTTCTCTCTGCAGGCTCTCCGTATAGGGCTAGCGGTGCGTCCTCCACTTGCCAAAGCATTGGCTTGACTGGGCACAGTCGAAGGCTGGCTATATGCGCGTCGCCTGACATGCGTGTCACCCGAAGGCGGATGGGGAGCAACCACGTCGTCACGGCAGAGGGTGTGGCATCCGGCTGACAATAGCCAAGGGGGCCTAGCTGGCGCGGGCGTTCTGAGCTGAACGCTCGCGATAGATCTCACAACGGGACACACGACGGGCAAGGTGGGTGTTTCGAGCGTTGGGAAACAGTAACTTGAACGGTTTCTTAGTGATTTCTGGGGTGCTCAAGGGTCTAGGGAACATCAATGTTTCTACGTGTTTCTCACACGACGGGCAAGGTGGGTGTTTCGAGCGTTTGGAAACAGTATGGAAACTTCTACGGAAACTTCAAGTTTCTTGGTCAATTTCGGGGTATTTAGGGGTCCAAGAAACGACAAGTTTCCTGGGTGTTTACAAGATGTGTTTGGACGCGGGAAACGGGTGAGGTGTTTCCAGAGAAGGGAAATCTCCGAGAAACAAGTCAGAAACAGGTGTAACACATTGTGTTACTGGACAATGTAACCTGTTTCCGGCCTGTTTTCTGGCAATTTCCTCTGCGTGGAAACACCTTGGGCCGTTTCTGGTCTGCGGAAACTGGGTAAAAACACAAAGGAAACCCCATGTTTCCCCAATCACGGATCACCCCGAAAACTCCTGAGAAACTTGAAAATTCGGTCTTTGTTTCCTGACCGTTTCCCTGATCCCGAAACACCTGCCGTGCCCGTCGTGTCAAGCGTGTCTGGACGTTGGAAACAGGTGAGCGGTGTTCATAGAAGGGAATTCCACGGGAAACAGGTCGGAAACAGGAAGAAAATGTGGTGTTTCCGGACAATGGGACCCGTTTCTAGCCTGTTTCCTCGGAATTTCCCCTTGTGTGAACACACCTCGGGCTGTTTCCAACGTCAGGAAACCTGGAGAACAAAGGAAACGGCAAGTTTCCCCAACCACGAAACACCCCGGACACTGAGAAACTTGAAATCTCCTTCCTCGTTTCCTCACCGTTTCCCCAATCCCGAAACATCTGTCATGCCCGCCGAGACCGGGAATGGACGCGCCGTGTTGCAAACGCGAGTGAGAGGAACGGGAAAGCCTCCCAGCCGTCTATACGAAGTTCACCAGACGTTTATGAACGCGCCCCCACTTCTCGTCCTCTTCCCAATTCCTTTTCGGGACGCGTTCCCAAACGGATGGATTCGAGACTACCAAACACCGTCTCAAGGTCCACAGGCGCGCCATGAGTGGGTTCAAAAAAGCCCAGTTTACTGCGACAACGGAACCGGGAAGAGACCACTCACTTGCTCGTGGACCGCTTCATCTGTGTCGGAGAGTAATACGGATATTAATAGCGAAGCGACGGGGACCTCCGTACGTAAACCCCAACGCACCTTAGTCGTGGGGTCGTACTCGCATTCGATACCTTGGGCAGCACACATAGAACAGCGATGTCCCGCTCTGTCGGCCGCATCACCTACACGTAGATATGGATGTGAACACCAACAGGAAATCGGTTGTCAATCCGGGATCCGAAGGCCAGAAAATCCTGCGACTTACAAGCAACTGAAAGGGGGGATTTCGTTTCGTGATCAGCAATGCATGATCCTTGGATGGACTTTCACCGAGTGAGTGGGAGGGAAACGGGGACGCACCTTTCCTGCGTCTGCAGAACTCACAGGCCCTCGAGTGCTTCTGTCTTTTATCCCGCCGTCGATTCCCGACCTCGTCGGCAGACATATCGGCGGTTTGTAGTGCGGGGTTGGGTAAGACGTCGACTCCGACGTCCGCGTACAGCTGAGACCCTCCTCGGCTGACTAATCAAGCCGTACACTACGCGGCGGCTCGGCACCCTCGGGCCCCGCAAGGCCCCCGCCATTTCCGGGAATCCAGAGCGCAGCCAGAGCGCGTATGGAATGATCCGAAACCCCTGCGTACACTGCTTCATATTACAAAGTCGACGAGACAACTCCTCAGATCTCAGACTACGGTAACAAAAGGAAGACAACACACTTTCTTTCCGTTCCAATTGCCTCGCTGTACAGTATGTCCACATTGCTGACGATGCCACGAGCACGCAGAATGAGCATATGCCGTCTCGGAGGTAACTTACTTACATAAACTCCAGATGCCCTACTTAGCATATGCCGTCTCGGAGTTATGTAGCAGATACGAAGCAGAACCGAGATCAGCGCATGCGCATACAGTCGTAGATAGCATGAAGTCATTGTCGTATGCATCATGGCAGTAAGAATGACATCCCTACACAGGTGTTTTGGTGGCGGAAAGCAGGTGCTAGAAGAACAACAGTACAGTGATCAAATCAACGATAGAACCTCCCCAACTCAGTACGCCTTCTTGCCCTGCGCGAGCTGTAGGTGCCCGCTGTGCTCGTCGTACGGGTACTTGGAGAGCGGAATCTCGCGCCAGAGATCCGGCGTGAGGTACGAGTACGTTTTCGTGATCTACATCCCAACATCCCGTAAGTAACAATCTTCATCATGTAAGGAATACATACGGCAGCGAAGGTAGCCTTCAAGAAGTTGCCCATCGTCGCGGTCGAACCCTTCGACTGCGTGTAGCAGTCCTCGATGCCCGCAAGCTGCAGCATCCGCTTCGACGCCGGCGCAGCGACCAGGCCCGTACCGCGGGGCGCAGGGATGAGACGGCACATGACCGAGCCGACCTTGCCCGAGACCTTCGAGGGCACGGTGTGGGGCTCCCCAAGGTTCGCGCCCCAGTACCCACGGCGGACGGGGATGACGGAGAGCTTGGCGAGGATGATGGCGCCGCGGATGGCCGTCGCGACCTCCTTCGCGCACTTGACGCCCAGGCCGACGTGCCCGTCCGAGTCGCCGATCGCGACGAACGCCTTGAAGCGCGTGCGCTGGCCCGCGCGCGTCTGCTTCTGCACGGGCATGATCTTCATGACCTCGTCCTTGAGCTTGGGGAGGAAGAAGTCGATGATCTGGTACTCCTTGACGGGCAGCGAGAACAGGTAGATCTCCTCCATCGACCGGATCTTGCCGTCCTTGACGAGGCGGCCGAGCTTGGTGACGGGGACCCTGCGGGGTGGGGTTCGGGAGTTGGGACAGGAAATGGAGAGGACTGCCGGGGGACGGGGGATGGGGGTACGGGACTCACCACTCCTTCTCCTCGTCCTTGCGGCCGCCCCGACGGGGGCCCCGACGGCCCCGTCCACGGTCACCGCGCCCACGCCCGAAACCACCGCGTCCACGTCCAGAGTCGGCCATTGTGTTCTTGCTGAGAGATTACTGCGGAGAAACGAAGCGTTAGAAGAGACGTCCGAATCAGACCAGGAGAACTTTTGGGATGAGACCGATCGAGGCGCCTTCATCCAGACCTCGGAGGAAGCATCCAGCATAATCCAAGCCTTTCGACCTCACAGAAGTGCGCCTGGACGCCTTGAACGGCCCAGTAGACCAGGAAATGAAGGGTACTCACGTCTTGAGGATGTGTCGAACGTCGAGCTCGTCGGGTTGCTCCCTCTTGAGACTGTTGTGCGATAACTTTCCTCGGGCGTCAGAGTATCCCAATTGGGACTGGGCCTCACAGTCTCGTGATCACTACGATAGGCGCCGTTGCGTCATAGTGGAAGCGCAGGTCTCCCGGGCCGTGCCTCCGGCCCCGTGCCCACTGTAGGTCACCGCAGGTGGGCCGGACGTGTTCGAGGAGATATCGCGGATGCTGGTCATCTCGCGGGGCCCGCTGAACTTGCGGACACAGGGCGACTTCAACACCCCGCCGAGGAGGGAGGGGATGTGTTGGACGACATCTACCGTGTGATGGTCCGCTTGTCTGGGCTTCTGTACTTGTGTCGATGTCTTTCGGGAATTCGTTCTCGGATGGTGTGTCCTCTTTCAGGTTTTGTAGAGTTGCGTGCAATACATAACTTAGAATACGCACGCACGCTGGCAATGTATGTTGCAGTGATCTCAGCGTTTTGCACTCCGGCCCGATAACGCCCTCGAGCGGGGCTTGCCGGCGGCATCGTTGCCAACGGAGGCTCGCTTGCTTAGTAAGCGCCGTATTTTGTAGATTGGCAGTGCCACGCGGCGGAGGTCGCTGGTGAGGTCGTCTTACCCAACGCCAGACTACAAACCAACGCAAACGCTGGGGATGTCTACCGAAGAACCACAAGACGAGTTCCCATTGCAATATAAGCGGCAGAAACACTCGAGAGCCTGCGAGTTCTGCAGGAGCAGGAAAGGTGTGCCAGTTCACCATGCTCCCCGTAGTCAGGTTGCCTTTACTGAAAACGGTATTTAGTAGGCTGTAAGTTGCAGATCGTCTTACGCCCTGACCCCTGCATCGACCTCCCATCTTCTGTCGACACGCAGGTGATGCGGCAGACAAGCCAGATAACCGCTGCACCATGTGCACCGCGCACAACAAGGTGTGCAAATACGATCCCGCAGCCAAGGTATGTTCGCTTACGTCTGCCTCAGTTGCCACGGCCCTCTAGCTGACGCTCTCGCAGATGAAGCGTCCGTCAAAGAAGTAAGCATGGTTTCCATTCAGGGTGGTGCTGTACCTTCATCGCCGCTTTTCGGTGCCTGTCGGGTGACCAGCGGTCCGGGACCGATGCTGCCGCTCGGTTTGGCGTCCTTGCTCTCAGGCTAGGGCTGGCTGGGACACGGGTGTGGCACGCGCATGTCTGATACGAGTACGGGTACCCATGTACACATGGCCCGAAACTCACAGGTGAGGTGGGGTCTACGCTCTCAGAGCCCAAGCTCTAGCCTCGAGACGTACACATGGGCTTCTCTATGGGGTAAGAACGGTCGCATGAACCTTTCCTGGTGTCTACGAAACAACTGGGCTACCTCGAAAGATTCTCCGAGCATGCGCACCTTACCCGGTCTTGTGTTCGTGCCCAAATGACCTGTCACGACGGGCACGGCAGGTGTTTCGGGATCAGGGAAACGGTCAGGAAACAAAGACCGAATTTTCAAGTTTCTCGGGAGTTTTCGGGGTGATTCGTGATTGGGGAAACTTGGGGTTTCCTTTGTGTTTTTACCCAGTTTCCGCAGACCAGAAACGGCCCAAGGTGTTTCCACGAAGAGGAAATTGCTAGAAAACAGGCCGTAAACAGGTTACATTGTCCGGAAACACAATGTTTTACACCTGTTTCTGACTTGTTTCTCGGAGATTTCCCTTCTCTGGAAACACCTCACCCGTTTCCCGCGTCCAAACACGTCTTGTAAACACCCAGGCATGACGGGCAAGCGCGGATACCGCTGACCGGAATATGGTTGTAAAAAGACCGGGGATGGTCTCCTGTCATAATCATATTCCGGACCTGAATTTTGGGTAAGCGCCATATAGATCGACATAACAAAACGTACTTACTCGATTAACCGATAAATAAGGTTGCATTGTTCTTTTGTTAATGAGCGCCTTTGAGAATTCAGGTCCGTAATATGGGCGCGACAGGAGACCAGTCCCAGTCCTTTTACAGACGTATTCCGGGTGGCGCTATCCGCCATTGCCCGTCGTGAGGAAACTTGTCGTTTCTTGGACCCCTAAATACCCCGAAATTGACCAAGAAACCCGTAGAAGTTTCCACACTGTTTCCAAACGCTTGAAACACCCACTTTGCCCGTCGTGTGTGCGGGTATGAGCTACGATGGGCAAGGTGGACGTTTCGAGCATCGGGAAATGGTGCGGAAAATTATGTGGAAACCTCAATTTTTTGAGATTTCCGGGGTGTTTAAGGGCCCAGGAAGCATCAAGTTTTCTAAGTGATTCCCAAGTGTATATGGACATTGGGACTTGGGCCGTTTATGGTCTTTGGCAACACCCTAGAAACCCCCAAGAAAACTGAAAATTCCAACTTCGTTTCCTTACCGTTTCCCTGATCCCGAAACATCTCCTGTATCCATCGTGAGTGCCGGCATGGATGAAGAGGGCTGGTGCACAAAACCTTGATAAAGCTTCCTCCGGTTTGGAGATGGTGCCGCCTACTCTCGTAACCAGCCATTTTGGAGCGCATCCCAGAAAGGAAATCGGGGAACCGACGAGAAGGGAGAGGACACATTCCAAGACGTCTGGTGAATTTCGTATAGAGACGTCGGGGGCTTCCACTTCTACTCACTTGCCCATAAATTTGTTGGGGGTATCGAAAGTACACCTTCCTGGACGCTCCTGAGTGCCTGGGGAAGTCGCTTCAGGACCCTTCAGAAGCCCTAGGCTCTCAGGAAGAAGCTTCCTGACGGCTTATATGCTCTGAGGCGACCTGTGACACTTACTCAGGGCGACAGGGAAGCCCAGGGTCACCCCAAGCAGTGGCACTTTTGCTGATGGGCCCTAGTCAAAGATGTCGCTTCGGGGAGTTGCCTCGGGAGATGCTTCGAGGGCAGCAGAGCGACGATTCTGCTCGGTTCTGGCAGAATCAAGCAGAATCGTCGATACTACTCTAGAGGAGCACCGCACCTTTAGAGCCGCTTCGCGCCTACTTCACCTCTCGCGCCTGTATCCGCCCTCCATCGGCGGGCACTATAATCCATCAAGGCAGAATCGCCTCTCGGAATCCACACCAGAATCGACCTTGGGATCTAGGGTGGTCAGACCTCCCTCGATTCTGAGGATGCTTCGATGTCGGCGAAGTGACTCAGAATCACCTGTCGAAGCGACCTCCGAATCGCCAACGATCGCGACGTGACACGCTCCCTCGCCATTCTACCGAGTCATTCGCTACACGTGCCTACATCTCGAGGGTGCGCGCGCGATTATGCTCCTCGTCCCAATGCTCTCCTGCCAGCAATCGGTTGGATACTCCATCATGCCACGACGAAGCAACAGCTCCTGATCTCCCTTCGAGCGCGCGTGTATGCCAAACAAAGTGGATATAGTCAGGCTTTTTATTAGTGGCGCGTTCCTAAAGGGCTGGTTAGGGGATCAGATGCCGCCTCTTCTCCAACCCAGTATTGGACCCTACTGCATCTTGTTCATTTTATTGGTAGCTGACGATAATTGACTGTGGCTGTCCCCGTAGATATGTTGAGGCGCTAGAAACTCGCATCTCCAAGGTCGAGGATCTCCTGATGAAGGTACAGTATACTCATCACGATGGGTCCCCACCTGCCATTCTGACTCGTAAATCTAGTTGCAAGGCGACTCCATGCTCCCTGGTAACGACGCCGAGAATGTCGAGTCCAGCCCAAGTCCTCCGGCGCCGCAGCCCCCACTGCGGCCAAGCGTCTACAAGCACCCGCACGCGAACTGGTCGTCGAGCAAAGTCATCTACCCGCGCGGTGTCCACCCGACTACCGACTCCTCGGAGGAGTCGGTCGACCCGAGCGACAACGAAGAGGGGTTCGGCGTGACGGACGTCAACTTCAAGGGCTACACGGGCAAGTCGAGCAACTTCGACCTCGTCCGCACGGTGATCGACATGAAGAGCGAGCACAAGGGCGCCCCCCTGGACGTCGACTACGACAAGCCGTTCATCCAGATCCAGAAGCGCTTCCAGCCCGTAATGCCGCTCTTCTCCTTCATATCACCCCCGCAGATGAGTGAAGCTGACGGCTCCCGGCGCAGGACCTGCTCGCGGTGGGCGCGATGGTCTCCAGCATCGTCCCCCCGCTCAAGGAACACGACTTCCCGCCGCCAGACGTCATAGCGCAGCTCATCGGGCTGTACTTCGAGCACTTCAACACCTACCTGCCCGTGCTGCACCGGCCGACGTTCGAGCGCGAAGTGCAGAGCGGCCTGCATGGGCGCGACCGCGGGTTCGGGACGATCGTGCTCCTCGTGTGCGCGATTGGCAGTGCGTGGGCGTTCGGCTCGCTCAACGCGGAGCCGCACCAGGCGCACGGCTGGCAGTGGTTCAACAGGGTCAGCTTGACGGACTACTCGCTCCTCGCACGCCCGAGGCTGTACGACGTCCAAGTGTGTGCGGTACGTCCGTCCGTTATTTCTTCTCCTTCCTTCTTTTTTCCCGCTGGTATCAAGAGAGCACGAAAGTACTGAGAGGGGCGGGACTTGATGTTAATAGCTCATGGCGGCCTACGTGAACACAACGAACTCGCCGCAGGGCACGCTGCCGGTCATCAGTCTGGGCATTAGGATGGCGCAGGACGTCGGAGCACATCGGAAGAAGATGTACAGCGCGACACCGACGGTCGAGCAAGAGCTCTGGAAACGCGCATTCTGGTGCATACATCTCGCCCCCCCATTCGCAAAGCTTCGTTCGAGACTCACTCGAGATGTTGTAGGGCACTAGTGGCTATGGACCGGCTAGCGAGTTTCGGGATGGGGCGACAGTGCATCACCCACGATGAAGAGTGAGTTGCCTGTATGCGCGATGGATTCATCGGGCTGGCCTTATCGACCACTCCTCGTAGCTTCGACCTCGATCCAATGATCGAGTGTGACGATGAGTATTGGACGCACCCGGACCCAGCCCAGGCATTCAAGCAACCCCCCGGAAAGCCCTCGATCGTCGCGTTCGCCAACACCTTCATCCGACTACTGAAGATCCAAGCGTTCGCCTCGCGCACAATCGTGAGTCGCCTCAGCCGCGAACTGGACACTAGCTCATCAGCCCTCTCGTACAGTTCACAATCAACAAGTCTAAACTCTTGCTAGGCTATGTCGGCCCTGAGTGGAAGCAGAGCATCGTCGCTGACGTCGACTCGTCGCTCAACAAGTGGCTCGACGCCATCCCTTCCCACCGTCAGTGTTTCTTTCTCAAACATAAACATAAACATAAACATTGACGCGCGTCGTGAATCATGGTGGTTAGTGCGCTGGGACCCCAACCGCACAGACGACGTGTTCTTCAACCAGTCCGCGATCCTGTACGCCAACTACTACGTGCTGCAGATCTTCGTCCACCGGCCGTTCCTCCCCTCTCCGCGCCGCCCGGCCGCCAGCGCGAACCTATCGCTCCCATCGATGACGATCTGCGTGAACGCATCCCGTTCGTGTCTGCGCGTGCTCGAAGTGCAGCACCGCCGCTCGATGAACTCGTGTTCTGGGTTCACGCTCTACGCGCTGACCCCGCTGCAGATGCCGCTCTTCGAAGTGGGGATGATGTTGTTGGTGTACTTGTGGGCTGGAGCAAGGGATATCGAGACGACACTCAAAGACGTGCACATCACCCTGGCCATCTTGAAGGATCTGTCTGCTGCGTGCGTTGTTGGGTCCCCTCGGCGCACATGCTCATGCGTTCTGATCTCGTCTCGCCCCCATATCATTATGTAGCGGCAACCTGGTCGCACGCAAGCTAGAGTGAGTCCCGCCCGCACCCCGAAGTCCCCCTTTACCTTTACCCGCGGTTCCCCAGCTTCGAATTCCTGTGACTCACCCGTCTTTCCACAGGATCGTCCTGCGGGCGATGTGCCCGCCCTCGTCGCGGCCGCCAAGCGAGGAGCCCTTCTCCACCGGCCCGAGTGTGCCGAGCCCGCCCAAATTCGCGCAGGAGGGCCCGAAGACGATCGACGAGCTCATCGCGGCTGCGATGCAGCAGCTCTCGCTCTCCGGCTTCCGCATCGCCGACGACTGCGACATCCGCGCCGACCCGACCAACGGCGAGATCCTCTCGCTCTTCACCGCGCCCAAGCGCGACCTCGCGTCGCCCTCCCCCTTCGTCCAGACCGCCCCCAGCGCGCCCGCGGGGGCTACGGACGGGGCGGAGGCGAGCCCGAGCGCGGGCTTCAACCGGCCGTTCGCGGGGCGCGAGGGGTGGGCGGACCAGCTGAACGCACTCGGCAGGGACTTCGTGCCCACCCGCTTCCCCTCCACGTCTGCGTCTGCCGCGCCCTCTGCGCCCCCCGACGCCGCCACGACCTTGAGCGCCCCCGCTCCGACCGAGCCGCCTTCGTTCGAGCTTGGGGCGGTTCCGCCGCTGGGGCCGACGTATGCACACATGGGCGGCGAGCCCGAGCTTGTCGACTTCACGTTCGGGAACGCCTTGCTGGCGAACAACCTAGACCTGAGCTTCTTCGGGCCGCTCTCCAGCATGTTCGACAATGGCCAGAGTCAGAATCTAGGTATGAACTATGGTATGAACGCGCCGCCTCCGTCGTCGGTGTTCGGGCCCCCACAATATGCGTCTGTGTCCGCGCCGCTTCGGACAGCAACTACGGCCTTGGGCGGGGCCGAGGAGTGGTCACAGGCCCCAGCGAACCCTGCGCCTATGGAGGTCCAGAGCGAAGGTCATGGTGGAGGAAACGAGGATCAGGGGCCGTGGCAGTGGCAGGGGCTGTCTGCGCCTCAGGGCGAGTTGTGAGTGCCACACTTGGGGAGGCTCGGTAATGAGAGGTACTGACCTATTCGTGTTCGTGTTCGTGTTTCTCTGTAGATGGGCCCAGTGGGAAGCATACCTTCACAACCAAGGAGGGACTCAGCCAGGGCTGTAGACCTGGTAATCCGAGTCCGAGTCTGGACGCGACTATGTGCTTTACGACATCTCGAAGATACCCTGTATGTCATATTAATGCTGTCTGTCGACGTATCACTAGACTTTCCTCCTCCCTACTCTTAACCAGATGTATTTGTATTTCTGCTGTAATCAGACTTGGTTGGAGGGCTACGTAGAGCCTCACCTCGTTAACCTCACTGTGGCTTGATGACTTCCAAGGGTTCAAAAATCAGGCACTTACACACTTGGAGCCGAGTAAGGTAAATATGTTAACTACCCGGCTTCGAAGTCGAACAGGTTTGTGATGCATGCTATGGGCAACTCAATGTGGTTTAAATAAAATTTAATGGAAATCACAATGTTACGGTGATCACTACTACTAAAACATGCTCCGGACGAGACACCCATGTCCCTCCGTTCGGGTACCCGAAGCTAAATTCATGGAGTCGGGCGGATGCCTAGTTCGGCCACCAGAGAGTCCTGGCGCTCCGCCGCTAGTTGAACATAAAACATATGATGTCAGTCGAGCTCGATAAATGTGCGGGTGAGATGACGATGCGGACTCACCAGGATGAACCAAGTTTGTCGCACTCTCTGCACACTTCATACCGGCGATTTAGCAGACCATTCCGGGGTGGGAATCCTTGGCGCGCCGACGTCCGTACCAGCCCTCCGCCGCGGTGTTGTCTTCGAGACGAGACAACAGGGGTGTTTGTGCGCCGCGCTCCCTGTGGTATGTGAATTGAGTAATTACAAGTGTATGCACTAAGGATATGACGTGTAGTTCAACGACTCACCGAGACAGCCGTTGTGGGCCGCAGGCTCCATACGCGACTGTGACCGTATCAGCCTGAGCCATGCTGGCGTAACGAAGCGGCCCACGCCCCAAGAGGGGCTAGTCCGCCGCTTTATGGTAGTTGGGCTGGACGAGCGGAAGCTTGTCAGTAGCGCCTTCGACGCTATCAGTCAGTCAGAGAAATAAATATTAAATACGCACTCGCAGGCCGTGATAGCGCGACGGCAGAGAGGCATAAGCAGATCATGCCGTGCCGCGTCGACAATTTCCCCCACGGATGTGCTGAGCTGGAATGGCTGGGTGTAGGACCGCAGGTCCGGCGGTCGATGGCCCGGGGGGGTTATAGTACATGGCCATGTCTGCAAGCCGAAGTATGCGCGGCTTCGAGTGAGTGGCGTCACGAGTGCGATGAGAAGTTTGTCTGCGAGAGGATGAAGAGGGGAGAGCGGTCGCTGGCCGGAGTCGAACATGCCTGCAGTTGTGTGGGGATGTGAGATGAGGGATGAGGGATGAGGAATGAGGGATGAGGGACGAGGACGGGTGCGCCTTATATACGATTTCCACAAGGGCGTTGCGAGGGGAAATAATGGGAGGGAATTGTTAAAGTGTTTGCAGTGGCCATGCATCGCGTGTTGCATCGGCCGAGGTTAAGTGGCCATCGAAGTCACCTTCCTATAATAGAATTGCTTGGCGGGTGTTGTCACAGCTTTTGTTGTGGTCGGCGTATTGGGCGACGTGGCAACGCCGCTATGAACAATGGACAGCCCGGACATAATGCGACAGCCTGGGCCCACTGGCTAATCTCCAAAAGATGAATCCACAAAAGAACCCTTTAGCCTACAATCAAATTCATTCAAATCACGGACCTAGCTCCGAAATTCCCATTGCTCATGCGACTCCAAAAAGGCATCGACGCTGAGACTAGGCCTCGCACAAAGACATTTGGGCGTTATCTGCCGCTATTGGTCGAGAGGAACGCAGGGCACCGAAGCAAAGACTGGAGCACTGCGATATCCTATTGATTGATAGGTCCCGAGCCCAAGCGCAGGGCGAGAGCGTGAGCCAGGTTGGGCAAACCGTGGCACAGACAGAAGGCTGAGAGAGTGCGAGTGAGGAGTCGTTGCAATGAAGGTGATCAATGACACACATCATGTCCTCGAGCTCGGGAGGAAGAGCCGGCCGCGGTGTAGTCCTGTATGCGAGATTCGACGCTTCCCTGTGCTCCATATTCGTCTTCCAGGGTATATCGCTGTGAGTAGAGGGAGGATGGTCTATCTCAATAGGTATATCACACGTTTGCGAACTCAGAGGAAGAGGGAGCTCGAACAAGCACCGCATTCCAACGCCTGCCAAGCGCGTTACAGGCGCGCGCGGAAGTCAATTCAGAGTCTCAGAATTGGGCCTCCGAATGATCCGCTCTTCCTTCCTTGGCTTACTTTTGAGTCGCCGACAATATTTTGTTTCTTTTGTGCATGGTTATCCAAGTACGTAGTCACTCTCCTCCACTGAGCCGATCCCACAAAACCTCATCTGCGCAGGTTCACGCATTGTGCGTCGGGGTCTAGCAGACTACTACTAACAACGTTGACTCAGACCAAACCGTGCGCGCGACTGATAGACCATTTTACAAAACTACTGTACAGACGACGGGGAACCACAGGGATAGCTGACAAGTTAGAATGTTTCCGACAGCTCCTTCTCGATACTGCTCCGTCTTCATCAGCCCTTGTCCTTGAGCGCATCAAGAACACGCTCACGCTCACCTCAAACAACGCAAGGGACGAACATTTACTACAGGCCCGTGCGTGGCATTGACGCCTCACGGGGTCGGGGCGAACAGGGCGACGGTGGCGCACGCGGAAGAGCAGGTCCCAAGGGCGGCGTTGCACGCGAGGACCGCGGCGGGGACCCCCAGGCCGGCCGTGACCGTCCCGAACGTGAAGCCCGCCCCGGCGTAGCACGCGACCGCCACCACGTTGCAGCCTAGCGCGGAGACAGGGACGGTGACCGTGAGCAACTCGCAAGAGGACGATAAATGGACACGGGCTCGGACGCGACTGTATGCGCGCGCGTGGGATAGGATTGGGACTGGGAGGACGCACCGGTCTGGCAGATGCCGTAGGCGATGGGGCCTGCGTTGGCCACTTGGGGGAGGGAGAGCGTCACGGCGAGCGCGGCGGAGAGCTTGAACGAGAGCTTGAGCTGCATGGTGTTTACGTTGGTGGGGGTGGGGGTGGGGGTGGGGAAAGGAACGAGGGTGGTCGCTGTGGGGCCCCGTCGAGGTTCGAGACGGCCGTGATATAAGTAGTCCTTGCGGAGCGACAAGGTTCTTCCTCAGCTACGCAGCGTTTCACGAACGGAGACGGAATCGGATCGGTCCTCTCCGGATGGACTGACACCTTCCACACACGGTTAAGAAAGGGTGAAGGACCTGCCATAGAAGCACGGAGTGGGTCGATCGGTGAAGTCGAAAGTGGCGTCCTTCGAGTCGAGTCGGCACTATCGTTAACGTTAGCGGTCAGTGCACCAGCAATAAACAGAAATAAGTAATGGTAGCCAATAAAGCTTACGGGTGGCACAGAATCGGCTCTCTCCTGGCTTCCTCACCCCCGGTGAGAAATCGCTATGGCAGAATCCGCCGATATGCGGCAAAAATTTAAGGAACGACAACTGCCATATATTGCCCAAGATATTGAGCTGAGGCATATTTTCCCTCCGGCACTTTCTGTCAAACTCTGCACAATCGGGCAATATACGTCCGAATCTGCGTTCGCTATATTTAGTACCTATGTAGGAGTCCAATAGAAATGGGTATTGCTCTCAGGTCAACACGCGTTTGAATAATTAGTAAACGAATGTCATTATAACAACGCCCGATAAAATACAGTGTATACTCCTTAGAACTAGGTATATAGCGTGCTACATTAACCGGGCCTCTAGCTCGCAATTACTGCCGTCCACCGCTTGCTCCAATCTCGAATACGCACCGAGGCACCCGAGTGGCGTCTTGACAGCAAGGAGATCCCCTAGGGCCGTCTAAATACGCGCATATATCCACCCAGGAAGGGAGGACTCACCGGGTGCGCTGTTGAGCGATCGCTGACGACCTGAAAGTCCCGAGAAGTTCTAGGTATTGCAAAAACCAAATAGAAACCTTACGTACCTTGTTCTCAACCACAGGGAACGTCGAATACCTAGGGGAGGCGGAAGAGAGGGGCGGGGACCAGCGGTCGACATGATGGAGAAGGACAAGAAGCGAGGAGGGGGAGTCAGGACGAGAAGCCCTATTTATAAGGAGATACCTAAACTCGATTGGAGACGAGATCTTGCAGTCGTTCGTGTAGTGACGGACCCGAGGTTTGTAAAACGAAACGCAACGCAAGAGTGAGTTTCAAGCAAGCAAGCACGCGACGTGCATGTTTGCTTGAAACTCGCATCGCGTCAAGCGGCATGCGCGAACGTTGTCGTGTTGAACGAGACGGTGCAAAGGTTGCTGTCCACCGTAAGTACCTTCTCACACGCAACCGGACTTGGTCAAGACGCGTCTGGAATGGAAAGGTAGCGCCGGTTTGTGAAATTGGCCGGATTCTGCCATATCTCATATGGCGTTCGCTGATTGTGCCGTCTCGCGCCAAAATATGCCCTAGGGATTTCTCACCGGGCCTCACCCCTTGTGTGAAATGCTGCAAACGGCGTCGCCCCGCAGCACAGTTTCGTCGGATCAGAATTCCTCTTCCCTGTAACCTTCGATCTTCCGCTGCTTCTACTTCAAATGGGGAGCCAATACGGCATTTCGGCCTAGATTATATCAGGCTCGTTATCGTAGTAACGCTGTGGATGGCATACGAGAGATATCAAGACGAATGGAGATACTATTCCGCCATGAAGAGACTTGGATCCAGCGGGGGGGGGGCTTGAAAGACTCCGAGTCGGACTGCGGGTGGGAGGACTTGGACTCGGAGCGGACGCCAACGGCGGGAGAGGCCATCAGCGCGACGATCTTCACGAAATGACAAGCGAGCTCGAGATTTTTGAAGTATTACACGATAAGGCTGTAATGCGGCTCGCAATCGGAGAGCTCTGGATCCACGTCGCCGTCACACTGGCAAGTCTAAGGATATATATGAGTTGGGCCTGACTCGGACAGCCCCGGTGCTGGAGGCGCAAGTTCTTAGGTCTCGCAGATAACAACGGGCGAAAGGGAGAGGCTAGCTACAATAGACCTAGACTTGTGGTACTTTGAACGTGGGACTTCGAGTCTACGAACAAGTGAAGGCGTCGATAAACTGCGGCAAAGTTAGACGTTAACCTTTTAACGAGTCAACCTCAACCACGTGGCCTCTCGGGCTTTGCCGGTGTTGTGTGTCCTCCACCCGACGCCGCCAGACGCTCTCTCCTCTCTCCAAGTTCTGGTTGATTGCATATGTTTGGCACATGCATTGGTCAGTGCACTGGTCCGTATCTCGGCACAATATGCTTATCCGGAATTTCTAACAGGCATATTAGTCCGCGCGTTCCTCAAGATCTTTGTGGCGTGCCACCGTGCAAAGATGTACAGCTGCTGCGGCCGCATGGCTGGGGTGGACTCGTCGGGTTGCTTTTCACTGATCTCAGACATTGGTAGGTCACGTCTTCCGACGAGCCCTTCCCGCCCGTCCTCGACATGTGGTGAGTGGACCATTGCGCAATCCACCTCGCCCCATCGGCTATGCGACTTACATACATACTTTAACTTATCCTGGACCTGTCTCAGAAACCCGAGCCCACCAACGTGCTTCGGAGGGCGGTGAGAGATTCCTGTTGTCAGCTACATGTCAGCTCTCGCAATGGACCATGCAGTGCCCTCAAATCAAATGGAATGCCGTCATCGAGAAGATACCAGTGACCACCTCAACGCACGCTTCATCCCATCTTCATCCACAAATTGAGCCGTTCCCACCTGTGTGCCGTTGCAGCTGACCCAAACGTGCCCGTCCGGAGGCGCTTTTGTGAGACGGTCATAATGGCCATACTACACACATGGCTCGGTATTGGCCCGCGCCCGAGTGGGCGTTGAACGTTGAACGTTGACAGATGACCGGGACCTGCACGCTGCGAGCTGCGATAAGAGCAGTAAGTATATGACGCCTTCATCATGCATGCGAGGTTTGCGCATGCTGGCCCCGCGCTCGTGACTTGTCTAGTGTGTCGGACGGCGTCGTCGCACGCCGGGATGCGTTATCATACAATAAGTTGCCATGCAAGTGCGGTCGGGCAAGCTAGTCGAGCTGGAACGAGGAACGTTCGGTGTTTGGGACTTGCGCGAGCAATATTAATGTGGCGGCACAGGGTAAGGTGGATGCAAGATGGATGAGTGGGCGCCCCTCGAGACGGTGCGTGCCTTCCCGATTGCGTCCGAGTGGCTGAGATCGGGGCCGCAGATCTCCCCCCTGCTCACCTGTCCCCAGGCTGCCGCCCGCTGCCACTTTCCAGTGCTTGACCAATGCTTGACGACACGCTCGCTCGTCGACCTCTGCCCGCATGCGTTCTCTTCCCTGTATCACCTCAGACGCCACGGCAGGACGGCCTGGAGGGTTCAACGTTACTCCCGCAACATGAACGACCGCGCTGCACGCGGGCGGCCTGCCAGACAGTCGCGAACGTTGCATGGTCGTATGAACACCTGAGTCCACCCCGGAGTTCACCTCCATCCACTTCAAATCCGCTTCACTACCACCCACCACGAGGTGCGGGCGCAGTTCCTCGTCCACGCGGCATACAATGTCTCCCGGTCTTTCATTACGCGGTGGCGGCTGGTGGCGCTCGCCCTGGCCCCTGGGACGCTGGTGCGTGGTCTCCACAATCCAGTATGTAGTCGTGCCGGACTGTTTGTTTCCACCGTACGGCCACAGGCCGGTGTTTTGCAGAAGTCGGGCCAGTGCTCCATCCTCTGATCTCCTTGATGCGTTGGACCGTACGCGTAATTGCTGCTCCTGCGTTCCTTGGTTGTGCCTCGAGCTCCAACGCAGATGTCTCCTTCGATCGTGCGCATCATCGGACGAGGACGACGGGTGCAAGCTCACAGTCCGCTGATGCATCGTCCTTACAGAATGCGAACAAAACACTCTGGAAATGTCTCCGCAACCGCGGTGTTTGTCAACGAAACCTCTCCCGAACGGCAAGGCCAATTCAAGCATTCATGTTGGCTCTTCATCGCAATCTCTCCAGATAGCGGGCTATCCGGGCCTATTGCGAAACGGGCTAGCGCTCTCCGCCAGTGCGTAACACGACACTCACTCTCTGCGTTATTTTTAACTCCACCACGTTGTCGATCCGTACTGACCACCTTGATCGCAGCTCCCGTTGCGCAATCGCTCGAACCGTCCCTCACCGTTCCTGTCCTCATGACATGTCCGTCCACAATCACGGGTGGACTCCACTCGCGCGCTCCCGTAACCCTCCGTCCGACGACACTATCCCATACTTGCACGGAATATCATGGCATCTGGTCCTACCGTGTTGATCACTCCCACTCGAAGGTTTCTTGGCAATGCAGAATGCTTCCCGGTGCGCCCACATGGTCCCCCGCCTCCGACCATGCTGGAGTGGGCGACAACCAAGGGGCCACGGGCATACACTCACCTCCATGGCGATTGCGATAGAGTCGTCCTGCACTGGCGTCGCGCATATATAAGGCCCCCTCCAGCTCCCCGGTTCGACATCAGGTTTTCTGTCCTGCACTCCTAGGCATCTGCCCTCAGGCCCTCTGACTTGTTCGCCCGCTCCCTCCTCGTCTCCTCAGACCAGCCACCATGTTCTGCAAGGCCACTCTCCTTTCCGTCGCCCTCGCACTCGTCGCTTCTGCCACCCCCATCGCGCAGCCTAACGGCATCCACATCCCCCTCCAGAAGCGTGGCTCTCTGAAGAACCAGGACGGCACCTTCAATGCCGAGAAGGTCGCCCGTGAGCTCGTCCGCGTTCAGAAGTACGTGTCCTCCCCCCTCATCCTTCCGTCATCCTCTCACTGACCCAATTCTCCCCCTTCTCTCTCCGCCCCACAGCAAGCACCGTCAGAACCTGATCAACCTCAAGCAGAATGTCGGAGAGCAGGCGTTCAACAAGGGCGCGTCCATCAAGCCCCTCGCGCGGCTCCCCGAGCACGCGAAGCGCGGAGGCGTCCCGCTCACCGACCAGGAGAACGACCTGCTGTGGACGGGCCAGATCGAGATCGGGACGAACAAACAGAAGTTCACGGTCGACTTCGACACGGGCTCGTCCGACCTCTGGGTCCCGTCCAAGTCGTGCAGCTCGTGCGGCTCGCACGCCAAGTACAACCCCTCGCACTCGGGCAAGAAGCAGAGCGGCAGCTTCTCCATCAGCTACGGCGACGGATCGACGGCCTCCGGCACGCCCTACACTGACACCGGTACGCGTCCCTCCGCTCTCCCTCTGTCGAGAAACGTGCTGACGTCGCATACGTGCGCATACAGTCACCGTTGGCGGCGTCAAGGCCACCGGCCAGTACCTCGCAGCCGTGACGTCCGAGTCGTCGCAGTTCCAGAGCGACCCGTCCGACGGGCTGCTCGGGCTCGCGTTCCCCGCGATCTCGAACCTCCAGCACGACCCCTTCTTCTTCACCGCGATCTCGCAGCAGACCGCCCCGGAGGGCCGCTTCGGCTTCAAGCTCGCCTCCTCCGGCTCCGAGCTCTTCATCGGCGGCACGAACGCGAACCTCTACTCGAGCGACATCGAGTACCACACCATCTCGTCGAGCAACGGCTTCTGGCAGATCGGCGGCGCGAGCGTGTCTGTGAGCGGCCAGAGCGTCGCGGACTCGTTCGACACGATCATCGACTCGGGCTCGACGATCATCACCGCGCCCTCGGCCGCCGCGTCGAGCTTCTGGCAGAACGTCTACGGGGCGGCGGTGTACGACCAGACCCAGGGCCTGTGGTCGTACCCGTGCAGCTCGCCGCCGCAGGTGTCGTTCAACTGGGGCGGCCAGGACTGGGCGATCTCGGCGGAGGCGATGTCGCTGGGCGAGACGCAGCAGGGCTCGGGGACGTGCGTGGGCGCGATCTCGGGCGGGGACTTGGGCCTTGGGGACAACGTCTGGCTCCTCGGCGACACGTGAGTACTCGAGTCTTCTCCCCCCTCTCCTCGTCGTCTTTGCGCAGGGTGCTGACGAGCGTGTGTTTTTCTCCTCGCTTCCCCGCGTCTAGCTTCATGAAGAACGTGTACACGGTCTTCTCGGTCGACGACAACGGCGTCGGCTTCGCTTCCCTCGCATGAGCGAGGCCGGGCCTTGCGCCCCCCATGGAGCTGAGCGACCCTGCTTAGCACTGTACTTAGGCTGTTGTAATTCTACCTGTACCCAACCGGAGCCGACCGCGTGCTTGTGCGCGCCGCACCACACTACACTCGCTCATTGTACTGTAATAATTACCAATACCCCAATCACTATCATCATCGTTTTTGGCATCTTTGTACTACTTCCTCCGTCGTGTGTGGTTGTTCGCCTTTGTTGGCCGGCGGTTTGCTTTTCAGGATGCGCGGCTTGGCAATTGATTGCGGTACCTATGCGCACGGGATGGGCTACTGACCTTCCTCCTCTCGTGGATATGAGGATGGGTGGTCTCCTGGGTGGGAACGACCCTACTTTGCCAAAGCCTTGGAGCTTGGATCGTCGTGCCTCGGCGCTCAGCGGACGCAGTCTCTCGTCCTCTCGCCATGGACGCCAGCATAGCGCGATATGTAAAAATAGTGCGCGTCTTTGCTCACGACTGTGATAACGATGTCAAGCTTAAGGTTCACATTGTACTTGTGCAAACCTCAGCGTACCACGGCGAGAATGCGGCTCCTTGCCAGTGGACTATCCACCTCTCGTCGCTGGATTCGTGCACTACCATCGTGTACATATGGCTAGGGCTAGTCCTAGTAGGCGAGATCAATGTCAGTCCTGATCAGGGCAGCGTACTAGTGGCCATGCCGCCGCCCTCCTCGGAGGGTAATATTTTAGACGTCGCTCGGCGCCGGGCTTGAAGCTTGCCCCCCGAAGAACGCGCCTTCTGGGTACTTAATCATGAATACTCAGGCACTGTCAGAGTGTCTTTCAATTCCGGATCCGATGCATCGATGGAGTACTTGCGTCCTTGGTGCGACTCGGACAGGCTGGGGAGGCGAACGACCGCCGTGACCACGGTCAATGAATACGTCCAGAGGCGATATATCGCGAGATGGTGATGGATTGACTTATTTAATCGGCGAATCATACGTATGCTGTAACTTAGCTTCCTAGGCACGTGCGCACTGGCAACCGCCTGCGCTGCTGCAGCCTGCGACAACTTGAAGCTTGCGCACACAGCACGATGCTGTTGCAATTGGGGGCTGCCATTGGGTGCGCATGCGCGCGATCGAAGTTCTAGTTCTGAGACTTGCGTAGGGCTAGAGTCGGGACAGCACGTAACAGTATTTCGCGGTTCCATGCACCGCAGTAGAGCCTGAATCTGCTCGCTACGAACGCGATGAAGAGTGTTGGGAGGGATATCTAGACGTGGAGTGATGCGTGGACGCGCCGTGGATGGGATGATCGGCATGAAACGCGGGTGGACGCAGAAGGTATGTGACATAATTGAAGAGTTCTGAACCGGGCACGGAGGTGGGTTTAGGAGGCCGCGAACGGAAGTACTTACTTATTGCGATCTGCGTAGAGGAAGACTTTCATAAGCATCTCGGAAGCACCCAACAATCGAGGCTCATGGAGGTGATAGAAGGCATAGCACGATTGGATGAGACGAGCAGCCCAGCGAAGGCGTTGGTGGATACGCGGGAGAGGTGTCGACGGTGGACGAAGTACTTGGTCTGATCGGAGGACCTGATCTCCATGTCCGAAAACATCCCGTCGAGTATGTTGCCAGGCTTTATGCTGTAGCCCGAGTGGGTTGGGCGCCGTATTCGCTAAGGTTGTTGAGATCCTTGATCAGAGAGCGTGAACGTTACGGCTACGGAGCGAGATGTACATACAGATGGGTTGGCTTCGGCGCTGGGACCGCCCCGTGTGTGGAAATATATTCTTGGTGGCCTGGATTCATGATGATACCAGCGGTACATGTGTGGGGAATGCGGTCCACCCGGTAACCCAACCTTTCAAAGTATTGTTCTGGCTCGCATTTTCGACCAAGGTTGGGACAGCCTATATGAAGAAGGAAGGTTCAATGGAGCGGCTGGAGTGAGTGGGCTTGCATATGGCGAAACTAACCTAACAACGTTCGAGACGGCTGGGATATCATTACCCTCTCGATCGAATGACTTACATCCTGGAAGAGAAGAGCGACAAAGATGGTATGCGCCGGCTAGAGGCGTGCTGGAAGAGTGTTAGAGTGCCTCGAGGACCGAGAAGTATGTGCACGCAGAACGATACCTACGCGTCGTCCCCAAGTCGGAGTCTTACAAGGCGTGGGTAACGGTTAGTAGATGGGAATGCGAACGACTGCACAGTGGGTGTTAACGTGGCTTTGGTAGAGTGAAGCACTGGTAGTACGATCGCACCTGAAAGTCGTGAGCGAATGTTCGTGATACAATGAAGTGTGGCGAGGGAATACACTGCTCTGGGTGCTGTAGCCAGATGATCCACAAGCGAATAGTTGTTTAGGATGGTGGTTTTTAGTCCGGTAAGCAGGGAAGAGTAAGCATATGGGCGACGGCACGAGATATCACAAGAAGTCAAGGGCTTACTCGACATCGGGGTGGTCCAGCAACTTACACAGTTGTATATTCCATGCCTCAGTATCCTCGTGCAACAAACGCTTCCTCGAACTAGAACGCCGCATAGTCCTACGGCCCAGGTTCATGAAAGAGAGTATATCGGACCGCTAGATAGGGCGATACGATGTGCAAACCCTATGTGATCCTCGCAACCTGAGGCGTCGACATCCAGTGTGAATTAATATTCGATAAAGGAGCCGAGGGCTGGAAGGAGCATGCTGAGGCGAGATTATATGCTGGCCGTGGCCGTTAACCTGGAAGATAATTGCGGCGTTATTTCCTTTCCCGATGCGCGGATAGAGATCGGCGAGCTCACACGTAAATTGTGTCCTCGAACTCGCTAGTATAGATCGGACGTTGGGAAATTTGAAGTCGATAGATTCGATAGCTGCCAGCAGAGGCGGGATGGTGGTCGTGGCCAGGCACAACCACCCTTTGGCGCCCGCCCCCGTCAGCGAAACTGGTGCCCATGGCCAGCCGCGGTCTACGACGACAACCATCCCAGCTTCCTCTCTGTCCTCCATCCCTCAGACTCTGCCCTTGGATGCTTCACGTCCTCTACTGGTTTCCCAACGCAATTTTCCTAGGCTACCACCGAAGCTCAAAATTTAGCGGCTGTCGCTCGTTCCACTGCAGCCCCAGTTCCTCTTGTTCCCCTCGTTTGCTCGACCCAACAATACCAATACGATGCAGGCCCGGCGGACGCCTGTCCTATTACAAGTACCCTTTAATGGGGCCTTTATAGCGACATAAATGCGCGGGTGAACCTTCTGTTCTAGGCAGGGCGACGCCTTCCACGCTCCATGCTCTCGCAGTCGTCTGACGCTTCGTGTATAGATCGACCAGCTGTCGCCATGTGCATGTGAGATCTTTCTAAAACGACCTGACCACACGCCACGGACAGGCCTCAATTTCGACAGAGCCGGTAAGCTGCCAAGCATTTGTTCTTGTCACCCCAATCCTCTCCTCAACCTACCGTCGCTTTCCTCCCCCCCCCCAAACCCGGAAATTCATTCGATAAGTCTCTCCTCGACGCAACCGCCCTATGCACCGTCCCCGCCTCCAGCCCCGTATGTGTACTTCGCGCCGACTGAGCACTCTCGACTGGACACGAATGCCTCCACGATCAGTGTCACGTTGACGACAATAAGGTGGCCAGGATTTGGAGGCGATAAGATCCTCCGACCAGAAGAGAGCTCCTGGCTTGGTCGGTGAGCATAACAGATCCGTTCAGTGCCTCTCATCGGCGTGACGCACCTCCCCTCCTCATCTTTGCCCGTGCCGCACAAACTGAGGGACAAATTCGAACGCACAGGCTTGAAGTTGTGTTACTTCTCCTCGCTACTGGCTTCTCAGTGCCCTCACGGAGTCACCCAAGGATGGCTGATGTATACCCCGGCGTTGCGGCGGGTGAGATTCGTTGCCACGGATTCTCGAATGGTGATGGCCGCGTACTCCATCGAGCAGTCCTTAGCCAGTCGTTGGCGAGCTTCCGTTCCTCCCCCAGACGTCCCCCGTCGTGCAATTCAGGCTGAGGAGCGATTTGCGGAGGAGGAGGACTTGAGTTCTCGAGAACATCTGTCGGCCGGGGGCTGGCGCTGGATCACGGAACAGAGGGTTGTGTTCAGCACGTGATGCTTCCGGAAACCCCACCGACGTGCAAGCGAGCATTGGTCCTCCGAAATCAGTCCCGAAGCGTGCGAGGCGAAGGTGCTAGACCCCTTCCTCCCGCCGGAGACCCGTACAGTTGTGTCCCGGTCCGTGACCTTATCGCGACGGCGCAAACGGTTTCCGGTGTCCGCATACGGAGAGGGGAATGCGTTTACTGATCCGAATCCATACAGTTTCCCGACCGGCTGCAGCGTTGCATGTGAACGTAGCACGGATATTATTATTCGCATCTGCCCGTGATGGATCGCCAGCGTGTCGTGAGCTCCGAGTCGCTTCTGCGCGGGTTCCCGGGGGGTTGTTGACAGGTATGTGTCCAGGGATGCTCCACAGGGGGAACTGCTTCTCCTAGATCGCTAGATCTGCCCGACCGCGTACACAGGGACCTCTTTGGGGCCATGTCCCAGTCGAGGCCACGTCCCAGTCGACATGGAAGGTTCGGGGGCGAGCTCGCGCCGTAGCTCGAATATTTGGCTCTTTCCGGCTTATTGTACACCAGCCGAGCGGCATGTGAGAAGGTCTTCTCACGCGCTATAATAAGCTATTTCAAGTCGTGGCCCGCCTAGTCGTGAGTGCGCCCGACTATACGAGCTGTGGTATGTTTACTTAGCGGATCCTGCGCCCGTTTAAGTATTCCCTCAGGCACCGTATCTTCATCCCGAGTCTCCTCTCGCACCGTTCTCTATTTTTCTCACCCATAGGACAAAATCTTATCAATAATATCAATGGCTAGCACCCATATCCCAAGAGGGGCAAGCGTCGAAGCAACAGCGATTCAAGCTTGAAACAAGTTAATCTTTCTTGGAAACTAAATCTTGCCTTCCCCAGTGTTGGGCATGGGTCCGACCAGGCGACGTCTACCCAGCCCCCGCTGTCGCCCTAACGTTCTTGCCCCAGAAGTGTCTCCCGTGGACCCTGCACGGGCCCAGGTTCATGCGCAGCTGGTTCTCTGTCATGACGCAGATCCGCCGTCATGCAGCCGCAACCCACCCTCGAACGAGGTCGGCCGTTTGCGTTTGCGCGAACCGCCGTCCCGCGAACTCAGTGAAGGCAGTTTTGGGTTGACAAGATCTAGCGCCGTCGAGCACTGCGCGCGACATGGAAGTTCGAGGGCGGGCGCAAGGCGACTCAGAGAGGCGGAAATAGCCTTAAGGTCCGCGCACGGGCCGGAGCCTAACATGTGCGCGCGATTCGCTGAACTTCTATTACGGCGAGGTCAGCCGGGAAGAAGGGAGGCTCGACGGGGGGATAGGATATTCGGCGGCGCCAATTATCACCGCACGGCCGTCGTCTTGTGGAGAGCTCAGAGCTGGGGGAGGTTACGTTACGGACCGCCCTGCTGGCGTTCCTGTGCCACTCGCCGTCTTGTCGTTCGCTTCCCCAGGCCCCTTTATTCGGCGGGAGCACCAGAGAATGGAAGGCTACGGCTACCTCCGAAAGACCGCCTGTTTGGTAAAGATGCAAGTATTTTCTTTTTTGCGTTTGTGCTTGGTCCCTCGCAGGTGTCTTCCTGACGTGGTTCTTGCTTCGTCAGGGTCATCAGCAATGCTCGCACCGTTCTCTCCGTTGATGACAATGTGGTTGAACTTTGTCGAGTTTCCGTTCAAGGCCCACCCGTGCTCGCGGATCATGGAGTGAATTCGCCCGCGTTAGCAGGGCACTCGTTGTATTGGTACAGAAACCCAATTTTTACGTTAACTTGCTTTCCGCTTTCGCTGCGTCTGACTGTACTCGTATATATATCTAGGCGGTAATCAAAGGCGTGTTCTTTTCGTGCGCGTGCGACAAGCCACCCCATTCTCGACATTATAACAGGAACGTAACGGCCAAATATACGTGGGGATGCGATGACAAGAAGACAAGAAAGTTCATAGAAATGGTACCGCACCTCGGTCGAGACGGGGAACAGCCCAGACTCGTCACGTAAAAATCCCGAGCTCGACGAGCAAGACGTGGGCCCGCCATCGCCGAGCTGGCCCAGTCACCACCACAGCCGGACTCTGGTATGTACGTCGAGCTCTCAGTATTGTCGGCGAAGAGGTGTTCATATCGTCCTCTATACAGAACAGGGGAAAACAGCAGCCCGGTCAGCCAAAGCTGGCGCTCGGCAGGGCGGAGGACGCCAGTACGCACCTTGACAGCAGCCCACGCGTCGCAGACCTCCCCGATGCGCCTCTGCAGCGCCGCGCGGCACGCCTCGCAGCGCCCGCACGCGGCGCCCGCACTTTCGAACGCCCGCCTCAGCGCGTCGGTCGACATGCCTGCCGGTGCGGACACGAACATGTGCGAGGGAGCGGCGAGTGTGTAAGTAAGGTACGCCCGAATCCGAATCCCAGGACATAGGCAATCGGGCTTACCCGGGGACGCATCCCACACAAGCTGGGCGACGGCAAACGCCCACGCCTCCCCCAACTCGGACGCCCCCGCCGCTGGCCCGCCCCCGCCGCACGTCGGCATCGGCGGGTGCTGCCCTGGGGGCCGCAGCACGATGCCCTTCAGCGCGGAGAGCCGGGCCTGGTGCATGACGAGCAGGCGGCGGAAGTACACGGGCCCCATCTGGACGACGAGCGCGTCGGACAGGCGGGAGACGTCGTACGCCAGGAGGTGCTCCGAGATGGCTACTGCGGCGTCTTCGAGGCCGTAGTGGGCCGCGAGTGCGTATGCGGCGATCGGATGGTGCGGCGCGTGGAAGAGGAGGAGCTCGTAGAGCGGCTTGCCGGGGACAGCGTGTAGGCGGGGGAGAATGCCATACTTGATGAGGGCATTCAGCGTGGCTTCGCTCGTTGCGAGCGATGGGGCTAGGCGGATGCAGGATATGTCGTATACGAGGTGGATGAGGAGGTCGAGCACGGAGGAGGGTTCTGGGAGTGTTATCGACGAGGCGTTATCTAAGAGCAAACCTGCAAATGCGTTGTTGGTAACGGCCAAAATCTGGGAATGCTGAACGTAATAGAAGGTGCGATCGGATGAGATGAGCATGAGCTTCGGCGATTTCGAATCTCCGCCGACGGCAGGGTTGTCGCTGGAATTGTTAACCTGTTAAGGTCGTTTAACTTAGTGGTTTATTTTGACGATCGTAGGACCGGTGGTACTCACGACAAATCGGCTCCGACTATCGGATTCCGTTACAATACGTGGATATCCGGATTCTTGAAGTCGAGACTCCATGGCGGTGTTGATGGCTAGAGAGGGTTGGCAGCGGGAGAGGCCAAGCCAGTGGGAGGCGTAGGGTTGTCAGATGTACCTGAGACTCTGACCCCGTGCTACTATGGTTCATGGATATATATACCATCACAACACATTGTAATGCAGAGAGGCTCGGAGAAGCAGGAGCTTCGGTAAGTTTAAAGAAGAAAGTGAACGTGTATCCACATGCCTACTCGTGTGCTCGTCCATTACTTCCCGCCGCCGGTCTCGCCGTTTGTCTCGCCGTTTGTATCCCGGCCTCCAATTTCTGAACAAACAGCGAGACGAGTAGAAAAGTAGCGTCCTGAAGCGGCGCGAACACTTCCCATGAGGGATGGAGACCAGAACCACATCGGAGACGGGGAACCAGCAAGCGAGCAATCTCGAACTGCCACTTCGGGCTCTTCCTTCGGGACCAAGGCGGGATGTTCCTGGCCGAAGAAACGGGGAAATGGCGCGGTGCATACGCGGTTATGAGGTCATAGACAAGTGTGGCACCGACACGGACCAGAGGGGGCATGAGAAGGGAAGGCGGAGTGTGGGTCAAGGTGTCATCAGATCCGCGAGCCGCGGCTGGAATTTTTACCGGTTGTGGTTGGAATGGCAAGTCAGAACGCCCCCTGAAGCACGACTCTTCTTTCGGAACGCATTGACTGAGAAGAAGCAGTCTCGTGTAGCCTAGAAGGAAATCAAACGACATGAGCCCGGGGGGCGCGAAGAAGACCAAGGGACGCGTTACCAATGAGCGAGGATCTCCATCCAGCCTAACCCAGGCGGCAAGGCTTCGAGGCATCCGCCCGTAACTCAATCTGGCTCTCTGTCTATGGCCCAGCCGAGGCAGTTTATTCCGGCTAGAAGCGGGTGTTCGGCTGGACCCAGTTTGGGCCCGAGTCTGTTGGCGCCTGTCGGTCCCCAGTTTGAGTTCACTTTAATCGTCGATACAGGGTCCGCATGACGTGGGGTGCGCAAGCGTACTGGAATATTCCCATATGGTAGGTCCTGCATACCAAAACCGTCCCGGCTTCCGAACCTAGCGATCTTCGCAACACCGATGGACGTTTAATCCTGCTGGCCAACTGCCAGTGGGGAGTCGTCCCGAGGCGCGTAACGTGCGAAGGACCGAAGGGCGGAGCTTAACATTTCATGGGCCTACATATACTTGTGAATAGTTCTATGTGGTAGTACACGTGCATAGCGAATGCCGGTGCCGGACCAAGCGGGACAAGAATATCGAGTAAAGCACCCGTGGCGGATCTGGAACGTTCAGGAAATGAGCGGCGCCGGCATGATAGGACAATACGCCGTACGCATACCCAGAACAGCATCACGGGTCAGTCGACACCCGTTCTTCCGATCGTTTTGCGGCTCAGATCGTCCTCTGCGAAGGCCGAGACGAATCAGTACCGCCCAAGAGCCGGAGGTACCGGGTCCACACGGAAGATACCGACCTTGACTTGGGACCACAGCGAGCAGACATCCCGAATCCGTGCCTCGAGAGCCGCCAGGCAGTCCTCGCAATGAATTTCCCTGCCCGCCTTGTCGAACAAGGAGTGTAATGCGTTGGTGGACATGCCTTAACCCGCCACGATTCAGGAATAAGCCCACACTTTTCCAAACATAGCCAACAAGGCGCGAGACGAAAAAGAGTACTCACCTGGCAGGGCAGCCCATGCCAGTTCCGCCGCCGCAAACGCCCACGCCCTGGTCAGTTCCGCCTGCGCCGTCTGCGGATCGGCGCACATCAAGGTTGGCGGATGGGTTTCGGGTGGGGCTAGGACGATATTCTTCAGCGCATCCTCGCGACCGGTGTGGAGCATCACGAGACGGCGTAGGTATACTGGGCCCATCTTGATCGAGAGCGCGTCGGAGATCTGGGACAGGTCGTACGCTAGAAGGTGAGCCGAGATCGCTATCGCCGCGTCCTCGAACCCATACTTGCCAGCGAGCGCGTAAGCGTCTATGGGACGGTACGGCGCGTGCGAGAGAAGAAGCCGGTGTAGCGGTTTGGAGGAGGAGGAGGCGTAGACACGCGGAGCGACGCCGTACTTGACGAGCGCGTCGATTGCGGCTTCGATGGTGTCGAGGGAAGGGTTATAGTGGGTGGAGGACATGCCGTATACGGTATGGACGACAATGTTGAGGACTACCGTGGGCTCCGGAACGGATATGGAGAATCCACGATGGGTGAGGAGTCCTGCAAAGCCGTTGGTGGATACACGGGAGAGGTGGCGACGGTGGACGTAGAACTCGGTCTGATCGGGCGACTTGATCGCCATGTCCGAAAACATCCCGTCGAATATATTACCGGGCTTGAACACTGTGGTGGTCTGGGCGGCGTATCCACTGAAGTCGATGGGGTCCTTATAGTCGACTGCGATGAGAGGATATGAGCGTTATGTAGTTAGGTGTACGCACAGGTGTATTGCCCCCGGTATTGGGACCGCCCGAGGTCTGGAGATACCATTGATGGTCTGGGTTCATGACGCGGCTAGATGTAGGGTGTAGAGCTGGAGGGGAGTGGGGTGGTCCACTCGGCCGGCCAGTCTTTAGTAGTGCCAGTCGAGTAGCCTTCCGGATAGGATAGAGGCAATCCATCATGAATAGGAAAGTTCAATCGAAAAACAGGCGCACCTATGGTCGCAGACACGGAGAATAACTTGGAGAACGTTCGAGGCCACGGGATTCTTGCTATCTCTGTCGCCGAGCCACCAGCCTGGCGCAGGGAGAGTTCATGCGATGCGTGCTTTGTACAGATGCTTCGGAGGTGTCGATGATGCTGGAGGACCGGGAAGCATATTCTGACAGAACAAGAGGTAAATACCTTGCCCGAGCCTGAGCTTAAAACTCCAGCCAGGGTCTGAGAGGGTTTGAAAGAGGTAAAGCGGAAGAAAACGGCTTGATGGTGCATGTCGCCGCAGTTGTGAGAGGTCGGGGGAGAGTTCGTTCGGGAAGCTGTGACCGGTCTCAATACGAAGGACCGCCAACGGCCGTCTATCTAGACAGTCATGTATACTCCTGGGTAACATGTGAGCGGCTAGCCGACGAAAAGTGGATAATGACGGGCCGAGAAACCTTAAAGCAGGGTTTGCCACACAATCCGGAAGTATTTGGGTTGCCACAAGGATATCATCACCAGATGGGAACGGCACGAGACGAAAAAAAACTGCTTAGCATGCATGCGCACCATCCTCATATGTAGATGCCTTGACGACGCCTGTGACATCCATTATGACCGTGGCCGGCGGTATTGTATGACTTTGAGCTGACCTGAGCATGGATTGGGGAGTCCATGTGGCCCTTCAGTGGGGTTCCACGATATTTGCATTTCCCTACGCTTGTCTGCTTGTAAGCGGGTCGATCGTATCGACCATGACGGGTAGATGGAATGTATGAGAGCCTGGAACTAGGACGACGAGTTGAGGGGTTTATCCTGGTAGGCTAGGCGTAATCATGATTATTTTTCTCTACTAGGGTGCATAAATAGAGGATGGATTGTTTAACTCACCGCTCCCCATGTCCTAGGAATTTACAATATATAGTGAGTGGATATATTAATTCCCAAGCAATAATGTGTGGTATATGGCCATAGCAGGACCCAAGGATGAGACGAGCAGAGGAGCTGGATGGAAGTCATGTCCAAGTACGACCAGTCACTTGGCGCCCATGGTTGGCCCGCGACAAACGACGCAACCAGGCGGTCGTCTGTCCTTCCTCTTCATCCACCATCATCTACATCCACTAGCGCATACAACACAACCACCATCACCTTTTTTATTCGATCCCGCAGGTCGCAAGGCACACAGGGGATAGGTGTTAGCCGGCAAGTCCAAAGCCACGTTTCATAGGCTTGGTTAGTAAATGCTCATGCCGATAACACTGACAGGGCGATCTTGCTGGATGTCTTCCCAACCATAACATCTTCCTTAGAAGAGGTCATTGGTAGCCACATAGATACACGTATGCGTCCGTCTCTGTCTGGACAAGGTCTGCCCGTCGCCTCTTCCACGGTGTCATTTTTCTCATTAGTGTTGCATAGATCAACCTTCGTTGCGAGCTAGGCCGGATAAAACGACACAGGATGGAAAGGACTTTGGACCTACATTCTTGGCAGATGGTACGCTCCTGCTTTCATTCTTGTCACCTCACACAATCTGCACCATTCCGAAATCGTCACCGTCTATGTTGTGGGCAGGATCGCTCGTTCGGCGAGCTCCTCCTCAGTGAACACGCCGGATCTCTGGCCCTCCGCGACACAATGACCTCGAGCGTGAATGTCGCTACACATTCCACACAGTCAAGGAGGCCTCCGAGGCATGGCGGTCATCGTAGTGACGTAGAGTGCGGGCGCAGGCGCGGAGATTCTACCGTTCGCGGGGCTAAGTGTCGAGGCGCTCACTACGCTCATCAGGTACGGCGTCCTGGTTGAAACACTCGGGCACTCCTTCGACCTCGTCCTCAGTGAGACGCCGCGCCAGCTGAGCAACCTTGGAGCACCTACTGTACTCAAACCCACGTTCATCGCGCTCGCTACCGGCTTCGAGCGGTCGCCATTGGGTTGGTGGTCAAGGGACTGACGTCTATTGGCCTTAATGACCGTGACTCCAGTCCGTTGCATCGCGATCTCAGTGTTAGGACGGGCTGGGAGGTCCGTCGTCGCCCCAACGTCCTCGTTTCCCCTCCTTTAACCTTGTGACTCCACCGCGGTGCGGGTGTATTTTGAGGTAGCGAGTTTCACGACGTCGGAGGAGGAAGCCGCGCCACGTACGCACCAGTATTATCGTCGGCCCTCGCTCCAGCTCCCCTCGCAGGCCTTTTCGCTGGAGGTCTTCAGAGTATGCCGGACAGCGTGGAGTATCGTGCCGCACATTTCAAGAGCTATCGTCCGTAGGGCGAGGGGGAGAATCGAGCAGAGGACTGGCCACTTGTTGAGTGATCAGGCCTGCGGCCTGAGAGGGCGACGGGTGTTGCCGAGGTCGGGCCGATGGCGAAACAATTGCGAGCGAAGAGTTTGGGGGCTGCGACGTTACTCTCGTTCCAGTCCTCCTTCACAGAAACTAGTCTCTGCCTGTGTCTTTTACCCCCTAATTGTTCTTGAAACATGCTTATACCTGCGTTTCAATATACAGAACTGTCAGCGCAGCCAGAAAGAAGTAGAGCATTTCAACACTACCATTACTCTCGCGCCGTTTGGCTGGAGCAACAAACCACAGAGCGTCGCTACTCCCCGAGATATCGTAGTATTCGCGCCCGCCCACAATAAATCTCCGGTGCGTCGTGAGATCCCTCTTGTGTGGATTGCCATGACTTGTGGACAGACGTGTGTCCAAGAAGGCTCCAGGGCGGGGCCTATTTTCACTAGATCGTCAGATTGGCGACGGCCTGAGACAGGGGGCTTTCCAAGTTCCATGGCCCAGTCCACAGCCAGCTCGTGGAATCGTGGTTGAGTTTCCAACCCTCCCCGAATATGTTGAAGTTCTTGGGTAAATGTATGCCAACGGAGCGGTACGTGGTGGTACTCTCACGCTCCATACGAGGCGTGTCCGGCCTTTTGAATGCACCCGACTAAATATGGCGTGTTGCGTCATTACTGACCCGTGTGTCCGCAGGCTCGGATGTCCCTGACATCTCTGGGCGCGCCTGCGCCCATTTGTCGGCCATACATTTGCCTCAGGTTACGGTTACCGACAAACGCCAGCCAGGAATCCAGAAAACAAACGATTCCGCGCATTTAATCCCTACTCCGGCCATTGCTTCGCACCTGGTCAAATCTCGCTCTCCCCGGCCTTGAACGGGTTCTCAACCAGGTGCACAAACTGCGCCACGAGTCCCCCGTCGCTGCCACTGTACATCTCCGCAATCACCTCGTTGCGCTTCTTGCATGCCTCCGCCCCGTCTACGACGCGCAGCTCGCCCTGCTGGCGCGCGCCCTTGACGAGCTCGGATGTGCGTGCGATGCGGGGGCCTTCGAACTCCGTGAAGATCGTCTCGAGGAGCGCCGTCGAGGGCGGCGCGCCGGACGGATTGTGCGCGAGCAGGAGGCGCGTGAGGTGGTAGCAGTCCTCCATGGCTTGGTTTGCGCCCTGGCCGAGGTGCTAAGCCACCAGTACTAGTGAGTACCTCGTCTTTGGATAGTAAAAGAGAGACGTCGACACACTGGGCTGGTGGGATGCGCGGCATCGCCAATGAGGACGACGCGTCCCTTGTGCCACGTCGGGAGCTCGGGACGGTCATAGAGCCCGTACTGCGAGTAATCACGTCAGTACCGCGATGCCTGATACCGTCTTCTGGTCCCTGACCTTGATAATGCGCGCTGCCGTTCGGACGAGCTCCCCGCCCCAGAAGGGCAGACGGGAATAAGGGCCTTCCCGGAATTCTTTCTGGCGCTCTTCGTCCATGGCGCGCCAGGTCTCCTTCGCCTCGCCCTCGCGTCGTGTTATGCTGGGAAAGGAAGCTGACCGTCAGGCAATAGGTCGCGGGGGATCCTCTTTGAAGATACAAACACTCACGCCCAGGAAATCTCGTTGTCGTTCACCGGGTATCCGACCATATGCATGCCGTCACCGTAAATGTTGAACCCCGGCGGAGCCTCGCCTTTCGCCCTAAACGTCTCAGGGTAGGGCGAGATGCCGCCAGTCTGCACATCCGCACAGATCCGTAAGCACGCGCCGTCCGTCCGAGTCGTTCCCAGACTCAGCACTCATTTATTTTTATTGCTCACCTGTGTCAGGCCGGTGAACGAAACGGCCTCCTCGCCAAACAGCGTCTTGCGCGTGTCGCTGTGCAGCCCGTCGCAGCCGACCAAGAAGCTCCCCGTGTCCGTCGCCCCGTTCGCGAACCGCGCCGTCACACTTTCCGCGTGCTGCTCGAAGCCCACGAGCTGGTGCCCGAAGACGACGGGCACGCCGCGCGCCTCCGCCTCCTCGATGAGCACGCGGAGCATCACCGGGCGGCGCACCCCATTCATGCTGTACCCCGCGACCTCCTTCTGCGGCGGGCGCATGCGCGCGAGCTCGCGCTCGTCGTCCGGGAGGGCCGAGTACTGCACGAGCTCGGCGAGCTCGTGCATCGGGATCTTGTCCACGAGGCCCGGGATGAGGTTGAGGACCTTGAGCCCGTTGGCCTGGAGGCTGTGCCAGTGCGAATTCGAACGAGGATGGTTAGGACTCGGAGAGCCGGCTCCGGGCGGGCTACGACGGGGATGGGACGGCCACGTACGCGAGGGAGAGGCCCATGTCGCTGGGCGCGTCGAGGCGTTCGTAGATGATGGGATCGTAGCCCTTGAGCTTCAGCAACATCCCCAGGACGGGGCCGGCCACGCCGCCGCCGGCGAGGATGACTTTAGTCCCGGCCATGTTGTTGTGGTCTCAGGCAATGTCGTACGCGAGGTGAAGAGGGAATGTTAATCGCGAGGCTGATAGTTCGAGCTGAATGGGCTGAGGCTGGCAGTTGAGTGGCTGTCACTGCACCCTTTTATGCCACGCCGTTCTAACGCACAGCGCTCCAGACGGTTACTCGGGATAGGCATCAGCTCTACGCACGACACCCCTGCGCTCATGCGGAGTCAGCAGGGGGACTTCGGCACCGGCCTGAACAAATGTGGCAAGCTCAGAGTGAGATCGATGTAGCACCGCCAAAAGCCATACAGCGAATCCGAGCGGCGTCACGAACCTCGGACAATCCCACAGTAGCCGGGTCGAGGCAGTCGTGGGACCTAAGCGCAGACTGCAAACGCACGGGAAGACGACGATCGAACGCTTCGAATCCATAACGCCGCCCGAGGAGTGCGCGACGCGCGCCAGAAGGCTGCGTAGAGCTGCATATCCGATGGATAGAAGACCGAAGCTTGCGAGGCACAAAGTAGTATGCCGAAAGATTTGAATTTGAGCCGCGATTGGCCTGAGAGCGAGTCCGACCGTCAATTAGAGGCAGCCAGACAGTAAAATATTCCTCCGATGCGGATACTTCTTCCTACACGGTCACAGACTGTCGGTGCAGCATCATAACTTTGTGCAGTTTATCTGAAAGCGACCGGTCGCCACCTTTATCCGCTTGCGTCGCAGGCGGCTCCGAGTCAGGGCCCGCAGACATTGTTCGGGATACGAAGCGGGACGTGTATTAATATTGACTCGGGCTCGGAGCCGCCCGAGTCGACGAATAAGTTCCATCATGTCCTTTGCCAGGTCTAGAAGGATATACGTTTGATGTCAGAGCGCTGCGTCCTCGGGTAGACGTCATGCCGAGTGACAATGAAGCTGGAATCGGAGAGCGCACCGGATCCTCTCTGCTGAGGGATATGGATTGGCTGAGGAGCGCAGCCGACAAAATGCCTTCCTGACGACTGATGGAGGACTTTGAACTTTGGGTAAAAGATGAATGATAGGAAATGCACGTGAATTGGACCCATTTCTTGCTGAACGTAGTAGAGAGTGAGTACATCAAGATGGGGAGGTTAACTTGAAAACTCAACTAGATGTGCTCGCGCTGGGTGCTGCTGCTCACCGTGTATACTTGCAGCAAATGCGTTCACGGAAGCAAAATTTATTGCGAGAAAGCTTTGTCACTAGTCCTCATCGATTGGAAGATAGTCTTCAACTGAGCAGATACCTGGAGCCTAAGTTATATGACCGTCCTGCCTCCCCGCAACAAGGTCATTTATCGTCTGCCCTGGGAGACAAGGAGCCTAAGTGTCTGACGTCATGACATTCCAGTGGGACATTGTGTTTCGCCTTGCGACACGCCCCCGCTGCCGTTGCTCTGCAACAGAAAATAGAGGGCGTTCGTTGAAGTCGTCCAAAGACATGTCAAGGGTGTGAGGTGAGATGCGCATTGGCTGGTAGGAACAGGCGGTTCAAATCAACCAAGCGGGACTGGCTGGCGGGCGGTCCGCCGCCATCAACGCCTAATCACCTCGGCCGCCTCCTTGTCCCCCTTCCCTGATCAGTCACGGATGCGCTGTCCCCATGTGCAGCAGCCATGCTCAGCCATGTTGGCTATTTTCATTGTTCTGGCCAGACCCTGGCGATCCTCACCGCATGCGCACCCGATACTTAGCTTCCGCTGGTCCGAGCAATTGTGATGGGCGTTTGGAACACATAGGTGCAGAAGGGTATGGATGGTCCATGGATAGAAGGCCAAAGCAACGCATGCGCACGAAGCACGCCTTCTTTCCAGATCTGAGGATGCGAACGGCCTTGAGCGAAGGAAAGGCAGACGGTATGTGCGTCAGATAAGGATACATGGGTATGGCGTGAATGAATGTACGATGCAGATAAGTTTACTGGAGATCAGCGCCCTCGTCTTCGTCCTGGTCCTGGTCCCGGTCCTCGGCCGCTTGGGTGCGACGTGGCGCAGGGACGTTGTCCTCGACGTGAAACGCAGCCCAGATCGACTCGAGCTCGGGGCCATCGACGACCAGCTCCAGCACGTCCTTCGCAAGGTCTACATGTAGATACACACACGCCGATTCGATGTTAGAATATTAGAGCAGCATCAGACTACACGATACTCGACACTGGAAAAAGATAAAGACGCACCGCATATCTGCTCCAGCTTGACCTGGTCCTCGGCAGAGATCGATTCGGGGGGAGGCGCGTAGCTGATGCGCCCGAGCGTGACGGTGAACATGTGCCAGAGGCCGTTGTAGATGCGGCGCGGGGCGACCATCAGCTTGTGCCGCAGGTTCGTCGCCGAGCTGTCCGCGCCCGTGAACAGGTGGTAGAGCAGGATGACGATCCGCATCATCGTTTGCACAGTCCTGCCGAAATGTCCATGTCAGACAAGACACGAAGGGAGTCCATGAATTTCGAACGGAGCGTACCAGGACACAAGCTCAGGGGAGGCTATGAACTCCTCGTTTTCCTCCCACAGGGGATCCGTGATGTTCATGAGGAAGAGGACCATGGACGGGAGCAGGGTCTGCGATCTGAGCAGGATGTTCGTGCAATCGACGTGGGCGACGGCGATGGTGGTGACGAAGTGCAGGATGGTCTCCCTGAGAGGGCGGTTTTCGGCTTCGTCGCGCTTGCGGTCGGCAAGTATGGACGCCAGTCGCTCGATGTGAGGGATCCGGGTGTAGTCCTTCTCGTCGTCCTCTTCATCCGGACTTTCGGGGATGGGAAACGACAGGAACTGTTTCGGGAGGGTAGGATCTGAACGACCCTACTCAGTAAGATACCGCGCGCGAAGGTCGAAGAACACGTACATGATGTGATGAGCGTAAGAACGCGGACAGCCCGGTGAAGAAACGAAGTAGGTTGCGCGGGGTTGATGAGAGCGGCTAGGACACCTGGTTTGCGTGCGAATACAGATAACCTTCAGGATGTGTATGCGTCAGCCTCAGGGATCAACGAACTGTGCGATAAGCAGACTGACCGCATCCCAAACTCTGGTGGGGTATTCCAACAAATCGCTTCGAGGAGCCCCAGCATTTCACTTCCTAGCGCCACCCGTTGCTCATCTAGACTACCCTCGCTCGGCGTCAGCAAGTCCCTTGTCGTATCGCACAGCATCGAAAGAATCTCCGGGGGAGCATCGACACCTCCGGCGGCACCTCCCTGAGCCAGCAAGAGGTGGACGAACGCCGGGATGAAAAGGGCGATGACCTTCATCAAATCGAACAGTACAGTTAATTGCAGGACCTGGACGTCCAGTCAGCACGCGTACATCGAAAATGGCCGGGGGGAGGGGGGGACGTACAGATCCAGCGCTGCGAAGCATGCGGCCCATCCTGATGAGCGTCTGTCCGACAACGGTGATCGTTTCGTCGGGGGTAGCGAGCTTGATCGTAGCGGTGCCGAGGGCTTGAAGGAGCTTGGAGCAGCACGCCCCATACTCGTCTGCGTGCTCCGGCTCGGAGGACGTTGCGGCGGGAATGGAATGGTTAATCAACGTCTGCAGACTGAGCTCTTTCGCCGAGTGGTGCTGGTGCGTGAGCACGATCCGATGTAACTACCCCAAGAAGGTCAAGTCAAAATGCGCCATGCTCCACAGCAATACAAAAGCTCTCTCACCTCGTTCGTCCAGTCAAGTACGAGGAGCGGCCCCAGCAGTTCTGGTGGTTCAGGCCGAGCAGACCCCTCGTTCATCTCCACGTCCTCCTTCGGGGTATAGTTGAACGGCGGAGCAAAGTTAGCGCCTTCAGGCCCCGAGGATTGAGGCTGCTGCAGTTCTTTAGACGTAAGGAGTGTAGGGAGTGGGGGGAGTTCTCGCACTTCCTCCATGGGAGAACTGTGGGGCTGCGAGACAGGTCGGGGAGCCTCAGCCTGCTGTGAGAAGGGGTGAGAACCGAAATCCTCCGTCGGCGGGTTGAAAAACAGGTCTTCGCTTTGAGCTTCCCTGTAGTCGTACACCGCGGCTCTTTCTTTGCCCTTCCTCCTCCCAGGGGACGCCTGGCTGGCCTGCGAAAGCATCAAGCGCACGCTTGACTTGGGCGTGGCCACCTTCGGCGTACTGGGCTCGAACGCGTTCACGAAGCCTGGGAGCCTCGCGGTGCGCTTGGGAGGACTTTCCGGGATGCTGATGAGCTTCCTCCTGCGTTGCCGCCCCGGACTATCCGGCAGGTCCTTGCTGACCCTGGGGCGCGAGGGAGTCTGAAGGTGGCTGTCTCCCAACGCACTCGACCCAGCTTGCTGGCGACGCTGAGTCGAACTCGTCACTGGGGTATGGGGACCCCCATGGTCGCGTTTGATTCGAGCAGGCCATGGGGTCTTACGGTTCGACGTTTCGAGCTCATGTTGCTACAACGGAAGGGGAGGGAATTGTGATACACAACGCGAACCTCGAGACAAGCCAGCGCGAGTGTTACCTTGAATATGTACTGCGTCTTCATCCGCTCCAGCTCCGCGTTCATCTCCTTCCGCAGCTGCGCTTGCGCCGCCTCTGCCTGCTCCTTCGCCGCCCTGATGCGTGCGACCTCGGCCGAGTGGTCTTTCGCCGTCTAGGGCTTTAAGAGACCTTGCACGCGTCAAGAAGACAACGACAACGACATACCTTCTCCATGCCCTTCCGCAAGATACTCACTTCACCCTCTTTTGCATACCGTGCGTTCTGAGCGTCCTCCAGGGCCTTGACAGTTTGTTCTTGCTGTTTCGAAAGCTGCGCGACTGTCAGCTACGCGCTTTGCTACAAAGCGTGGAGGTCTACTTACCTCCTCAAACTGTGCCCTGAGCGCCTCGAGCTCTATTCGAAGCACGCGCTCGCTGCTTCCCTGCGTTGGGGGAGGAGGTTGCTGCTGAGGTTGAGGCGCCTGGTATTGCTGAGGCGGCACAGGCGCATGGTACTGTTGTGGTGGTTGCTGTCGCTGCTGGTGCTGTCGCTGCTGCTGAGAGGGCTGCTGAGAGGGCTGCTGAGGGCGAACCGATGGCGAAGCTGTCCTTTGCCGTGGAGCAGGACCGGGACCAGGACCAGTGCTATGTCGTCTTTCCACAGGAGACACAGAAGCGGAGCCGGCTCGAGAGGCTGGCCGCGGAGCGTGCAGACCATTCGCTCGCATTGCCTGCTGGTGATTTCGAGTTGAAGACGAAGGAACAGCCTGAGCTTGATTCCTGGGAGGTTGTGGGCCGAACGACGGTGTGCGAGCTAGACCAGGCACAGGAGAGGCTCGAGAAGGATGTCCGTTCTGCGCTGGAGTAGAGGCTGGAGGTGGTGCTTGCGAAGCGTACTCTGCAAGCGCAGCTTCGATTTCAGCGAGGGTAGAGCCACGAGCTGGCTTGCTCCTTCCCTGCGGAGGACGTGCGGACGCGTTATTTGCTGGGGTGTGCCTCGAACTCGACGCGACAGGCGCGTTAGAAACGCGTTGATTAGACACGTTTCTCGCAGGGCGCGATGGTAGCGCATTATGACGGGGCGCGTTGGGGGGAGCAGGAGCAGGAGCAGGGGCGGGAGGTACGGGTGGTCGGGTAGAAGTACGCGCACCGTTGACCTGCTGCTGCGACTCGTCGCGTATCTGTGCAGCCAACGCGTTCACCGACGCGCGCTGTGCTGCAGGAAAGTTGTAGGTGCCATCCCCGATGATGGAGATGTCGGGCAGGTCCTCGTCGTAGTCTTCCCCCGTCTTCGGCTGAACGAATACAGCGACTGCATCGTCTGTGGGGTCATGCGCAGTTTTCTGCCTCTTGGGATCTCGAAGAGGACCCTCGTGAGGTATCGTCCGTCGTTGACCTGCCTGTGCTCGCTGAGGGATTGCTTGCGCGACCTGCCACCGCTGTTCTTGCTGCTCGATAGACGCTAGAGTTTGCTCGTCGAAAACGATGTCGTCGTCGAAATAGTCGTCAGAGCCGTCCATAGGCAGGTCAAAGGGGCGAGAGGTGCATTGAGTAGATGGGAGCAAGAGACAAAGGCGGGTTGAGCCTACAGGCGCGCATCGCGCCGCCGTAGTCGCACGACGTCGACCGCCTGGCAGCCTCAACCTGTCCTCAACATTTGACGTTCAAGCCCTTCTCTTCATGCAGACAACCTCAGGATATCAAGAAAATGGATTGCATTCGAAAGCATGAAAGCAGCGCAAAAACAAAGAACGGAGCTACTGTACACAGGACACGGAGTTCCCGAGCTGACAAGAGTCGACGATCGATTCATACGAACCATACGCATACGCTGGACCAGAGCAAGAGCAGAGGGACAGCCGCAGCACCCCGCCGCACCGTAGGCACAGACGCAGGCGCAGCCTGGTCGCCACTGCACTTGCCAATGTCAGTGGCTCGAGGGACACGCCCCATCGCAGGTACGGAAGTACGGACGTGAGCGCATCCCGACCTGCCAAACACTGCATCATGCCGAGCGAGAAGGGGCCATCTCAGTCAGCAGTCAATCGGATGTCCGACCGTCGGTGGCACACACTAGGCTGTCGAGGGGAGGGAAGTGGCGGTGCCCACCGAGCCGGGCGGAGGACGAGCACAAGCCAGAAGATCGGTCTTCTGAGGTTACTGGGTGCAAGCGTGTCGCTGGCGCGTGTGCTAACCTGCAAGGCGTATCTTGATCGGGCCTTGTCGGCTGCGGGCTTCAAGGGCTTACATTGCAGAGGACATTAGCCTATAGAGCCCCAGAGAATCGTCGAGACGTAACCCACCCTTGAGCTCTTCGGCCTCCTCGCGCTGCTCGTAGTTGAGGACAAGTCTCTTGAGATGCTGCTGCTCGACCTTGTCTTGCATCTGTGCAGTCCGCGTCTGGATGGCCAGCGCAGACTCCGCGGGGATGGCGATCTGCCGAGTCTGTTCCTCACTCTCAGTAGCTATTCCAAGCAAAGCGGCCAAACACAACAAAAACTCACCTGTTGCTTGTTGCCGCGCTTCGTGAAAAGCGTGAAATTCATGACACCAGGATCCTCCGCAGTCTCGGGGCCGGCATCATCGTAGTCGATGTCTTCGTTGCGCTTCTTACGCACGACGGGCGGCGGCAACGCGGTGTCCCAGAGGGCCAACGCAGTCTTCTTGTCGACCTTTCGCGACTCTGCGGACGTGTCCGTAACCAATTTAGCAAGCTCCTTAGCAAACTCGGCATCGTCTTCCTCAGTGGGTCCTAGGTGCTCGAGCGTGGACGATGACTTGAGGAGCACTGCCTCAGGAGAAGGCGCGCGCTCGCGCTCGTCGATCTAAAAAAACAGCATGTCAACCGCTGTGGATGCGAACGTGAACCAAGGTGGATGTATGCGCACCGGGGAGTCAGGTTGCAACTGATCGTCTTCGTCCTCGTCCTCCTCTCCCCGCTCCTTCTCCTCGTCATCGTCTTCGCCTCCACTCTCTTCGCCACTATCGCCATCAGCATCGCCAAGGTCCCCTGTCGCAACTGCAGAACCTCTCAGCGGCCACACAAGCGTCAACGTCCGAACCACACTTACTGCCAGCGTTCTGCAAGACAACGTTGAACATCTCGTCCACCGCTCCGGCCGCCTCCTCGAAGCTCCCGAACTGCACGAGCTTCGGCCGGACCGCCTCGAGCGAGTCGTTGAGCATGAACTCGACGTCCATCGGCACCGCGTTCTTGCAGAGCACGTACAGCTGGAAGAACGTGAGGAAGTTGTCGAGCTTCTTCTGCTGCGACCCGCGGTCGAAGCACATCCCGCACGTGTCGAGCAGGACGCACACGAGCCGAATCCTGAAGAAGTCGTCGGGCATGTCAAGGGGGCAAGGCTGCCCAGGCAAGGGCCGTCCCTCGGCTGCGACAACCCAGTCAACGGACATACTCACGATCCCGAAAATAGTACCAGACTTACGGTGCCCAAAGGTGACCAGCGTCCACAGCGTGTCGAAGATGATGCCGCTGGAGATGAGGCGGTAGATGTAGAGCTCCCCGAGGAACTTGATGGACGCGATCCGCCTCTGGTTCATGCTGTACAGGTTCGACTCCATGCCCCGCCTGATGTCCTCCATGACCTGGTCCACGACCCCGAACGAGAACGCGGGGTGGTACCGTTGCAGGTCGTACGTGAGCATCGCGAGCAGCGGAATGTGGCTGTACTTCAGCTTCCACGGCTTCGTGAACACCTTGTGCAGCGTGCGCTGCACGACCGCGTCCGCCCAGTCGAGCTTCCGGAGCAGCTTGAGGACCTTGTCGATCGTCTTCTTCGCCAGGACATCGTAGATGAGATGGCGTATGAAGAGCTCCATCGGGGTGCGCTCCTTCAGCTGGCGGGCGGCCCGCTCGGGCGGGTTGCACTGGTAGTAGGCGTTCTCGAGCAGGAGCAGCTGGCGCTGGTCGAAGTGCTGCATGCTCTGCTTCCTTCGCATGAGCTCGATCATCTTTCCGAATGGCGCCCTGGTGTCCTCGCTCCGAAGCAAGAAGCGTCCGCAGCCCTCAAGCAGCATTGCGAGATTCTCCACGTTGGTCCCGGAGAAGTCGTCCAAGCACACCTTGAACGTGTGCAGGATGACGTGCGCCGGCACGACGCGGAACTTCGTGAGGTTGGAGAGGAACGTGATGTTGCGCATGCGAGCCTCCGCGAGCTCCTTCACCACCTTCTTCTTCCTCTGGAGATACCGGAACTCGTCATCGAGCTGAGGTGACTTGGGATCAGCTGGAAACTCCGACAACAGCACTAGATGCGTACCGCAGCAACGATCTCGGTCCCTACATCGGGCATGTATCTGTTCAGGATAGCAACGAGCCGAGCGTAATGAGGCAACAGATCTGAGCGGTTCTTCGGCACTTGGCCCATGAACTTCACAAGCCTCTTCCTTGCCGCCTTGGAGTTAAGGAACGCGAAGTCCACTGCGGCCTGATCGATGAGAGACCGGTTCGTAGCATCCGGAAGCCTTGCGAGCAACGCTGTAAGAAGCTGCGATGGCCCTTGTGGGGCCAGCTGGGGAGTGGTAGTCGGGGATTCCTTTGGCGTCCCGGGAGTCGGAGTGGGAACGCTTCAACGACGATCAGTACCTTAGACGTAAGCGCACAAAACCTCGAGAACACCAACTCGTCCACGTTGTCATCCGCCACCTCCCCGTCGGTCTTCCCGTTGGGCAACACCTTGCCATCCTCGTCTACCTTTAGCTCTGCAAGCTCCTCTTCGAGTTTCCGAACTTCCTCCTCCACGCGCTCCTTCTCCTTCCGTTCCTTCTCTTGTCCATCCTCCCTGTCTTCGTCTGCATCTCCCTCCAACCCAAGGACGCTCCTTGGAACGTAATCCTTGAGATCCGGGATCTCTTCGAAGAAGCGACGCTCCTCTTCGTCTTCCCACTTACCTCCGCTACCAAACTCCTCAGAGTCTCCGCCAAGAATGTTAGATCCCGTGTTCATGCCGATCTGGATCGACTCCGCCTTCTGTGATGCGGTCTTGAGCGTCGGCATGGGGAGATACAATTGTTCAGAAAGACTGGACAGGCAAGTGTAAGCTCGACACTAAGAGACGATCATGATCATCGACGAGAACCCACCTCTGACAGCTCGCAAGCAGCTTCTCGTAACTCTTGGTCATCTTTTCGTAGGCTTGCTGGCGATCCTCGAAGATCTCGCCCGAGCGAATATATGCTTCGTGATTCTTTCTGTCTTGCTCTTGTAGGCGCTATAGCTGGAATGAGAACAAAGCCTTGTCGGAGATGAGGAGGCCGCTCACATTATGCTCAATGACAAGCTTCTTCGATACGCTGTCGAAATAGCCCTCGCACATCTTCTTGAACCTATCCCGGATCTCCTTCTCTACCAGCTCTTCGCCCTCATTGACAGGCACCTGTGCCGAACCATTTGTCTGGGCTGCTTCCTCGCTCACAGCTCCCGAGAGGGTTCCTGGTTCGGAGGACGCAGAAATCTGCTTGGAGGACTGTGGCGGCACAATGCCAAGGTATGGACGGGAATAGGACTTGAGAAAAACGAGAAGAAGGGGCAAGGAAGATAACGAGGGGTCGTTGGATAGCTAGAACAACAGTCAAAGGGCGAAAAACACATCCCCGAAGCGACTGGCGCACCAAGTCTCGAACAGCCTTCATGATCCACTCCCCGCCACTTCTTCCTGGCCCATCCCGAATGATGCCGACCAATGCAAGCTCCGCACAGACTCGTAGGACGGGGCGTTGGCGTGCGACGCGAGCAGAATCGTCCTTCTCACGTTGCTCCGGTGCCAGAGCGGCAAGGGCAGCCCGCGAGGGCGGCGCAATGGCTGCGGTAAGGGAGGAGACGATGCCCGGAGTGAAGGTCTTGGGGAACCGACGGTGCAGGGCAGATATGATCTGGTTGTATGCGCGCATACATGGGGTCAGTCCAGGAGACAGCGGGTTCCGACGAAGTCGGGCACGCACCTCGACGGCATTCCAAATGTCTTTCTCGGTCTTGCACCTCAAGATGCCCTCCGCGACTGCCCCGACAATCTCGTCCACGTACTTCTCCAGCGAGAGGGATTCGACGTCCTTCAGGATTTGATCTCGGTTTTCGAGGCCCACAGACTGTCGCATGCGCTTGATCAGGGCGGTGTGCCTCTTGAGCGAAGAATCCAGCGCCTTCCCCATCTCTACCACGCCGTTCAGATAAAGTCACTATATGCGTAAAGATCGAGCGTTATGCGACGCACCCTGTCCCGTCTGGCTGATATTGAGCTCCTTAAGAGCCACCCGCTTCGCGCGGCGGACCTGTTCCTCGTCCACCTTGGGTGGAGTGGCGTCGTTCGTAGTGGCGTCCATTCTGTCGGACTAAGATGGTGTCCTTCTGGACAACACCGAGGCGTAAACGCGTATGATATACAAGCAGTAGGATGGATGGTGGGCGATGTTGAGCTTACATGGGGGTTCGAGTCGAACAGGGTCGGGATGGGCGCCGGAGCGGCACCGGAGCGGAACCACTTCGGGCCCGCGCTTGTAGGACTCAGTGGGGGGGCGCTCAGCTTGAACCCCTTCCACAACCTCGAGCTCGAGTCCTCGTCTGCAACCCGTCTTTCGTTGCCAGCCAGCATAGCTATGTTGCGACGACAATTTGTCTGCATCTATCGTGCACATTGTCCGCAAAACGCATAAACTTTCGACAAAATCACTGCCTCGCACAAAGATATGTCTGATCACCTTCGCCAACGCCGATGCTGCAGGATTTCATATGGAACCCTCAGGTCAGTTGGACTACTTACGGCGACCTGCCGTAACCACATGAATGTCTTGCTTACTTAAGGTCGTTATAGGTTTTGCGCTGCCAACGAGTTGTCACCACGTACTCGTAAGGCATGTTGGTGTCTGTGCCGAAAAAGCCCGAGCCAGGGGGTAGCCGCGAATGGCCCAACAATCGTCATCGTGCCATCAGAACCGTAATTGCATTGGTACGGCATGCCTCTGAGATCGTGGAAATGGTCCCAGGCAAGGGCTGTGTTCTCTCAGAGTGTCCAACTTTAAACTGAGGTGCGCTCATGTCCCTTTACTCACCGAGAAGTCCTTCGGTCCGGGGAAATGCCCACAGCTGGGTCCGGAAGGTATTGGTCGTCGGAGTCGTCTCTTTTTGACTTGGTTATGTGGACTTAATCCCAGTGCTCCTACTTCATGGTCGATCCTTTCTTGTTCAACTATCCTGAAGGAATTTTTACATCAAACAAACTCGGTCCGCAGGATCTCCTTGTCACTCTACTGCTGACGCTCGCCGGTCCGAGTGTTTGTCCCTTTGTGGACGACGTGTCGTACAAGAATTCCCGTGGATGGTCGTGTGGCGCCATATATTAGGTCGTCAAACAAGAGTTGCTCGCAACATCGCTCCCTATCACCGGTCCTTCCCATCCTCCTTTTTCAACTCCATCCTTTTTCGACGTTGTGCCCACAGCGCCATGTCAGCTGCACTCGTCCTTGTAGCCGGCATCGTCCTAGTTGCCCTAATTAAGTTCTGGCGGACCCTATACCGCTCACCCCTCCGCCACCTCCGCGGGCCTCGTGCCCCGAGCGTCCTGTCTGGCCATTTCAACCAGCTCGCTGCCACACATCAGGCCCTTATCCGGGAATGGGTGAACGAGTATGGGCCGAATTTCAAAATCCGCGGATTTTTCAACGTACGTTCAACGTAGCCGTGTTCTCCTTCACGAACTGTCATCCTGACCGTGTTCCCTCGTCGTGCAGGCCCCCTCCTTGTTCACCACTGACACGAAGGCGATCCACCATGTCCTCACACATTCTACAGATTACTGCAAGCCTCTCGATGCACGCCGGCTCCTAGCCCGTCTCTCTGGCCCAGGTAAGCATCCTAGACTCTGCCGACAGGAACACGGTACTCATGCATCAATCCCACAGCGGGTGTGCTCGTTACCGAAGGCGAACAACATCGGAACCAGGTCAGTGAGGTAGTGTTTACGAAGGCGACTATAAGTCTGATGTGTACTTTTTGCACCACAGCGTCGAGTGATGGTATGCTTTCTATTACTTGGGGATCCACAACAACCTCCTGATGTCCAACGGATGGCAGAACCCTGCTTTTGGACCGGTGCAGATCCGCGGGCTTATGGGAGTTTTCCACGAGAAGTCTCTGGCGGTACGCATTCTCTGCACAATGTCGTCCCACCAAGCCGAAATGACCGTTCTTCATATTCCCTCAGCTCCGCGACTACTGGATGAGCCAAGTGTCCGAAGACGGTTCTATCCGCACGAACGTTGGCGATGGTATCAGCAAAATGACATTGGACGTCATTGGCGTCGCAGGCGAGTCCGATCGTCTCCCATTGCTCCTGCTGTATTTGACCGGATGTTCCGTGGCAGGATTCAACTACGACTTCGAGACTCTTCGCACGGACAAGCCTACCAACGAGGTCAACAAGGCTTTCCAAGCACTCTTCCAGTCGCCTCTCCCAAGGGGTACATTTGCCCTGCTCGCAAGGTTCTTCCCCATCCTCATGACGCTCTTCGTGAGTAACCCCAACTCAATCCAAGTTTCACGCTAACACTTCTCACCTTCCGGGCTAGCCGACAGAGCGTACCAAGGCGGCCGCGCAAGCCCTTGCCGTCATGCGGCGATTCGGCATGCAGCTCATCGAAGAGAAGAAGCAACAGATCATGTCCGAGAAGACTTCGCATTCGGTTGAGAAGAAGGATGTCCAGGGCCGCGATATCCTGTCTCTCCTGATCAAGTCGAACCTGGCATCAGATGTCCCGGAGAACCAGCGTTTGACCGACGAGGACGTCCTGGCTCGTACGTTCTTCGGTCTTTCTGAACCCTATTTGAACCGCCGCTCATAACCGTGACCTTCCCTTCGACCAGAGGTCCCGACGTTCCTAGCGGCTGGGCACGAAACCACCGCGACAGCGACCGGCTGGCTCCTGTGCGAGCTCTCGAAGCACCCCGAGTTCCAACAAAAGTTGCGCGAGGAGCTTCTCTCCGTCGACACCGACACGCCCACGATGGAAGCGCTCAACGAGCTCCCCTACCTGGACAAAGTCGTCCGCGAGACGCTCCGCCTGCACGCCCCAGTGTTGATGGTGAACCGCGAGGCGCAGCGCGACGACGTCATCCCCGTCAGCGAGCCGTTCGTCGACGCGCAGTGCACGCTCCAGCGGGAGATCGCGGTCAAGCGGGGCGACATGGTCTTCATCGGCATCGCGGCGCTGCAGACCGCGGAGGGGGTCTGGGGCGAGGACGCCCTCGAGTTCAAGTACGTGGCTCGCTTCCGTCCTCGTCTTATGCTTATGCTGTGTAACCTGTCTATATACATATACAGGCCCGACCGGTGGGACGACCCCCCAGAGGCGATCACGAACACGCCGGGGGTGTGGGGCCACCTGCTCACGTTCCTCGGCGGCACGCGCGCGTGCATCGGCTACCGCTTCTCCCTCGTCGAGTACGTGCCTTGCTCATCATTTCATTTTCAATTTCGCTCTCCCGGGAGGAATGTGTCCTGACTTGTTGGTTGGTTGGACTCGACTTCGACTAGGCTCAAGGCGCTGATCTTCGCCCTCATTCGCGCGTTCGAGTTCGAGCTCACCGCGCCGGCCGAGGACATCCAGGCGATAGGCAGGTTCCTACAGCGTGCGGGCTTGCGCGGCCAGGAGGTGCCGGCCCTGCCGCTTCTTATCCGCCCCTACAGGCGGGTTTAACCACCTTGCATGTTCCCCTTGGCCTAGTGTCGTCCTATCGTGAAGCCGCATGTGTCCAGTTTGTTCTCATGTATGCCGTTGCAAGAGTCGGGTTCACTAGTACTGTAATGGACTAGACTCCTACTACGTTCGTTTTAATGAAATTCCTTTTACTGTCGTCACACCAGCGTCGACAGTGTACATATGCATGCCCTGTAAATATACTGTGAGCCCGGCTCCCCGGAGTACGATACGGGAGACCCACAGCGACTCTATGACTTCGTACATACATATATTAACACTGCAACCACTGGCACGGATGGGTATAGATTTCATTCACGATGCGCCACAATAACGTAACATGTCCCAAGTACAGGTAGCATAGGTTTAGAACATGTTTCGCACGGCCTGTCCCATAAAAATCACCCGAATCGGGGAGGGCTCATTCAAAAAAAAAGAGACAGAGGCGGTGACGCAGGCAGCGGTTTGCAAACGCTTCGCGGGAAGGAAAAATCCCGGATCAACGTCAATCCTCCATTTATTTCGGACAGCCCTAGCTCACCTTGCGCCCGGCATCCTTCGAGTTCTCCGTGCCCATCGTCGCATCCCGGGTTCGTCGTTTCCGGTGGTGGTTGACCAAGTCGTGTCTCGCAGGAGGCATACTAAGCACCGGCGTGTTTCGAGAGACCAGGCCCGTGAGGGTCTTCAGGCCGCCCATGACCTCCTCGTGGTGCCGCACAGCAAGAACGCGTCGGCTGATCCCGTCTCTAATCTGAAAGCCGCGATAATAGGATGAGGGCTATGACATCTGCGCATACACAGACCAGATAACTTCTCAACGAACCTGGAAAACCATGACCGCCTGCTGGAGCTCCAGACGATGCCTCGAGATCTCTGCGGAATGCCTGTCCTTCTGCACCAATCGGAGCCACACGTTCGTATCCGCGAGACGCTTCATCGTCTCGACGATGGCCGACAAGTCTCTGCAAGAGTCAAGGCGCAGGCGCAGGCCCGTGCGGTTGTTGGTTAAGCGGTCCGGACTTCTCAGAGCTACTCAGAGCTACTCGCCACTCACCCGTGGAAACGCGCCAGGTCCAGCTCGAACCGTGGATCCATGGCCAGAGCGTCCTCGCTCAGACCCTCCGTCGCGTCCGAGAGCGCTTGGACGATCTCGGCGGCGGAGAGAGCCAACTCCTGCGCATCTGTCTTGTTTTGCTTGGCATCCTGTACAAAACAACAAAAGGCCATGACGTCCGAGTCGCGTGAGTCAACCCCCCAGGATCCGTTCCACAAGACACAAACACACCCACCTCAGCGTACTGTATGACCTTGAGAGCCGCATCTACGACGCCCTGGAGGAACGGTGCCGAGGATCCACACGCGCTCAGTATCTCGAGCGACGCCTTCAGCAGGGCCAACATGGGCAACCGTGACGACCGTGCGGATTCCTTTCCGATCTTTCCGATGCGTCGCATAGCTCGGGAGTTGCGTAAATGACCTGTAGTGGGTGTGTGATGGAGGAGGGAGGGAGATCAGTAAGTGGGCGAAAGTGGGTGTATGTGAGGATTCCTAGGACTCAGGCGCTCTAGGTGAGTACTAGTCGTATACGTATGTCACGAGGCAAGTCATGAGCGATACGGAAAACATTCATTCCGAAGTGGTGTCCAGTAAAGTACAATAGGTTGTAAACCCCAGCCGCTCGGCGCCACTTATAGCCGCTTCACAGGCCGGACCACGAAAGGCAAGTTCGGCGCGCCGTCCCCGCGCACCCCGACGCGCTGGATGAACATCCCGACGGCCTGAACGTCCTCCGGGGGCACCGCGAGCTCGAACTCGAACGCGCGGACGAGCGTGAAGATGAGCGCCTTCAATCTGCATGTACCGTGCACACATCCCGGCGCACGTCAGCACGTCCCTGCACGGGCAGCAAACGCCTGGATAAAACCACGCACTCGATGAGGGAGAAGCGGTAGCCGATGCACGCGCGCACGCCGCCCGAGAACGCCATCAGGTGGCCCCACACCCCAGGCGTGCCCGCGATCGCTTCCGGGGGGTTGTCCCAGCGGTCCGGCCTGAAAGATGCGCGCATGCGAGAGCGAGCACGAGTGCAGTGAGGTTGAGACGTAAGCGGCATGCGTGCATAATGTCGGAAAGAGCTGGATACATACTTGAACTCGAGGGCATCCCCGCCCCAGATCGCCTTGGCAGTCTGCAGCGCCGCGATGCCGATGATGACTCGGTTCCCCTGGCGGACCTCGACCCCGTGCTGGAGCTTGCCCCGCGCGTCGACGAACGGCTCGCTGACGGGGATCACGTCGCCGCGCTGCGCCTCGCGCTGGACCATCAACACCGGGGGGTGCAGCCGCAGGGTCTCGCGGACGACCTTGTCCAGGTACGGCAGCGCGTTGAGCTCCTCCATCGTCGGGGTGTCGGATTCGATCCGGGAGAGCAGCTCCGCGCGCAACTTGAGCTGGAGGCTGGGGTGCTTCGAGAGCTCGTACAGGAGCCAGCCTGTCGCCGTGGCGGTGGTTTCGTGGCCCGCGGCCAGGAACGTCGGAACCTCTAGTCACAGGAGAATTATGATTATGCGTGAACACGATGATCAGCCAGGGCCCGGGAGGAGAGCAGCAAAAGCAGAGCAAACATACGGGCCAAGACTTCCTCGTCAGTCAAACGCTGGTTGTCCGGCACGTCCGACGCCATGTTGGCCTTGATGAGGAGGGAGAGGATATCGCGGCCCTCGAAATCCTTCTTCTCGACGGAGCCGGCGTTTTCGCTCATGATCTGCGCCTTCTTCTCCTTGATTATCTGCATCCCGAAGCTCCGCATCACAGCCAACGATTTCGCGGCGGTCCGTGTGTGTTTATTGGGCTGTCATGAACGATGAGGGGGGACAATCAACGAAAAGCACGTAAGAAATTCAATGCGAGGCATCGCACGCACCACGAACTTGGTGATCATGGGAAGGAACCGTGCGAACCATAACAACGCACCACGGGTCGGGGGTCTCGTGAAGAGCGCCTGGAAAGCCATGTTCACCTCGTTCGGTTCGTCGGTTCGCAGCGTGTCGAAATCGTGGTTAAAGCCTGCCATGCGACATTCAGTCAAACCGAATAGCAAGCCGGGAACAGTAATACAACTCGCCTGCGAGGCCAATGACGTCCAACGTCATCTTGCTGATACCGTCGGCGATATTTGTGCGGAGAGCCTTCGAACCGGACCGAGAGATTTCCTTCATCCAGTAGTCGCGAAGCTGCGATGAAGAGGATGGTCACGTTAGCGTCCGCGCAACCTCGAAGAGAATGCAGCTAGGGATACATACGTTCAAAGACTTCTCGAGGAAAACACCCGTGAGCTCCCGAATCTGCACCGGCCCAAAGGCAGGGTTCTACGACTGGCTATCAGGATGCAGTCATACGGAGTGCCGCTAGTGGGTAACATACCATTGTGCGTCGCTGCGGCGGCTGTATGTCAGCGTAGTTTAATCAAGACTTACGTCGAATGCCACCGACCTGGTTCCGATGTTGTTCACCTTCCGTCACGAGTAAACCCCCTGAGAACAATAGATTAACGCCAAATCCTTCAACCTTGGCGGGCATACCGTAGCCATGTACGTACCGGGCCCAGAGATACGTGCGAGGAATCGAAGAGAATCGCGAGGCTTGCGATACTCGGCTGTATGCGTCAGAATATGATGAATTGCCTTCGAGTCGGTGGTGAAGAGGGCAGGAACCTTACCGAAAGAGGAGACGTCAGTACAAACGATCACGAAACGACGACGAATGTGACATACGTTTAAGAAGCCGTGAACCTGGAAATTCGGGCCATACTGGTTGACCCACTCCCGGGTGACGCCCTGGTATGGGGCAGAGAGCTGGGTGAAGTTGCCAAATAGGAGGCTCTGGATACGAGGCCCGCGAAGGTGCCGCAGCGGGGAAAGATAGCGGGGTGACTGGGTCTGCCATATCTTGATGAGAGCCACGAGAAGGACTCCGGAGACGAAGACGAGGATAGCTGACATGGGGAGTGCAGGCGTGGTAAGGGGTTAAAATGTGGATGTTGAAGGGGGGCAGAGGAAGAATAGGTAGGGCGGGATGTTGAGAGCCATCCTGAAGTCACTGACCCTCATATATGCGGGTTCAAACCGGCGACCCGGGTGCAGCGGATCGGACCGAGGCTTCTCCCAAAGGAGGCGAAACTGTCAGGAGTGGGGCCGTAAGCGTAAATCGCAGCTTCACCGTTACCAAAGGCGGAAAGAAACCGATCCATAGGAGCGAGCGCGACGATGTCAACAACTTCCGTATAAGCTGCAGCACCTGCGTCGATGTAGTTGAAGAGGGCCGAGGTTGGTGAGGCTCCTGAGCGGGAACGGTGGTTGGGTACGGCGACAGCGTACAGCCACTGCCAGTGCCGCCCACGACATACCCGTCCCCAACTGCGGGGAGCCCGTTAGCATCCTAAGAGCGGCACCGAAGTGCTCCAAATGTATCAAGGTTATGTTCTTCATGGCTGTAAGTCTGTGCCGTTGACTCGTTTCGGCACGGGTGGCATATCTTACGCGAACCGGGTGACTACCATTGGCCGCGAAAGACCGAGAAGGCGTTGGACTCCCTGTCGCCATTGAAAAATCAATTGATAGTGGAGCATAGACGAGCAAATATAAGTGCTTACTCTCAGATTGTATTCTTTTGAAGCCCTCGCAGCACTTATCCTTATCTGAAGAGGGACACCGGTGAAGGACGTAAGTACTGCCATGACGTTGAGGCGTACACATGCACAGTAAGTACTAGCATCCAGTTACTGGCATTTGGTTCTTCTACTCAAGGGAGTCACGAGTTAGAGGTGAAAGCATTCGAAAGTAATGTAGGACAGAGACTCATAGCGCCGCAGAAAAACGAGCAAAGGCCAAACTTTTAGAATCCATGGATGTCGTCGTCAAGAGTCAACTCGTTCAAAGACTTGAAAGAGCGCGCGCCATAGCCGTGTGCCTGATCTCATCACGCTTACATCAGCATCTCCTGCCACCAAGAAACTCACGAAAACCGACTCATGCATATTCGAATTCTCCTCGCGCATTACACGCACGGTCGCGCCTTCCAATAGGCACCTAGAAAACTTGTGGCCGACATATCCGGAAGTCGTTCATCCCTCCCGCTCGCCTCCAGCCGTCACTTCCCTGAACCGCCTGATCATCGCCTGCGGCGTGTCGGGCCCGGCGCACACCTCCAAGTTCGCGTTCGCCTTCTCCGCAACCCGGCCCGCCATCCCGCACATATTCTCTTCGAACCCCTTCACCGCCTCAGACACCGCCCCCGCCTCCCCAAGCTTCCCTTCCCCTTGAGGTCCGCGAGCGCGAGCCCAAGCTCCAGCCCATCGAGCAGTGCGAGATTGGCTCCAGCCCCCGCGAACGGACTCATGAGATGCGCCGCGTCGCCGACGAGCGTGACCCCAGGGACGTGCTCCCACTTGTGCCCAACTGGCAACGTCCACAGCGCACGCGGGTATATCGCGCTCTCGTCGCAGCGGTCGACGAGCGCGAGCATCCACGCGGGCCACCCCGCGTACCGCTCGCGCAGGACCGCCTTCGCCGCCCCGGGGTCCGAGGCAGGGATCGTCCACGACGCGGGCGCGCGGAACCACGCGTACGTCCGGATCCGCCCGTCGCCGTTCACCTGCGCCCCGAGGATGTGCGAGTCCTGCATCGCCATCATCGTGCCCTTCCCGACGTTCGCGACCGTCTCCGCGAGCGCCGGCAGCTTCGTCGTCTCGGGGCGAGCGAGATCTCGGCGCCGTTCACCCCGAGGAACTCCGGGACCGCGGGCGAGACGAGCGGGCGCACGCGCGAGTACGCGCCGTCCGCCCCGACGATGAAGTCGCAGGCGATGGTAGTGCCGTTGGCGAAGGTGAGCTCGTGCATGCCGTCTCCGAGGGCGCGGACGGACGATAGGGCGTGGCCCCACTGGACGAGGTCGGGCGGGACGGCGTCGAGGAGGAGCTTGCGGAGGACGGTGCGGTCGATCTCGGGGCGGATGTCCTCCTTGCCCTTCGGGGGGCCGCGGGCGTGGTGTCCGCCCTCGCCCCCGAGCTGGAGGTGGATCTTGCCGGTGCCGTCGCAGATCCGCATTTCCTCGCCTTCCGGGCGGGAGTTGTTGTCGAACGCGTCCTGAAGGCCGTTCTCGCGCAGGGCACGCTGGCCGCTCTTCCAGCCGAGATCGAGGGAGCCGCCGAGGTGGGCGCGGTCGTTGAAGCTGGGGTCGCGCTCGTAGAGGGTCGCGGGGACGCCACGGCGATGGAGGGTGAGGAGGAGGGCGAGGCCGCCTAAGCCGCCGCCGATGATGGCAATACGTGGCTGGGTAGAGGGGTCGGAGGACATTGTTGTTGTGATATTGCTAGTGGTGGTGGGGTTGTAAGAGCTGGAGGTGAAAGGATAGACTGCTCACCGGATGGGATATTCCTGGTCAAAACGGGAGCTTTATATTCGCATCCTACTTACCGTCGCCGCCGAGTCAGACCCTCTCGGCTGCCTTGTACACGTCTCTGACTGGCAGGCATACTCTCGCGTATGAATTGTGCTGCAGGTGGAAGGCTGTTCAAGTCCATCAGTTCGTTTCTCTAGATGCCGGTAAAATACGTCTTACTGTCTGCACTAGTGTTTAGATAATGAGGGGCCGGCTCAGACGGTACCGGCGCAGTAAGACGTGTTTATGCCGGGGCTAGAAGATGGAAGTTCGTGAAATTCGGTCGGTTGCATTTCTCGAGATACCGGTAGGGTACGTACCGTGATGTCGACGGTTTAGGGGACGGCGCCGGCGCAGTCAGTAGACGTGGCCGACTTGGGACTAGAAACCAGAAGTCCAGTCTCGACCTAAGCAGTGTGGCACCCTCTCCGGCCAACCCCCAGCCCCGTTCGACTCATGTGGGCCGCAGCGATTCTTGCCACCACGAACACCGACAGTAACAGATGGACTGCAGCCTGCTGTGGGTGAGCATGACGAACGTAGGATACTCCGCTTGTCACCCAACGGCCAGCTTCCTTGCTCGATTTTCAGCGTTGATATTTGCCAGACCTCGACGCTAGTAATCCCACAAAATGCGGTGCAACTAGAACATCAGCTGGGATACTGCAGGTAAGGTATGTCGTCCCCCAGGAGTTCTCCTACGTGTCTGGGGTCCTGCATCGACTTGAGACACTCGGAAACTTGGCTTACGAGGATCCTTAGAAATTCGAGTCCTCAAAGTGGGTGCGTCTACCAACTGACACTGTAGACGGACTGCGCGTTCCAATTATTCATAACTTTTTTGTGGGATAATTCATAGGAAACACAAAGGGTTACCGTGAAGTGGACAAATTGGCCCGCGGTCGAAACGTTCGCGTGTTATAGCAACGGCCGCAAATCAGTGCGGACGGCCCAAGGAGCTTTGGCATTTGGCAACTGCCACGCTCAAGGCCGAAGTGCCGATGACGTTGATTATTCTACTGAAACGGAGCACAAAGGGAGAAAGACGAGACAAAAGCCCGTCCAGTAAGTATGTGCCACCCACTCGACAAAAGCTGTCGCTTTTGTTACCACCACCACCCCCCCGGGCTCACCGGTCCAAGCGGGGCGGTCCACCACAACTGGCGAGTCCCCGAGTCCCACTCCCCCGCCTCTATATAAGAGGTTCGACTCGAGGACATGGCGGGCACATTCAACTTCATACGCCCCCCTCGTATCCTTCCGATCGCCTCTCTCGAAGCCTCCAGACCATGGACATACGCCACCCGCCCTTGGAAGGGCTTGCCCCATCCGCATACACTCTCGCAGACAAACATCTCATACCACTCTCCCCGAAGGTGTTCGCTCCTCTACTGCGACGCTTCGAGCACCTCAGCCAACGCTACCCTCTCGGTATCCTCATCGCAAGTTGTATCGGTATGCGCCCACGGATGGGCTTCCTCAACAGGAAGGCCATCCCGGGCGTGTCTGATCGCCGTCCTCGCCTCTGGTACGTCACTGTGCAAGTACATCCTACAATACACCTGAAGCTGACCATTCCTCGTAGCATTCGCGCCGTGGCGCCTACGCTCGTCGGTCGGGGCGGCGGTCTCGCTGGGCGGTGGGTCCCCACGAACCCGCCACACCACCGCCTCGACTCGGGCCTTTGAACGCCCTGTCCGGTCTGAGGGAGGGTTTTACGGGTATGTGGTCAGACACTCTGGATCCTCCATGTCCACATTTGGCTGATTCAACTATCATGTAACATTTTCTCTACAGGCATCGTCCTCCTACTATTATTCCATCCCCGGGCGTGATGCCGACTTCGAAGCCCCTACGCCGCTGCGGCCGCTGGACATCGCCAATCTCCTGGACCGAGCCGGTAGCCCGCGGAAGGATGGGGCGGCGAAGCGGGGGTACCCTTTCATTTCCAACACATTATTGTGCGCGCCATCTGGCATCGGAGGATGGGAAGATGGAGTAGGGGGAGGCCTGCATCGCCCCACTAACGGGTACTGTCATTTAATGAACGGCCATAAAAATGCCTACACCTTTTAGATTTTAATATAAATTTGTACGATCTGCCTTCACAAAGAGAGTTCCGAAGTGCTCGGTGAATGGGATGGGTGTAAAGTCCCCGGCCTGATGCCTCAATATAACTGATCGGCTTATGGGAGACAATGTAGGCTGATGATTTCAGTACCGCATTCTGGGTGACTCTGGCGTGGCAGGCGGTGACACTTTGAGCAGATCAAAGATGACAAACATCCACTGCCAAAGAGAAACCGCCCGCAAAAGAGCACTCGTAGCGCACAGGAGTTGCAGCAAACAATCCTCCTCAAAAGAAACAAAAAATTTTGTGCTTACCTTGATTCACAACTCAAGCTGAATCCCCGGCGTACCTGGACCAGTCAATACCACAACCCAACCACAACCATCCATCTTGTTTTTTCGACGCCCCTCGCTGAGTACCGGAGATGTTCGAACCGTCGGAGATATGATAGCCAGACATTCACGCGTGTACCAGAAAGGACAGAGAAGATCACAGGAGAAACAAAGCAACGTCCGAGTGGGTAGGAGATGGTCGATGGTGAATGGCAGTCGGTCGATGACGTTGGGATAGCGAGCGCCACGCCACCGCCCTCGGCTAGCCCCGGTCTCTCTCGGTTGATAAGGCGCCGACCGCGCCTCTTGCTACTCTCTCCCCAACCACCATCTACCCTCATCCATCTCCATCCGTGTCCACCACTTCCATGTATGTTGTGCTCTCGGGTCGATTCCGTCGCTTGCTCGCTCACTTCTTGCGTATAGCATGCAGATCTTCGTTAAGACCCTCACTGGCAAGACCATCACTCTCGAGGTCGAGTCCTCGGATACCATTGACAACGTCAAGGCCAAGATCCAGGACAAGGAGGGGTGAGTCATGCTCCTCAGCGCGCACGCTTCTCATGCTCATCCCCATCCTCTAGCATCCCTCCCGACCAGCAGCGTCTCATTTTCGCCGGGAAGCAGCTCGAGGACGGGCGCACCCTTTCTGACTACAACATTCAGAAGGAGTCGACCCTTCACCTCGGTTAGTCCCACCCCTTGTTCTTATCTTATTCAGATCCTTATCGTCGTGTGTCAGTCCTCCGTCTCCGTGGAGGGATGCAGATCTTTGTGAAGACCTTGACAGGCAAGACCATCACCCTTGAGGTCGAGTCCTCCGACACGATCGACAATGTTAAGGCGAAGATCCAGGACAAGGAGGGCATCCCTCCCGACCAGCAGCGCCTGATCTTCGCCGGCAAGCAGCTCGAGGACGGCCGTACTCTCTCGGACTACAACATCCAGAAGGAGTCGACTCTCCACCTTGGTATGTCCTCTCCTATTCCATGGTGTTCGCCACCTAACTCGGCTATCGTGTAGTGCTTCGTCTCCGTGGTGGTATGCAGATCTTTGTGAAGACGTTGACGGGTAAAACTATCACCCTCGAGGTGGAGTCTTCCGACACGATCGACAACGTCAAGGCAAAGATTCAGGACAAGGAGGGTATCCCCCCTGACCAGCAGCGCTTGATCTTCGCTGGCAAGCAACTGGAGGATGGTCGTACCCTGTCCGACTACAACATCCAGAAGGAGAGCACGCTTCACCTTGGTACGCGCATTGTCTGCATTACGTGGTCTTGTTTCATGGATGCTTATGTTGTCGCGCAGTTCTCCGTCTGCGTGGTGGTATGCAGATCTTTGTCAAGACCCTCACGGGGAAGACGATCACCTTGGAGGTCGAGTCGTCGGACACGATCGACAACGTGAAGGCGAAGATCCAGGACAAGGAGGGTATTCCGCCAGACCAGCAGCGTCTCATCTTCGCGGGCAAACAGCTTGAGGACGGGCGCACGCTCTCGGACTATAACATCCAGAAGGAGAGCACCCTTCATCTTGTCCTCCGTCTCCGTGGTGGTCTCTGAGCACTGCGTGTCGCCGCTGCGTCGGTCATCGTCGGGTTGTTGGGTTGTTACGATCATGGATGTATCATTGTGTATGTAATGTCAGCTTGATTGGATGGTGCATCACGTATGGGTTTATACCAGACCGAATGTCTTTGTATCTCAGCAAGGGTTACAGTGCTTTGCATATCCAACTACGGTCGTTCCGCGCGTGGAGCCTGTCTGCTTGTATTTGTGCCGCTGTCGGCTAACAGCTGCGAGAGGCAAGACCGACCATAGCTGACCATCCCGGAGGACCAGCACTCTCCTGGGATAAGGCCTGTTAACGTTCGTCACTTTACTTTCGTCTGGTCATGCATGCATTAAGGTTCCCTTTTATACTGTAATCCGCAACGTCCAGGAAGGGGCAGATAAACCTCGATAATCGCGGTGGATGAGGGTCACCTGGTCTCGAACTGGCAACAGCGGCAAGCAGGGACAAACAGGGTCGACGCGCGAACGGCGACTGTAGTTTGATATGCAAAGACGCAACCTCGTACGTCTTGAGCCTCTTTGCGCAAACCATCCGACGGGACCGGCTTCATCAGTAAGCCATTCCTCCCCTTCAGAGTGAAAATCGACACTGACGTTTTGCCATGTCATCGTGTAGTTGTCGCTTTCGATGGCGCGTTTAACAACAACCACTCGTTGGATACCAAGCCTTTGGTCATCCCGGGAAACCTTCACAACTTGGTGGAACTATACTATTCTCGTCAAATTGCTCTCTTGAAAACGGGCGGCTGTGCGGAGAGAAATGATGCTTCGTCCCAAGACTCCGTCCCAAGAAGAAGTTTCCTCCCTTCGCAAGCACTCGGCAGCGGCACCTGATACCGTGGCCCTCGGACATTCGTAGGCGCGACCCTTCTACACGGTTGCACACGGCATGAAAAGTTGGTCACTGGTCTGTTCTGCTCGTCTAGCTCATCGCAGGCCCTGTTCCATATCAAATACAGCATCGGGGTTCTTTGGTCGAGGCGTTCTTTCCTGCCCGAACGGTATTACAGTTCTCGAGTGCTCACCAAGCATGGACGAGCGATGACATGGATGGACGGTGTCAAGACGGTCTCCCACGAATTGGAGGACTCCAAGTAGAAGTTGAGAACACCGTCGAGGCGATCAATGCGCACTGCGCAACTGCGATTCACGATCGGCTGTGCGCCTGCTGTCGGATGGCGACGAGACACTGGGCAGGCTCGAGCATCGCAGGTGGTCTCCCCCCGACCTCCATGTCTCCACCCGAACGCCGGCGTCATCGTCGGACCCAGCTGCACGATGGTATCCCCATATATAAGACGGGGTACTCCGGGTACCCTTGCTAGATCTGTGCTCGACCCCTCAGGCACCTCAGCCCCACTAACAACTTCGCCTGCCAAGCCATGACTTTCGCCACCCTCAGAGCCCTGCACACCGTCATCGGGGATGCCCTCACCGAGATGGAGCGCATATACGCGGCACGTTCGGCGGAGGGCGGGACGCCGCTCGACTACCCCTCGCTCGACGTCCCGTACTATCACAACGGCCCCGCAGCGGCGGATGTGCACAGCCCCCAGGCGGACGCGGCCGAGAAGCTCGCGGCGGAGGCGGACGTGGTCATGGCCGCGAACCACATCGTCGCGGCGTGCGAGCAGCTCGCCGCGTCCGTCCACCGCCCGTTCTTCACCCTCATGGAGGGGATCATGAGCGTGAGTGCCACTCAGTGCCAGGGGGTTGTGGGGGTGGCGATGCTGATGCACTGTGGCGCATACAGGGACACCTGACTGCGTGTCTCGGGTTCCTCGAGGCGTCGAACACCGTCGAGATCCTCCGCGCGGCGGGGCCGGAGGGCCTGCACATCGCGGAGGTCGCGCGGCGCGTGGACGAGGTGCTCGGCGATGAAGGGAAGAGCGCGAACGGGGCGCCGCTGGATCCCGACAAGCTCAGTGAGCATTCGATCTCCTGGACCCTGGTTGTGTTTTGGGTTTGAGTTGGGCTGACGTTGTTTCGGCCCACCCGGAACACTAACACTGATAGGTCACATTCTGCGCTTGCTGGCGACGTTCCACTGGATCCGGGAGGTCCGCCCAAACGTGTTTGCGAACAACCGCTTGTCTGCCCTCATCGACTCTGGCAAGACTCCGGAACAGATCCATGATAGGTGCGGTGTACTTGTTGGGATTTTCTGCGCCGTACTCATCCTGTGTAATTTCTTCGCTCTTCAGTCCCATGCAGAAGTATGACGGCACGGACTGCATAGCTGCCCTCGTACCCATGCAGTGCGTCCCATGTGATTTCTCTTTAGTTCCGGGCGAACTGCGCCCCTCATCATGCTTGCTTCTCCTCAGGTCGGACGAGTTCTTCAAGGCGGTAGTGCACATGACGGACACGCTGCTCCCCAACAAGGTCCGCGCGACGTCCCTGCGCAAGCTGCTCGACCAGCGCGAGGCCACCGTGCCCCCCGTCCAGTACAAGGTGCCGGTGAACCTCGCGTTCCGGACGGAGATGCCGTACTTCCACTGGCTCGAGCTGCCGGAGAACGAGCGGCGCCTGAAGGAGTTCGGCCTCGCGATGACCGGGACGCGCTCGTGGGAGATCGTGGAGAACGTCATCGAGAGTGCGTCGCGGTTCAGAAGCGTGCTTGGGCTCCCCCACCTGAGCTATATTTTGATCATGATCGTGATTCGACAGCGTTCCCGTGGAAGGACCTCCCGAAGGACTCGGTGGTCGTCGACGTCGGCGGGGGCATCGGGTCGACGTCGGTCGTCCTCGCCCGCGCGTTCCCGCACCTCCGCTTCGTGGTGCAGGACAGGCAACACGTCGTCCAGATCGCGCCGTCTGTAAGCCAGCTCACGTCTATCCCTCCTCTTGGTCGATCCGCGTCGTTTTGACGAGCTTGTGTGCATGTGCAGGTCTGGAAGGGCGAGCAGGCGGAGCTGATCAAGTCCGGACGGGTCAGCTTCCTAGCCCAAGACTTCCACACGCCGCAACCCCCCTCGGTCGAAGTCCCCGGACTGGGCTCGGTGTCCTCTCCTGCAGTCTTCCTCATGAGGGGGTGCACGCACAACTGGCCGGACGCTGCCGTCAAACCGTAAGCGCGCCCCATCTCATACTCATACGAGGGCATCGTTGAGCTGAGCTCGGGATCGATTGATATTGATTTGTGCATTAGAATGCTTCAGCATCTCCGCGACGCCGCGGGCCCGGAGACGAAGCTGCTCATCGTGGACATGGTGCTCCCGCATGCGTGCTACGACGACTGGGCCGACGGCGAAGACGCGATCCCTGGGGCGGAGCGCACGCTCGCCCCGGAAGGCTCGCCGCTCCTCGCGAACCTTGGGCGGGCGAGTGCGACCGGATACCAGCTCGACCTCTCCGTGAGTACTTCTACTTCGACCTCCACTGAAGACTCTCAGTGTGTGGTACTGACTATAGCTTCGTCCGCGTCGGGTTTGACACTAGATGCTGGCGCTGCTCGACGCGAAGGAGCGCACGTTGCGGGAGATCTGTGCCCTTGCGCGCTCGGCGGGGTGGAAGGTGTCCGGCATGGCGCGCGCGAAGGGCTCGGTGTGGGCGTACACCACTGCTACGCCTGTTTGAGGGGAGACGTACCGCGACGCGTGCATTCACCGCTCGCGGTGTCGGCCGTTATGGAGAAGCCCTAACACACAACAGGTTCAACCCTGACTTGTCTCGGAGGTTAGCACTGAGTAGTAGTTTCCCCGACTCGGAGGCCTTCCTCCGACATCAAGACAGCTCTGTTTGCCTACATTTATCCCACGGGTTCCCTTGTGAAATTTGTATGATTATGTGCAACCCTCTAGTATCTGCCTGCATGTTGGGCTTGAAGTGGTATGAAGATCTCAAGAACCGCCAGCCGCCGCCATTCGTCAGCCTCCCTCATGGCGGTGCATTTTCTGCACTGTTCATACCTATGAAAACACAGGTTTTTCAATCTTTTCTTCAAATTAAAGATCGTATTTTCGACATACCTTGGATCTCCCTTGAATCGACTTGGCTATATGCGTTCGATACGAGCGCTCATGACAGTGCGCGCTTGGCAATTCCGAGGATCAACGTTGTCAACCACCTTCCACCAGCTCCACGCTCACCATGGCCAGCCACCATCGACCATCCGGACTCGGGGCTCAATATCGCCTCTTTCCCTTCCAACACTCATATCATTAGATTACGAGAGGTAGGACGTAGACAGACTTCAATGTTCTGATAAGAAGCGAAAATGCTAAAGGACTGGTCACTTAGGCTCATCGGTTGTCCTGCCGGGGTCCGGATGGTCCCAGACTAACTAGACGGCTCCGACGCCGAACGAGCTTGTACAGTATTTAGGCGGTCCTTTAGACAGCAAATCCTAGTTTCGCTGATGACCGCATTATGCGTCAACCTCTGGTCAATCGGGTATTATGAGGACCATTTACCATTGATGAACAAAGTTCCTCTGACTTTCTGTACTGTTTATCCCCAGTGCTGAAGAGATCGAAGCCTATCAGTTGCGAAAGGCGTTATCGGGCCTTTTGCAGTCCTTTAGACAGCTCGTCATTGGCTCGGCAAGCCTCGGCTGTGTCGGAATTACCTATTTCAGGCAGATCTTCCCCTATATCGGGTAGTTTTGCAAGATTAAGCGCTCACGAAACGATGCATCCCATTCCTCGACCTCTTGAATTGACACTACTCATAGGAGTCCTACCAAAACTTTTTATCGTATAAAGAACTCCATGAAGTGCACCTTATTAAATTTTGGGGAGCATTAGAGAGGAATTGAGCACGCCATCTGCCATAAACTCCAAAATACCTATTTTTCCACGACAAAAGCACCTCCCCTTCAGGTTCTAGAGCGAGCAGTGGTCCCAAATTCAAAATATAGGTCCATATACAGCGGGCACACATAGTGAGGTACCGTGGATGCCAATATTGAGGACGGGACGGGCCAAAAACCGTCTTGTCTAAAGGACCGAGTGTTGTCTAAAGGACTGCCTAAATACTGTACAGGACAACAAAAGAACAAGAATTGGAGGAAAGAATGGGATCGGACTTCCGAGGTTCTAACCAGGCCCGGTCGGCGGTGAGAGTTGTTGCTAACCATTACGGTAAGTAACAACAACTATTGTCTTTCCCCTGGAACTGCCTGGAACGGAAACTGACCGCTGACCGGCTCCCCCTGTAGTTGTATTCCGGTACCTCCAAGCAAAACCTCCGAATACATGGAATATTCCTCGGAGTCCCCCCCTAGTACCGGCCTCCATGCCTCGGCCTCGCCTCATCTAGAGCGACAAAAACTTCGGACCGCAAATACAAGACTTTGTCCACACTGATATATATTTTGGAAATCCACGTGTGAGTTTATTTTCCCTCCATTCATCGTACTGTTGTGCTCACCTGCGGCTCATGCGCGAGATAGGGCGTTAACGGATTGATCGCAAGCAAAGATCTTCAATTTCACCGTGAGTTTCACTGTGCTCGAGTATTCTTCATTTTCAAGTTGTTATCGACATAGTACGTGGATGTCCACCCCACAGCTCGCCGCAATCATTGCGCTGAAGACGAGCGCGAGCGCGAGGTGGTACGAGTTGGCCCCGGAGCACTTTCGCTCTCTCGCTTCCACGGTGCTTACTTTCGAGAGGCCCAAGGTACTCTCTTAGCGTCCTTAGCATGAAGTGAACGACGATGACAGGCCCCGTTCCTCGACCACTATCCCAACATGAAAGTATTGCTTTGGCGAGTCCACAGGTTCGCCCTCCTAGGGAGGAGACGTCTGACCTATTTGTACTAGTGGTTGTTTAACCGTCAGCCTCCTATCGTCGACCACGGACTTTTCATTTTACTACTACCTGCGGAGAAGTCGCACCGATACCGGAAGGTATGTCCTTTCTCCGTTAATGTGCGATGGATCACTCAGTCGGCTGCCTGCGGCCAAGTCTACATCGTCAACTCAGTCGCTCTTTACACAATCGAGAGTCCTTTAGTCACACCGTGCGCAACACACGTGCTCCGCGCCTACACTCTCAAACGCCATCCCTTCCAAAATGCTCCGCCTGTCTTATGAGTCTTCGTAGGTGCCGGCTCTCCCCTCTATATGAAACACACATGGCACGGAGACGCATGGTGGCTGCGCCCTTTGCGCCTCTCAGTGCACTGGCTCGTCCATGTCTCATGTCCTGATCTATCCCGGGCTGCAGCACCGTCAAGAGGCGTGCTTGCCTCGTTTCTTCCCAAGCTCGGGTTCTGATACTAAGATCCGGTCTCCTCCCTCGTATGCAGTATGCGCAGACTACTCTCGCTTGGTACGTACCGAGTCCCCCTACCCTGTTCTGACATACAAACTCTCACCGCGGTGTATGTTGTAGGTGCCTACTCTTATCAGCATCCGTTTCCAACCTGTAGGGCGGAGGCACGTTACAGCTCCCCGGTCCTGTTGACGTCGTGGGCCGGTAATGGCCACCACCTGTCTGTAATCTCAACTAGGAACGGCGCCGTCTACCGGGAATGTGTGTGCCCCGATCGCTCCTGCGCTATCAGCTGACGCCTTCTTGAAAGCTTTTCGAGCTTGTTATGTAACTTCCTGACAGCGTTGAGTACATAGTATCACAAGATTGGCTTCCTCCGGGGCCTGAACGCTGAAGATTTCCTATTCGAATGGATGCAGATCGTAGACGAGGCCGTCAACTACGGTCTAGGCGACGAACCCCCGGTGGACAGTTCTGTGGCGTTTCAGAGACAGGATGCTTCGTCTTCTGCCTCAAGAAATGGATGGCGTCCCGAGCCAATCAATGGCGCTACGTTCACAATTCACTGGTGAGCATCCCACCGAGAGCTGGTACAGTCCAAGAGTCCTTGCTTCACACACATTGAATTACTTACGTTGTTGGCTCTCTATCGCTTGATACAGTTTCGCGCGCGTACTCCGAGGGAGGATTCGTCGATTCCTGGGGCGATATTCCTCGGTGCATATGTCGGAATCTCGGCACCATGGCGGTCCCACGATCGCTTGCCACGCAGGCACGCAGTTGCCTTGTGGCCGACATCGGGGAAGCCAGACTGACTTCCCCGCCCGCCTCGAGGCTCGTGGGTGTGCTGCGTGATAGGCAGCACGCATCTGAGTTTGAGCTTCGCATCGCTTTCCAGGCAGCTTACGACATTCGCTGCTATCTCAAGGCCGCAATTCTCCTTCTCACCGAGGATCCTGCCTTCAAAAATGCCGCCTTCTTGTGCATCTGATGCGATACGTGACGTCCCCGAGCTCGTCGGGAAGGGATAAGGGAGGCCCGGAAAAGGTGCGTGCGTTAGGCTTGGGTGCGAGGGTAACGGGCACTGCGGTAGCGCCGAGAACAAAGGACTGGAGCTGATGGAACAGCCGCGTCCCGAAACCCCGAGCAGCCCCTCGGGTAGATTGTCCATCATGGGCATGGCTACTCATTAGAACGCCTTCATAAAGGAGCCACGGAGCGAGGGAGGCGAACAGGACCGGAGACGACACAGGTATCGCAGGTGCGAGAGCGCAGAGCGCGCTGCGATTGGGCAGGAGTGCCATTTCGGGCACGAGGAGACAAGGAGGCGAAAGGGCAGCGAAGACGCGCGCAGCTGCAGCACCCCTTCCACGATATGTTTTGCGAGCGCGCATGTGGTCTGCAAATGAAAGGAAGCCAGCCCGCGACCGGCCGCTCGAGGAGGTACATATTGATCTGCGAGCTCGTTCCTCGCAGAACCCACTTCTCACCACTCGCCCCTCGCGAACCCCGAGCATACTCCACCAACTGCAGACGTCCGAGTCGCTGCTGTCCCTCCCTATCGCCGTTCGGTATACTTACCTTCTTTGGCATCGCCCATCACCTTCCCCCGTCACCGCCCAACTCGCCACACAGATGAAGTTCTACGCGCCCGCACACGAGGGGCTCTATTACCCCCGTCCCTACCCCCATTCGCCCAAGCACACCCGCGAGGAGCTCCTCGCGTCGTACCCCTCCTCGTCCTCCTCGAGCGGCTCGCCCCGCGCGCACCACCAAACCTACACCTCCATGCGCCGCTCGCGGACGGTGGGCGGCTCGCCGTACGCCCCCGAGTACGACTACGACTGCGACTTCGACCGCGAGTGCGACTGCGATCCGTCCGATGCCGACCCGTGCGTGCGCCTGCCGCACACGTACGCGTGGGTGCTCGAGCAGCAGATCGCGGACATGGTCCAGCAGAACGAGGACACCGTGCGGTGGGTGCACGAGCAGCGCGCGCGCGACACCTCCCTCCGCGAGCACGCCGCGCTCCGCCTCCTCGCGGGCCGGCGGGGCAGCCACAGCCACAGCCACAGCCACAGCCACACCGCGCTCGACGCGCGCGTGGTCGCGGCGGCGGCGTGGGTCGAGTCTGCGGAGCGGGAGCGAAGGTGGAAGCGGTGGGAGCGCGAGGCCGAGTTCACGGTCACGATCCAGGACGAGCTCCGGCGGCTGCAGGCGCACCGGCGGGACGCGGAGCGGCACCGCGCGGCGTACGAGCGGCGGAAGCGCGCGGAGGAGGAGAAGGAGCGGATGCGGAGGGAGCGGGAGCGCGAACGAGAGCGGGAGGCGGGGCGCAAGCGGCGGCAGGAGGTGGAGCGGGAGGCGGGGCGGCGGTACCAGGCGCGGTGGGGGGAACTCTTGAGCTCCGAGGGGACGCTCGGGTTCCGCGACATCCCATGGCCGGTGTTCTCGCAGCCGAAGGCATTTGGGGACCTGTCGCCGGCGAAGGTCGCGATGTTCGTGCTGTCGCCGCTGCACCCCGGGGAGACTAAGCGGGAGAAGGTCCGGAATGCGCTCAGGCGGTGGCATCCGGATCGGTTTGGGCGGCTCGCGGGGAGGATTGAGGAGACGGAGAAGGAGGCGATCGAGGAGGGCGTGGGCATCGTCGCGCGATGTCTGAACGACCTGCTCGAGCGCGAGAGTCAGTAGATACCCATGCCTGGTGCGTGCCTGTTCGGACCTAGGATTCGGAAGCTGCCGCTGAACGTGGTCTGTTGCAGATATGCAAACACTCCTATTCGTGGTCCACGGCGGGGACGTGGGAGTATGCACCTGTATGACCTATGCACATGTATGATGAGTACATTCCACTGTAGCTGTAGCCACTACACTATGACCATCTCATTTGTGGTAGCCTCGACAGAAGGCCCTTGATTATCTGCGCCACACCAAACACTTTGACGACTGACAACTGACCTTCAATTCAGTAGGTGTACCGCTCGTCGTATGGTCCCCAAAATATCGCAGAATGGCGAGGAAACTGCCGTGTCGTTTCTGAGGGTTGGAGCAGGCTTCGGGTCATAAGACCGGGATGAGGCCTCCATCTCCCCATTCACCCTACCCCACCACCAACCCACCACTGCTCATGGACCTCGCGATGCGCTCTGCGTATGCGGTGCCTTCTACATTGCGCCGTTGCATTACTACGTCCATCTTGTCACATTTGTGATCTTTCAGATCTTATCAATCCACGTCTGCGTCCATCCTTCTATCCCGCGATTCTCTTTTTGCGTCTGTGTTCTGATTGCGTTTTACAAGTATATGAGCACTGACCAGGTCGAGGTAGCGGTAGCTCTAGCATATCGCTCGGCTTGCTAGCAGGATACTATCTTTGAAGACGGCGGTCTGCAGTGGGCAAGAAGGGTGTGGTCAGCCCGGTTGTCGTGTCGAATAGGGCGAGAGGATGGTGAATACAATGTCGATAAAAGAGGCGCACCTTCAAATAGTGGAAATGCTTTCCACTTCCTCTGACTTGTGACACAATGTGGTGCCTATTGAAAGCCCTTTCTCGCCGTGGGCCCCGTCGTAAGAGCAGAGGGGGACTTAACTCGATCAAGGTCTAGAGCTGATTTTCTTGAAGCTCCGACAATCCATACCCTACCTATTAAATGGGACAGTAACTACGCCCGTCGTTTAGGGAGACGGGGACAGTTCTGGAACCCGAGAGACGCAGGGGTAACGTATGTTGAAACTTCCGCGGCAGACTCAGTTACACCCTTGGGGGCCGACAAACCTTCGAAGTCTGACTAGTGACTCCTCACAGTGACCGGGCTGGCGGTTCTGAAGCGCTCACAGAGGATGGGCGCTAAGATGGTTCTTGGGCGCTTATACATGGCTCGTGCGCTGGCACATGTGGATTCTCGAACCAATTCACTCCTCTACTTTTACTTGTCTCCTCTCGTCCATCCATTGACATTCCTCCCTTTGCGAACCATGCGATAACGCATCCCGCTGCGCCAACGAAGATATCAACCCATTCGCCAATCACAAACTTGTTTCGTCATACCGTCGCGAAATGGCGTCTTACAGGCAATATTCCGAATTCGCATGTCACCGATCCCTCCGAAAACCTGTGCACTGAACGTTCTCCCGTGGTGCATCTCCAAATGCGCTGTGCACCAGCCGGGCCACGGAGGGCGACATTCAGCCAAGGTCGGCCTTGTGTCCAATCCTCGCGTTCTCGTAGGGCGGGCAGCCGAGCGCCCACGCATGGGACCACGGCCACGGTCACTTGATCATGCGTGCTCCGTTCTGAGCTCCCTGCATGCCGTGCGCGGCCCAGCGCGGGTCAGTCGCTATTCCGAATTCACAGTCCGCGTATAACGGGAGGCGGGAGCGCTGCGAGGCCGGTAAGCTCGCTCCTTACCCTCTTCCGCACACCACGTCCACCTCCCAGGGTTAGACGTGTCCCGAGCGCACTGCCTTTGCATACCATCCTAACGTCTCATTATACCCATAGATATCATTTAGATGGCGTCGGCATCCGCGAGGGTCAGCGTCGCCCCATTGGACGAGAAGATGGTCGAAAGACAAGTGCAAAATACGCAGTATGCACTGAAATTCGTCGGTGCCGCCTTCAGTAGTGCGTACATCGCTTTGTTAGGCGCGGAGCGGACGATGACCTAATTGGACTTTACGCGCAGATATGGCATCCTCTGCGACTGTTAATCCCACTGATATGTGGGTATAGACACGCCGTGACGAGGTTTACACCCATAACTAACCCCCTCTCTGCGTACAGCATCAAGGTGCGACAGCAGCTTCGGACGCAGAGTGCGTATTGTCTCGTCGTTGGCACAGCCAGGAAGTTTGCTAAACAGGTATTGTAGCTCCAGGGGCCCGCGCGAACGCGTTCTGGTCGGTCGGCGTGGAGATGGCCCGGAAGGAAGGCATTCGCAGCCTCGCTGGCGGGATGAGCGCGAGCATGCTTCGCGAGGTCGTCTATTCCGGCATCCGGATGGGCACCTACGAGCTGTTTAAGGACAAGTTCGTGCTCGTCTTCCCACCTCAAGGTTCTTCGGACACGCACGGCTGACAAACGTTCGCTCCAGGTTGCACGACGCCTCGAACGGCGCGCTCTCCCGGGAGGGCCTGCCGCTGAAGATCATGGCCGCGTCGATTGCGGCGACGATCGGCAGCGCGCTCGCGAACCCGGCCGACCTCGTGAAAGGCGCGTCCTTCCTTCGTCCTCTGTAATTGGGGCACTCCGAATAAGAATAACGTTCGGAAATCGCTTCAGTTCGAATGCAGGCCTGCTATCCGAACGGCAGCCCGTATCGGAATATGCGCCACGCGTTCGCGACTATCTACCGGGACGGCGCACAGGCTGCGATCGCGGCGGGTACGTTGTCTGTCGCTGGGGGGCTTCGGTCCCTCTATCGCGGCGTTGGCCCGACGACTATCCGCGGCATTGTGCTCTCTGGGACGCAGATCTGCTCGTACGACCAGATCAAGCAGAGCCTGAAGAAACGGGGTGTAATGCAGGAGGGCGTGCCGCTGCACTTCGTGGCGAGTACGTTTGCCGGGTACGTCCTTCGCATTCTGAGCATCCAACGGTGAGCGGCCGCTGACGAAGCCTTGCGTAGATTCTTCTGTTCAGTCACCTCAAATCCAGTGGGTGAGTGTGTCGGAGCAGACTCTGTGGAGAACGGCTACTTATAGCGTGCCAGACGTCATCAAAGTGCGCCTGATGAACGACAAGAACCACCAGTTCAAGGGTGCATTCGACTGTGTCCGGCAGATCATGGTGAACGAGGGACCTTTCGGATTCTTCAAGGGCTTCGGGATGTGCTGGGCGAGGGTAGGTTTTCAGATTTCTCCTCTTCCATCCTCCGTACTCCTTGGTCCCCGCTAATGCCGCCCCTTGTTTCTGATTTCGTGTAGCTCGGGACGCACACTATCTTGACGTTCCTCATCTATGAGCGGGTGAGATACCTCTTTGGCATAGAGGCGATGTAAGACCTTGCCCCTAGACTTTCGATTAGCTAGAGTTTACGATGCTCACGCGCACGGCCGTAACTATCCCCATTGCATTTTCACTCTGCTGAGCTGGTCTTGGGGAGCACTTTGCGCCAGAAAGTGTAAGAATGTACTTGTGGCTCCGAGAAGGATCGGATATTTCGTCGAAGGCTTAAGCGCACCACACGCCTGAGACTTCGCGGTGGCGGCCACTGGCACGGGATTGCCGTCACGATTTCCTGTGTGGGTGAGCTGATCTCTGTCGTGCCACATGTTACGAGACAACTTACTTGGAGTCGTAGGTCATCGAGCCATGGTAGGGCCAAGACACTGCAATGCAGTACGTACTATGCTTATGTGGAAGGCATCCCTGCCCTGTCGGGCTGATCACGAGCCGGAGGTTGTAACTTGTCGGAGAGGGCGCATTGAAACGGAGGCTGCGCTATCGTGCATGGCAGCCACAAAACGAGACCTTCCGAGTACTCTTCTCGAGATACAATCGTGACATGCCCTCGCTGAGCACAGTGCGTAGGCCACCGGCAGCCCATTCAATAAGGTTTCTTGACTGATAGCCGGGCCGCGACCTGGTTACGTCTCCACCTGACTGTGCCGGCGCCGTCTAAGCTCGCCCGCGACTTCAACGTCATGACTCCTCCAAGCCGTCGCTATAACATAGTACGTATTTTATCGGCATCCTGAGAAGTTCACATGCAGCACAATCTATTCGTATTCCTGGCCGACGACGTGGTATCAGGCAGCCGAGAGGATTAGTACCATGCAGGCGGCGACGGCACCAGCGGAGGTAGGAGCTGAATATAAGGCTCCCGTTGTTGAACAACAATCTCCCATCCCATCCGGTGAGCAATATCCTGCATCACAATTCCACCTCTAGGTCTTACAACCCCCACAGTCAATCTCGCAACAATGTCCTCCAACCTCTCTACCCAGCCTCGCATTGCCATCATCGGCGGCGGCTTAGGCGGCCTCGCCCTCCTCCTGACCCTCCATCGCCGCGGCGTCCCCGCGACCCTCTACGAACGCGACCCCGCCTTCGACGCCCGGGCCCACCTCGGCGGCTCCCTCGACCTCGGGTGGAAGAGCGGCCAGCGTGCGCTGCGCGAGAACGGCCTTCAGGACGCGTTCGACAAGAACTCTCGTCCGGAAGGCGAGGAGATGAGGATCTATGATGGAGCCGGGAAGCTCCACCTCCAGCTCGGCGAGGGACACCATGCCCGTGGTCCTTCAAAGGGCAAGGAGGACATCCGCCCCGAAATTGACCGCACCGTCCTCCGCAAGCTCCTCCTCGACGCCGTCCCGCCCTCCCTCGTCCAGTGGGGCCACGCCCTGTCCTCCGTCCGCGCCATTGGAGACGGCATGCACGAGCTCACCTTCGCCAATGGGGCCACCGCCACCTGCGACCTCCTCGTCGGGGCAGATGGCGCGTACTCGCGCGTGCGCCCGCTCGTCTCCCCCGCGGTCCCGGAGTTCCTCGGGGTGAACGGCGCCGAGATCTCGCTCGCCCCCGAGACGACGCAGCGGCCCGCGCTCGCGGAGACGGTCGCGAACGTCGGGAAGGGCACGATGATGGCGATGCAGGACTCGCACATCCTCGGGGCGCAGGTGAACGGGGACGGGCGGATCCGGACGTACGCGTGGTTCCGTGCGCCCGCGTCGTGGACGATCCCCGCGTCGGACCCCGGGGCGGCGAAGGCGGTCCTGCGGGAGCGCTATGCGGGGTGGCCCGCGTGGATGCTCGCGCTCGTCGACCACTGCGATGAGAATGCAATATACCCGCGTGCGCTGTGGACGTTGCCTGTCGGGCATAGGTGGGAGCATGTTCCTGGGGTCACGATCATTGGGGACGCGGCGCACCTGATGAGTCCGTTCGCGGGTGCAGGGGCGAACCTCGCGCTGCTCGACGGGCTGGAGCTTGGACTCGCGCTCGCGGACCTCAAGGAGAAGGGGAAGCTTGGGGATGAGGGCGCGGTGTCGGAGACGGTGAAGGGGTTCGAGGAGAATATGTGCGGGATGGCGGGCCGGGTTTCGGAGAAGGCGAATGCGAACTTGGAGGTGTGTGTCGGGCCTGACACGCCGCAGGCGATGATCAGGCGGTTCAAGGAGGTGACAGCTGAAGGGGAGCGGGAGGGATGAGCGACTTCCGGGTATGTTGGCCACAAGTTGTCCAGGTGCCTATGGGAAGGCGCGACCGTGCGTGTAATGCGCGGGGAGAATATATGTACGTGAGTGTGTTTGTAGACATCGTCACAGACGCGCAACTTGAAGCTCTTGACAGCTCCGAGTCCGTGCATGCCTCGGCTCATTACACGTTACGTGTTGCACACGAGGGCGAGTGTCGTAGTGGGCGGAAAATCTCCCCGACCGATCATTTGCGTCTGCACGCCGGGGGATCATGCTGAGAACGCAGAACTGACCATGCTATTCTCGAGCTCGCCGCACTGACTGAGCGCCTGTTCTCCGCTTCTCTCCTTCCACTGGCACCACCACGCGCATTATGCATACACCCGTCTACGTCTCGATCTCATGAGCGTGTTCTCCCTGTTGGCACCGAGTCCGACCTCTCATGAATTGAGTGGTATCTTCCTTTTTCTTGTCCTTGCGTGGGTTTCTGATCTTCGACTCGTAATTGGGGGACTCCGTTGGTGACTGACTCGGACCTGCGCTGCAGGAGGTGTTCGTTCATCGGCACGAACCCGTAGTCGAGCTGATCTCCGTCTATGTGAACGATTGTGAGCTAACGGTGTCTCTCCGGAATCGCTCGGGATACTAGTCATCTGCTCCGAATCCTCGCCGCATCTCCACAAGCCTTGTCTGTGCTGCATGTCCGCTCGGATTTGAATCGTCGGCATGCTCGCGGTTATATGCAAGCACCGTCCAGAAAAAGAAAGGTCCAACTTGTGCATTGGCACATCATCTTCGGCGTTGTCTGCAATCGAGTTCGAAAGGAGGAGAGGGCAGGGGCGGGCCCAGTGTACGAGACATGAGAGCGGGAGGTAGGACGGAGGAGAGCGGGAGGTAGGACGGAGGAGAGCGTGGGTAGCGAGGAGAGCGGACTGGACATCTCGACCGCCGTGCACTTTTCGCGTCTAGACGTAGGTTATCGGGACGTAATGTTCCAATGAATTTACTCCGCCGAGGAGCTGGTTTTCGAGCCGGAAGCAACACAAGAGGAATCCCAGTTTCAGATTTTTCGCCAGGCCTATGAACGCACACCGTGAAGAGAATCCGCGGCGAAAAGAATTACTCAGATGCGGACACTAACGTACGGAACACGATGTATGTAATTAACCTGTCACAGATGCGTCTCGCCGGGCGAGACTTAGTCCCAGTCGCTGATTGCGTCCTCCTCCTCCTCCTCCTCCTCCTCGTCGCCGTCAGCTCCGTCCATCACGCTCCAAGACCCGCCCTCCAGAACGCACCGAAACCCATCCTTCCACATCGTGATCGGCCGCAAACCTGCCCGCTCCCCAGCATCCTCGCCCCCCTCCTCCTCGTCGATCCACGCTGCGCTCTTCGGGCCGTTGCGCTCATACCGCGGCGGAATAACCTCCCCGTTCTCGTCGAAGCGTGGCTTCCGGCTCCCGATATCCCTCCGAGCGACGTTGGGCAGCGGGGCATGGAAGAGGGTGCCGGGGACCGCGTTTGCGACATCGAGTTGGGCAGCCAGTATGTCGTCCGGAGTCGCCTCCTCGAACCGCAGGACCCCAGTCCGTATGAGGTGGATAAGCTCGAGCATCTCGGCCGGGGACGGCGCGCCGCGCGCGCTCAGGTTGCAGAAACGGATGCGGGACGGCCATCCGGGGAGCTTGGCGTGGTAGGGGAAGAGGACGTTGTCGCGGAACGTCCTCGGGGTGTATCCCATTTTGGCGCTGTCGTCGCCGGAAAAGGTACCTGATCAAAGGTCAGTCTGGACGCATTCGACACCGACGAGATGACTGCTACTCACGAAGACCGCCGACGAGGAGTGTGCGAAGGGTGCCCCGAGCGTAGCCGGCATTGCTAGAATAGACGAAAACAGTGCGCCGGCTGGGCCGTCCGAGGGCCGCATTTGAGACGGAGGAGCGCTGTCGGCCGGGGTGTGTGGTTGTCGGGAAGAGCATTGGCCCGGGCGCGGTGAGAGGAGGTGCGAGTTGTGAACTCGAGCCCTCTCGTGCCGTGAATTTATGCAAGTCGCGTTCCCGGTGCGGACTCGGAGAGGGGATGGGAAACCCACCGAGTTGGAGACGCCTGTCCTCTTCCAGGAATCGGGTCAGCGATCAGTCAAGATGCCACAGGCTACGCGCAGAGCGTACCTGGAAGCAAACGTACTTACACACCGGCAAACACAGTCGCCCGGCCAATTCGCTCGCGCCCATCTTCGCTTGGCGGCATCGGGCCCGCCGTCTTCGGGACTGTCAGGTCGGCAGGAGGATCTTGATCTCCCGAGTCCCGGGCACGATGCGGCACGAAGCTCGACGCACCGAGAGTACGGGCCCCGGGGAGGATATGCGAGCGCCATTGGAGCCGGGCCCTGAGCAGTTAGACACCGTGCGAGAGCGAGAATTGAGATCGCCGTTCCGACGTCAGGCTCGGCTAGGCCGCTTGGAAGTTGAAGACGTCCGCGCTCCGTTCCGAGCGTGGAAGAGACCCGACGGAAGACATAGAAGAGTATTTTGAAGACGATACACAGAAACGATACAGGGCATTGAGGCTGACACAGCGGAACAGTGTGGATGGCTGTTGTCTATCATAGACAACAGCCCGCGACTGTTCAGAGCGCAGCTAGGCGCTGCAGAAGCCCGTGGGCGGGGCTGTCAAGAGGAAACTTGGAAACCTCGCGTCGCCGAGCTTCAAGTCTCGCGCCATTTATGCCGCGGGACAGGGACGCATCCGCGCCTGTTCGACCCGATGTCGACGCTCCTTGAGACAGCTTCAGTGTAGGAACCAATCGGGCCGTGTAGGACGTACAGTAACGACATTCGCGAGCCGCAAGCGCCAGCTGCTTTCTGCAGGCGTAAATATGTCGGTCTAGCATCTCTCCTGCCCGGAAACCTCGCTCGTCTTGGCTGCACCATGCAGTTGCTTTAGGACTACTGTTCTAAACTACTCCAGCGTGCTAGCCTTGTCGTTGGAATCCGTCAGAGCCACGCGGCGCAGCGAAAGCCACAGAGTACGTAGAATGCACAGACACAGCTCGGGCCATAGTATTGATGTGGAGCGGCGTCTTGGCGACGCCCGCCCCCTCCTGACATTCCAAGCAGCCCGAGCTTCAGCCTGACATCGGGCGAGCCGCACCACAGTGCCGACTGGGAGGCCAGAAAGCTGGACCAAACAGTCGGTTGTCGACTCGTTCGGGTCACCGACACGGGGCCTCTCACCGTGCCACTGCATCCCGCTCTGAGGGAGTCCGGCGTGGTCTACGGTCACAGCTCGATGCTGTGCGTCCCGTATTGGGTGCTTAGAATCCTGGAAAGCCGCTGTCAACGGCGCCGCAGCAAGCGGGAGACAGCTGAGAGACCATGTGTACCCTCTGCACCTTCTCCCCGACGAAATCCGCACAGACACGGGCTGCGAAAGTCCTTGGAACGCGATGGAACGCGTTACATGCATCCTACTCGATGTCCTGAGCCTGTCGAAACAGGCTCGGACGCGAGCCGGGTGCGGGCAGGTGCGTGCAAGCGTACGTGAGTGTGTTTGTAGACATCGTCACAGACGCGCAACTTGAAGCTCTTGACAGCTCCGAGTCCGTGCATGCCTCGGCTCATTACACGTTACGTGTTGCACACGAGGGCGAGTGTCGTAGTGGGCGGAAAATCTCCCCGACCGATCATTTGCGTCTGCACGCCGGGGGATCATGCTGAGAACGCAGAACTGACCATGCTATTCTCGAGCTCGCCGCACTGACTGAGCGCCTGTTCTCCGCTTCTCTCCTTCCACTGGCACCACCACGCGCATTATGCATACACCTGTCTACGTCTCGATCTCATGAGCGTGTTCTCCCTGTTGGCACCGAGTCCGACCTCTCATGAATTGAGTGGTATCTTCCTTTTTCTTGTCCTTGCGTGGGTTTCTGATCTTCGACTCGTAATTGGGGGACTCCGTTGGTGACTGACTCGGACCTGCGCTGCAGGAGGTGTTCGTTCATCGGCACGAACCCGTAGTCGAGCTGATCTCCGTCTATGTGAACGATTGTGAGCTAACGGTGTCTCTCCGGAATCGCTCGGGATACTAGTCATCTGCTCCGAATCCTCGCCGCATCTCCACAAGCCTTGTCTGTGCTGCATGTCCGCTCGGATTTGAATCGTCGGCATGCTCGCGGTTATATGCAAGCACCGTCCAGAAAAAGAAAGGTCCAACTTGTGCATTGGCACATCATCTTCGGCGTTGTCTGCAATCGAGTTCGAAAGGAGGAGAGGGCAGGGGCGGGCCCAGTGTACGAGACATGAGAGCGGGAGGTAGGACGGAGGAGAGCGGGAGGTAGGACGGAGGAGAGC